>PDGT01000056.1:1832186-1997570 GCA_003671415.1 Megathymus violae
TATTTAGCCGTATTGGGGCGGCTTAGAATACTCCCCCCAATCCCATGCTGGCAGAACAGGGTGTTTGGTGGGAGGGCTTCGCGTATGGATTATAATATATTATTAGTATTATTATTACTCTACTCTACTCATTAAAGCATCCCATTATAAATTATTGAAATATTTATTATTTTTATGGCTATTATAATGTACTGCTAAAACCCGACTCGATCAATTTGTTATTCGTTCTCGATCAATTTTTATAGCCGTATTGGGGCGGCTTAGAATACTCCCCCTAATCCCATGCTGGCAAAACAGGGTGTCGTAAGAGGCGACAGAAGCCAGTCTGCTTGGTGGTAGGGCTTCGCGTATGGTTTATATTATCAGTATTATTATTAAGTCATTAATATTATTACTGGTATTATTATCTTCCCGTGAAGCCTGCCTGACTAGCTACCACCCTCCTGCTTGAGTGAGCCGCCAAACGACTCGTACTTTCTTTCTTACCTTCTTCTCATTTCCTGGCCGACAACGCATCAGTGATATCTTTGGTCTTGCTGATGTCCATGGGCGACGGCGACCACTTACCGTTAGGTGGCTCGTCGCTCGTTTGTCGGCTATTGACATTAAAAAAAAATATATATATATTTAATTTTTTTTATATGGTTATGTTACCATTTTTATGGGATTGTAATCAACAATAATGATTTTTAAGTCCAAAAGGCGGTTAAATATTTCTAATAATGTCACTGTGAGTAGTGTTTGGTTTTTTGTTACGAGTATAAGTCAAAAATAAATTCAAGCCAACCTTACCTGCACGTGATAAACTCTGTTGCACAGCCGACGAGGTACTAACTTCGTCTCTACCGAAGGTCGGTAGTATCGTTATCAAACAGAAATACCCACAGCACCGATGGTCAGTGACGAGACCTTTCGTCGGTGGAATTATAGATGTGCATGAGCTAACATGACATAACTCGTAGATCATCTCTTTAAAAAATCTTCTTATTTATATGGGATGTTTATTAATGTTATTAATAGAAAAATAAGGAGTGTAACACGTTAAAATTTACCTAAAAGGATAATCTTAAGGTTGGGTCGAGTTTTTGTAACTTTCTGCTTTTGATGCATACGTTAAAAAATGGTAGTTGTTCGGCCTCTGGACATGTTTCACTCCCACCTCGAACAGTCATTGCTCTGGTAAAAAATACTTTGTAGGTGAATAATATCATTTGTGATATTTCCTATAATATCCAGGGTGTATCCATATAGGGTTATCCGTCAGGATGTAAAAAATGGAATTTTGGCTTTTTTTTATTTGTTCGGGTATTAAGTGAGCTACATAAAAATATAAAGAAATTTAAATTAATATAATAAAAAATGTGCATTTTTTTTGTCCTTATTAAATCAACTTCAGTCTTTTTTAACGCACATACATCTAGGCACAGTGTCATCTCTTATGTTTGTACTTAATACGTAACAAAATATGTACATCAAATTTGAGACTTAATTGTGCGGACATTTTGAAAGTGTCCGAATTTTTTTTCCAACTTATCGTCAGCACTATTCCAATGCTAGAATGGTAACCCTATTTTCTGTGACTTTTGTGAATGGCATGTGCGGCGCTCGTAGCGAACGAGTCAACCACTCCATCATGAAACCACCATCGATCAGTTAGTGAGTGGTCTCAGCTGCCGTTACACGTATGTACATGTATATCGACTAGAACAAACTTACGTTGACCTGACTTGGAACCGCGGCACAATTGTAGTTGGCAGACAAAAAAGAATAAATAAAATATGCCTAAACGCGACAACCGAGCAGACGGGCCACCGTCTGATCGTAAGTGGTCACTGGCCACTGCTGCCTTCGAACATCCGTGACATTTGGTGAAATCGAAGCGCTGCTATTTCACTGCTTATATCTTTGCCACACAACAAACAAACCACGAAAAGAATGCAGGTTGTATTAGACGAAAAATGACAGCTGGATAAACATTTTACTAACCTTATGTACCAAGATAGGTTTTAGTAAAAAGAATATCCCGTCCATCTAGATTCTCATGCACGGGGAGCGGTCGCGTTCCAATTAATCCAAATCGAAGCGTCGTAGAAAACTTCGATAGCACGATTCCAATTTCTTGCCACATTTGACGTGTGCGTTAATATGCGCCGTACAGTGGAGTGTTGCCACAGCATGCACGGTGCCGTTAACATCGGGAGGGATTGCAATAAAGCACTAACATATAATAAGTAAAAAGGCATGATGTCTGCATTAAATTACCATCACGAAGCTCCTTTGCCAGTTTGTTAGCTACTAACATAGTCACTTCTAGTCCTAAGTTCAATGTTTCGATAATAGTACATAGACCACGCAACCAGTCGTGCGAGCTCGTCAAACGCTATAACCGCTCGATTTTAGATCAGTGCGTGTAACAATGAGGTTTTATTTATGATCGACCTAAATAGATGACGTCATTACGGTCACTCATGGCCAGTGACCTCTTAACACAAGACGGGCTTCTTTCGTCATATAGACAATCATGAACAATGTCTTAATTAGGGATGTTATGGATCTGAAATTTCGGATCTGGATATGGATATTTGAATAATATTTTACTGGTTTCGGTTACGGTTACGGGTACGGTCCTGTCCGAAATTATTCGAAACTTTTTATCGGACTTGGTTACAGTAACAAATCATGCATAACGAAAGACGCCAGTTTTGTCACGATACAAGACAGTGTTTGAAATATGAAAGAAATAATAATTAGGATAATAAGGGGATCATTGAGACGCTTTACGAAAGACTTTTCTGCAGACGGTCGTTATTGAGTGGTCGGTGTTTCCGCAATCAGATGTCGTTATTGAAGTTTACCAGCGCCGCGATCTGCGATCTGGATATTTTCTTGAAAAAAAAAAACCTTTCTTTGCCGCTTGAGGTCGATCAACTTGCTTTGACGGGATCCGGAACTAATGAACTTCTTATAGCTGTTATATGACTTCGACTTATATCTACATTATTTTTAGTACATAGTCGATAAACGTGCAACTAGGCCACCCGATGGTAAGTGGTCACCGTCGTCCGTGGACATCCGTAATAAGCATCAGCGTCGCATTGACGGCCAAGAAGGAAGAGGAGAATCCACGTACTGGCTCCCCGATAATGCAACTGAAACATGGTAAATCATTTGTTTAAAGTTTGATTCTATAAGGAGGTAAAGCACCATACGCGAGTAGGTACTGTCGGGACTGAACTATTTTTATGATATAGAGTCCAGCGACTATTAAAAGGAGGAACATCTTTATTAGATCCTAAATTCTTAGACAATTATAGTGACTCACCAGCAAAATAATTCATCCAGTCAAAAGCGACATTATTAGACATTGGGAGCGCAATCAAACGGTAATGCAAATAGTTGCTTTTATATATGGAGGCTGTTAGGGAACTAGTTAGCAAGCGCATTTACTGCTATCTATTTGTCCGGCAACGCGTTCGCGACGCATCTGGCTCCTGGCACCTGGCTGACATGTACAATAACCATTAAAAAGAATGAGACATCTGCTTATTTAAACAACAAAGCACCAACTTCACTTAAATTAAAACAAATTCTACTCACGAATGGCTCCGCAGCAAAGGGTGCCTTATGCGAGTAGTGAGAATACCACATGAGAAATTTCACTTCACATATTGCTGTACGGGTAAGCTTCTATTGATTTCGTACTAATGCGTTTCTATGGCAGGCGATATTGTAATCTTTAGTTCGAGATTTTAAGCCTCTGTCTCCTGTTCAGCGAACCTATTTAAAAATTTTAAATATGTCTTTATGTAGTTACTTTAATAGATACTCTAGGATACCGTGAGATGAGCCCACACATTTAGAATATCACAAAATTCTAGATCTAAGAACAAATGTATCTCTAAAGTCAAACCGTTACTAGGTTTTTTTATGTTAATAGCCGACAAACGAGCAGACGAGCCCCCTGATGGCAAGTGGTCAACGTTGGCCACTGACATCAACAACACCAAAGGTATCACTGATGTATTGTCGGCTAGGAAATGAGAAGAAGGTAAGAAAGAATGTACTGGCTCTCAAGCCCCCGGCCGGAACACGACAGGTCGTTTGGCGGCTGACTTAAGCAGGAGGGTGGTAGCTAGTCAGGCAGGCTTCACGGAAAGATAATAATACCAGTAATAATATTAATGACTTAATAATAATACTGATAATATAATCCATACGCGAAGCTCTACTACCAAGCAGGCTGGCTTGTGTCACCTCTTGCGACACCCTTTTGTACCAGCATGGTATTGGGGGAGTATTCTAGGCCGCGACAATACGGCCAATAATTTTTTAAATTATTAAAGCCCGCTATCTTAAATATGCATAAACATGCAGTAATATAAATAATATATATACTAAAGGAGGACTCAATATGACAACTATATACTTTACTAAGATTTTTCAGTTCTCTGAAAAAAAGAATAACTTTTGAATATTGGCTTCACTGTAAAATATCAGCTTCCTTTGTAACGGTTTGTCTTGCAAAGTGCGAAATATTTACTCACTACATAAACCCATGAATTTCATCTGCCAGTCTTGCATCAACTCTCCATATTAAGGATTATGGATCACTGATCTTCGGGATGGCCGAAATACTCGCGATTACACATCAGACAATCTAAATGACCAGCGGTGGGCGAACTCGTAGTACTAGTACTTATATACCTATTATTGGCCATCGAACCCACTTGGCAAACATTACAGTTTTTTAGTCAGAAGCAAGTGAATTGACTATCTATCATATATATCGCTTACCATACATTAACTAAGATAAAAAGATGGAGGATAGAAAAATATTACGTGAAATTTTAAATTATTCTCAGGTTATTGCAATTAAAGCCGACCGAGAGAAGGTGGCCGCAAATCTTCTAAAATTTTTATATAAAATCACAAAAATGCCTCATGTAACCATTTATGATAGAATTTAAAAAAAACACATTTTTTTTATGCACCATATGATCCTAGGTAACTAAATAAATACATTATTTTATAATATACTGTAGTAAATAATTAATTTTTTTCTTCTCGTGAATATATCATTTGTATAGTACATAATTTGTTCACTTGTTTTGTAGAACGATCGATTGTTAATGCTTAAAGGATAACAGATTGTGGTTTGCTGAGTACTAAAGATGGTTCCTGTGACGGATATAGCAATTTTCTGGTATAATAATCTCGCTCGCTCACGGTTTTAACACAACTCCACAAATTGATGACAATAGAAGTCTCACTTTGTATGTTTGTCGGTCGAGGGTTGGCAATATTTATAAAATCTTTGCCCAAACACTGCGGGTCCAATAATGTGAAAAATTTGGTAAAGAATTAAAATATTTTTCGTCGTTACTAATAAAATATGACGATTACAGAAGATTCACTTTGCTTTCTACAGTTGTTTAAACGCTGAAGCTCTTTTAATTTGACAGTATTTGCTGCATGTTTTTTTATGGTGATAATATCTTGGAAAAGTTTTAGAAGAAAATAAGAATGTTACTTTACTGATATTGACATTCCAAGTATATATGTTATCGGTTATAAATAACAGAAAATAATATAATAGTATGATAAAGTTATCTGCCGGCTTAGGGCTTCCTTAGAAAGATATGCTTATCAAATGTGATCGCAGTAGGTGATTTTATTACATGTTTACTACTGAAAAACAGTATTTATGGGTTTGCCCTATTAGTCACCGTTACCTAATACTAACCGTTCCTAAATAACATGTACATGAAAGAGTCCTTAGTGACTTAAATTCATCGTATCGTTCCATGAAAGTTGCCTTGCTGCCCGTTTTGTTACAGTCACCTTTTCTGTTGGCTGTTCGCTTGGTAAATTACATTAAAATAATATATACTTATGTATATGATAGAAATAACGTATTCAAATGAATCAAGTTAGTAATAACATATAAGGTACATTTGTTTTTTTTTTACAGTGTTTTTTTGGAATCGGTTATTCTTATAAAAATTTTTTGAATACAAAACTTTTATTTAAGTATTAAATCCGTGGCGAAATTTTGAATTTGTGACCACACGGATCTTTTCGTCCGTTTTTTAACCTACGTTTAACTAGTGATTCGTATTAAAGCATAAAAGAATGGACTTCTATCGCATTCGTACGGCGATTCGTATTTAAGATAAGCGCTACTATGGCCGTCTGTAGTACAAGAGATACCATTCAATCGGGTGTCGAACCCGGAACTGAAGCTGACGTGAGAATGGTAAAGGTAGCATTGAATGACAGAAATTATTTTCGCAGTAGGATACCAGAAGATATCTCCTTTTGTCTGAACAGGAGTCAGAGACGCAATCGCGGTTGAAGCCAAAGACTTATGGGCAAGCGGGGTAGACTATTAACAGTGAAATAGACGAATGAATTAGACTTTATGGCGAAAAACTTTTGAGAGAGTATTTACCATTAAACAGAAAGTCAATGACTTTAATATTTTCGTAAACTGACAATATTTAGAAGGGGTCATGAGCCTTATTACGCACCTGTCACACCGCACCTGCAAAGACAGAGGTCTAAGAGTTCTTGTTTGGTGTCCTTGAGTCCAAGTCAGTCTTCCCTATTCGTGATGTTCTCTGCTGAATAACGGATAAGAAAATACGATATTATCCTCTTCCTAGAAGTCTCGTTGCTCATCTATTACAGTATCAGCCTAACGATTCTTCTTCGCGGTAAAAGTTTTCTTTATTTGCCTGATTAGCCGCCATCTCCTTCTAGAGTCAACTGTGAAATACCGCAACATGTTTTATTAACAATATTGCATAATCCATGCAAATCGGGTAATAAGGTGCTGTCCGATAAAATGAATCACATTTGACATAATTATTTATTTCTTTGCAAATTCTGCATTCAAACGTCGACCGTAAAAGTCAGCAGCTACGGTTAACTAAAGTTTATTTAATTTATTCAGTTTCGTTACTTTAAGTTTTTGAACTTTTATGCATTGTGTTCAATATTGCCTTTTATCGTTGAGTTACATTGAGTAAAAATATATATTAATAGAAGAATAACTTGTTAGAGGTATAACTTGTTACGAGCTCAATGTACACATACCTGTATTTTATCTGTAAAATCATGTAGTTTGAGTTCTATTTTTATCCGAGATTTTTTAAAGGTTAACTTGAATAGCAATACTCAAGATCAATCAAGTATCATTGCCAATCAATACATAATAAAAAAAACATCTGTAACTAAAACGCGACATAGAGACAGTAAAATATACATTAAGGGGAATAAAGCCGTATAACACTATTTTTTGTTATCTCCGTATTATTACCACCGGTGTTATAATGGTAAAAACGTCGGTCCATCGATCCTGATCGCTATTCAAATACACGATTCATCATTAACGAGAAATGTATAGTAGAAGAAAATAAAAACGAGCCGTCGCCTCGGTGTGGGAGCGGTTCTTTGAACTGATCTGATTTTGGTCACTGCTGTTTGTTACTAAACGCCGTTATTACGTGCCCTTAAAGTTGAAAATTATCTGGCTCGACTTTAAATAACATTTGGTAGACCTTGCAAATTATAGGTATAAGTCTATACGCAAAAACGACTTTATTACTGCACGACAAGGTTTAAACCCACTTGCAGTGTTCGAACTGAAAACTGGAGTATACGATACGTTCTACTTGCAGATACTGTATGAGCTAATGGTACGGACAAGAACAAGCTGATTATTCCATAAGTCAGCTAGCTGGATTGCGGTTTTAGGTACATGCTATTTCTGAATAAAAATTCTATGTCCAGTACATACTGTCCAACTTTTTTTACCTTTCCAAATCTTATACGATTACTTGACACGCACTAAAAGTCTAGGTTTGGGTAACGTCTAACATTGAAGGACCTGGATTCGAATCCTGTAAATATTTGTGGCATCATATTATTTTAAGACGTATATGTATATTCAAATTAAAAATCATTTATCATGACGAGCCCATAGCCTAGTTGGTAGTGACCCTGTCTGCCGAGCGAGGGTCTCGGGTTCGATTCCCGGCCGTGGCAGACTTTTACGTGACAGGTAAATGTTTGTTCTCGGGTCATGGGTGTTTGTAATGTCACATTTGTGTATGTCCACGCCACCCGCAACACAAGGAATCCTAGTGCGGGGGTGTGTGTGTAAACGTTAATTGCTTCGATGTAAGAATTCCTGTAATTGAGATTCCTCGATGTTGTTCTTATAGGCTAGTGAAGTCTGCCAACCGGCACATGGCCAGCGTGATGGCCGTCTCTTCCCATTCAGAAAACACGCTGAAACCCATTAAAGAGTGGTATTTAAAACGTGAATGTAAAAATACAACGATTCCGGATTCGGCTTACAATTGTTACCTTTTGTTAGTACTTTTATCTATCTTCTATACATATAATAATTGTATAAAGTGACTTTCTGTATGTTGAATAAAAAAATTATAATTTAAGATTAATAATAGCCAACAACTGTGAGTTTCAAATAGTTTTCTGCCTGTTGTATATTCTTAATTTTCACTATTTATTATTCTTTAACCCAGTATTCAGGAAAAAATCTGACATATTACGTAATTTGTCAATATCATGATGAAAAAGACGTGTTACATTAATCTAAATTAAGCCTTATTAAATGACATCAACAAAAATCTTTTACGAATATATTGTAAATATATAATTATTGTAAATATATAATATAATATAATTAATAAAAATATATATAATATAATATCATTGTAAATATATAATATTTAGATTTGCTGACTTTTATAGAAAGCTATGATATAGATACATTCAAACGATATCTTGTATTATGAACTCCAAATCGAATTAGTTAAGGCAAATGTTCTTAATTTAATTTGCACCTGTTCTTTGATACGACAAACAAACTTAGAGATTTCTTATTCTGGCTCTATTTCATGATTAATGTAACGGCTGACAATGAAATGTCAAATGACATACTATTTTCAAACAACATTCATTCATACGAAGCCGTATGTCGAGACATTCACATATAGATATGTCTCATTTTTGTAATCGATCTCGTACCTAGATTGATTTCATATATCAAAGAGCAAAAAACCATAATCATAGCTCGCGACACCTAACTAATTACTTCTAAAGGATATTAATTAAATACCATAATTTTGTTTAGTTTATATTTAAATAGCCATCTATCGACTGTAACTGATCAACCGAGTTAAAAAACTTCATTTGGACAGGAGGCAAAATTTCTTAGCACGTTAGATAACAAACGTTAAACTATGTCGGCAGCGGGTTTAATAACACGGTACCTAGGTAGATCAACTCTCTATCAATCCGCACTGGGACAGTTTGATGCAGTACCTATGAAATGAAATGAAACGAAACGCACCGCAAAGAAATGCAACGAAACTAAACGAAATTATATTTTTTATTCGAAGTTGGTTTTTACAAACACTTTCCGCTTTTGTGCTTTAGAGTTCTTTACTTGCGAGGAGAGACTCATGATCTGCAGTGAGCCGTTAACACTAGCTACTTACCAACCTGCGTTGCGCGTCTCGAACGGTAACTTCGACCCTTTGCCGGCCGAATACAAGCTTTGTCGTTCTGGTGATTTAAGAGTTCTGAAACCATGAAGTTCTGCTTTGTTTTAAATACTTTACAATTAATTGCTTACGAAATTTTATTAGATTTAAGATACAGTAAAATAATTGTTGCACTTCCAAAGATATCGCCCAAGTACTTAATATTTTTTTCATCCACAAACAATCAAACTTTTATGACAAACTTCAAGTTTGCCACAAAGGAAAGTTTTAAGTGTACAGATTATTTCTTGGGTTCATTAGTAAATGTATATTACATAATATTACACATCTTTAAATTTTAAATAAAAATATGTATAATTTTCTAGATATTCAATTTGTTTCTTTTAGTATACAATGCCGTAGTAATACTTTATTCTGCTGTCATAGGAACGGTGCCAGACACTTCATAACAATTCGTAATTCATAAAAATATAATGCAATGCAAATTGACCCTTATTGTGTAGGTATAAGCGATGTTATCGTTCATATGTAAGCTCGTAATGTAGGACGCGATATTTTTATACTGATTATTAATCGGTATTGGATTTTATTTTCGTTAAGCTTTACTGATTCATTCAACAAAAAAAACTTAAAGCGAAGATATTGTTATCGTAATAGCCAATAAACGAATAGAGAAGCGTCGGAGTTGTCCTTAGCATTAACTGAACCGTTATTGGCCAAGAATTGGAGAAGTATTTGGTATCCGCTTGTTAAATGGTTTTCCGTTACTGTATCCGGAACACGTCAATAAACATATCACGGCTGCTTTTAAAACTAGATAGCTACCAGTAGCCATGTTAGAAAGGAATCCTACTGCCGCGCATAAGTGTAGTCCAAAATAAGCTATATAATATATTAATATTTGGTGTACCATATTCATTCAGTTATTGATCATATTTCAATGATTAAATTAAGCCACCACATCAATAACAACCGCCTAAAAGCTTCAAACAGTCAATCAAAGTTACCCATATGTAAAGTTACGGGCGGGCACCGTGTATTGACATGTTTAAATAAATAAATAAAAATTAATACTAATTTCAAAATTTCAACGTAAACTTCATGGTAAGGGAATTCGGAAATCTCTACGAAGATATTTATTTTCGCAAAGTTCCTTAAGGAATCTTTTGGCTGGTCTACGTTATAACCGCCGCAATGCAGTACTTCGCGGACATTGAAGAGGCCCTTTTAGATTAGTAGGGAGGAATATGTGTAGGCGAATCTTCTTAATGTCCTGTTCGGTCACAAAAATTCTAGTCGATTTCAACTTCATATATTTTTTAAGAGTTCCGATTTTTCGCTGGATGAACGTTAATGGTAAGAGGAATCATAAAATGTTATTGTTAGCGATGACTAAAATTCAAAAGCGTCAAAATGTATCAAGTGATCTCATGAAATTGTCGTCATTGTCGCCACCATACGAGTAGGTACATTTTAAAGTTTTAGAATTTCACACATTGATGCCTAGAGCCTCTAACTAAGTCACAACGTAACAACAAACTGTTATAAATATAAATTTTCGCAACTCAGTTAATAGCGATCCAATCAACTGACCGAAGCGTACCAAATTCGATTCTCAGCGGGTGTAAACATTTGTTGCAAATAACTCAAACTTTTGTGTCCTAATTCTTTATAAAATATCATTAGTGTATGTCCACGGCAATGCAATTTAATAAGATTGGAAGTCAGGTTTGTTAATGTTGGAAAATGAACAGATGGACTATGTGATGGTAACTGATCACAAACTCCAGCAACCAAAGCCTCGTCGACAAGGGAAGCTGCAAATAAATCTGCTTACTTATATTGCAATTTTTTTGTACTACCTAATTTGAAAAGAACTATTCATGCCAGTAATATCACATTCCAGTACTATAGGCAAATGCCAAATTTTGAGACCTCAATCAAATTAGCAGCTTGTTTCTTAAGACAACAAAACGGATCTCTCCTGTACTGAGATTCACAACTTTCACTGATAATGTTGTGTAAATTTTATGTACCGACATAAAATTTACACAAAAGTTTCCATGTGCCACAGCACAAATTGTACGTGTAGATACGACGATAGAATAATATATTATGTCGGCGCCGGAGATGGCCGAGCCGTGCACCGCTATTATTATTATTAATATTATTATTTATTCGACAATTTTGTATTGGAGGAATGCCCCGGTCCGTTTCGAACGATATTGAGCGATAGGTGATCACAACTCCTCATAACGACGTCGTCCACGTAATTGTATTACAAAAACGAAATGATACACTATTTTCCTATACTAGTCAAATCAGGTACTTTATTTTCTAATTCCACGACATATATTTGGGATGTAGCGTATCATCGAGCTTGGAGCTCGAGTCCTCCTCAGCTATTCAGGGTGTAGCCAATACCAATGAAGGGATCAATGGCACCCGGTAGTGCGGTGGTAACTCTATTTGACATTTGACGTGACAACACCTAATTTTAACTGTCTTACTGTCTACCACAGTCCTACTAAAATCAACAGCAGAATGTTTACGTGTTTTTGCTGACAAACCATCAGTAACCTCTGGTGTGCGGTTAATGGGCGTTGATGTCCACGATAGCCTGTCACGTTTGCCAGCAATTAATATAAAAGGTAGTTAAATAAAGTCATCGCCAGCCTGCAGCATGTTTGCTCGTTTACCGATATTACCATAAAAAGCTAAGAAAAAAGCTTCACCGTAGTTCAGCGCACAGACAGTATACATAGCGACAGGTAGCCGCCTACATCCATACCCGTCCGGTCGCATTGCCGAAACACGCCCTGGTTATCGACCCCACCGCAATGCCCGCAACCTGGCCTTACTCGGTTCACCGCTAATGAAACTTTCGAGAGTATTTTAATTTATGTGCCAATTTCATACAACTTGCACCGTCAAATGTCTTTAAGATATTTCGGTTAAGATAAAGCTTTGTTTGGGTGGCAATACACCCTCATCTGGCTGGATAGGCAGTAGTGATCATATGCCACGGTCTGCTCTTGAAAATAAACAGTTGAAGTTCAAATCCTATAGAGTTCCGTACTATGAATGTATTCAGATTTTTTTTCTTTGCGTTATTTTAATTGTTACAATACTTTTTTTAAGTTTTTATGTAATCCACTGATTAGAGGGGGAGAGTGGTACAATGCAATCTTGTATGTCTTTTAAAATATGAATTATAATTTTTTTATGACCTTTATTTTATAATGATCTCTTCAATTAGTTACATTTAATGACGTCATCGTCATCCTCTTGCCCTTATCCCAATTTTATTTGTGGTCGGCGCAGCATGTATTTTTCTTCCATACTTCTCTATCTGCCATCATCTCACTAGTAACTTCCATTCTAGCCATGTCATCCTTCACACAATCCATCCATCCATCCATCCATTTCCGTGTGGTCCCGGATTAAGAATGTGACCTCCCCGCCCTATGCCATGGGTGTCGTAAGAGGTGACTAAAGGGAACTAGCCTAGTGTATGTCACCAGCACTTTGGGCAACCCGCGCGGTGGCGAGTAAATCACCACAACAGCATTCCCAAGGAGGGTTGGTGTCAGGCAGGCGGCCGACCGTAAAATCTAAGCCAAAACCCTAGCAGCATGAATAGAGATTTTTTTTTTAATGACGTATCTGGAATAAAAAACAACTTATATACATCCTAAAATTAGTCTCTAAAATCAGAATAAGTTTGTTCATGATATATATCCGTCATTGGGTCACCGAGCTCTATACGTGTGCCAAATCTTAACTATACCATACAGTCAATTTGGAGAAAGACGCATGTGATAGACGGGTGGGCAGACAGACACATAAACGATTAAAAACAACTAAAAACTTAATCTTTACAGGAGTTGTCTAAAAGGAGACAAAAATACCAGCACTTGTACTGTGGGTAAAGGGGGTGATACACGCCCTAGCGACCTCCAAATGAAAGGACTATTTGCCGTAACTTCGTCCGTTGTTAAGCAGAATGAACCATGAGATTGGTGTGGATTCGAGTTGGGATGAAACCCTTAATACACCAAAGTGAAATTGCGGCCTATTGCGATGGAAGATCTATATGTACTTCTTAACCTGACAAATTCGTGTGGCTATTTCGGTATGCCCCAAAATCAAAGAACACGTTTGTCAACGGAGCGTTTTTGACGAACGTTTCTTTTTGCCCACATAAAGGGCTCACGAGGGGTGACAGCCGGTAATTCGCCTAGTTAGCCTGGCAAGTTATGTGAGATGTGTGATAGACGATGATGAGATAGCAAGCGTAGATTATCTAGATAGCGGTAAATTAAGGACGATTAAATTAATAAATATAGGATTAAAGAACTTCTATGGAATTCGACTAGGCAGATATCTACCACTTATTTTTTTTGTTATCAGGGTAAGAAGTAAGGGTAATCATCTGAGATGGTGTGGGTAGAATTGCTGCCCTCTTAAACTCGTTTATCCATATCCCTCATATTCATCACGTTTTCGGGGTCTCGTATCAAAACACCGGAAGCTTAATTTTTCATTTTACCTTAAAGTAATCGGCCGGTTTAATTATACTTTCTAATACTAAAATTTTCTAATACGTTAATTTCCATATAGTGCGTAGGCGTTTTTAACCATGACGCAATCACATTATCTTGACGTTGCTCCGTCGTGAAGTGACACCATGAATTTGCAGACTAAACTCTTCAAACGTAAACCATCCCTCTTTTCAAGTGATAAGGTTCTAATTCAATTGGTTATCGGTTAAAATGCTTGGCGTAATTAAAAACGGTGTCATAAACATCCGTGGTCTTTGATCACGTAGATTAGAACGTCATGTGAAGTTTGCGCAGATTACGAAGGCAATACTAATTATGCGTAAAATTGTTCGGTTTTTCAGCAGTAAGGTTGATTTACATTTTCGGAGATTTTTTGTTTAGAAGGCGTCGCTTATATAACGTTAGAAGTTGTATTTGTAAAACATTATTAAATGTGAATAATGATTACCTATATAAACCGAGTGCGCGGGGTTAGGAACTTTACATAACCTGTAAACTGCTCTCGCTCGTGGTGCCAACCAACGAACAACGCATTGGCAACGGTTTCTTCCTATTACAATCACTCGGTGCTGTACTAGTTTGATCTCGATGATATTCCAGCCTGGAACTATAGTTCTTACCTGCCAGCTGCAGTGTTGCAATTTCAATATTAGACAGCTAATTAAAAAGCGAATGTGCCATTTATTTTATTGAAGTTTAGAACAAATTATACAACTACTCCTTTTCTGGCTATTCACAAAATACTAAACAAAAATAAATCGGTAACGTTACAAACTCAATTAAGAAAAATATTCAATTAAAACCGTTAAAAGATGATACAAACACAACCGCGAATAAATTTACTTATACGCAAATAAAGGCATACAATAAAACGCGTTCGCCACACGCAAACTCACCGAACGAATTATATTTAATCAAGATATAATTAATTTAAAACCGAAGCACTTCGTAAATGCCGCGGTAACATCCGCATTTAATTTAAATGTTGACATTCATGCTCGGGCTGCGAGCCTAGTGGTGTGTGAAAGATTTTCAATTAAACCACGTCGGAATAAATGTTTGCAAACATGTATATGTTAAAAAAATCGTTGGCCCACTAGTTAGAAGTTTTTGCAAACTCCACCAGTCTGCCGTTTTTGCACTGAGATCGATGTCTGCGGAAACTTGATAAGTACCAACACGAAACAGTTGAATAATTTTTTAATATTAACACCTAGTTAATATTAAAGTATAGTTTTAATAAACAGCTTTATAAGGAGATTAGCAAACGCGCGCACTTCGTTTACGCAGATATTGCAATAGTTTCGAGTTTTCTTTTAACGAACTACGTTAAACAAAATCACAAAATTTATTTCATCTGTAATATTTATTAATTTATTTTTATCTCTCCAACAACATTCCACAATTGAGATCGTTTAACACAACACTCGAGAATAATAATTAATAGGAACTCTAATCTTTATATGTCACAAGCAAATGACAATCGATTAAAAAACAAAATTATGTAACCTATAAAAGTACTATTATGGCACACACACACACACACATCGAAAGAATCAAATGAAGAAATACGAAAATAATCAATTAAATTTTTTTATAACCTATCTTTATATTTATATTTATAACCTATATTTATTTCTATATATTAAAATTCATTAAGATTGGTCAACATGTTTTTCAATTATAGAAGGCCTTAAAGACAGACAAAAGTACTAGACTAGACTAGACTGAACTAGACATTTGAATTAACAAATAAGAGATGGTACTGGGAGACGTGCGAGCCTGGACAATGTTATTATACTCGTAGTTTGGGACTAAAATAGACAATATGTTAGCAAGGACCTTACTTGACAACGTCAAAAGATAACGAATGACATGCGTCAACTGTCACTAACGTCATCCTCATGGTTGGAAAGTCAATATTTAGAATGAAAGTGACCTAACTCAAAATTCCTGAATTTCCAGATTTTACTATAAATTTACTTAAAAAAGCCTACTCTAAAACCCCATGGTGAAAAAGAGCCCGAATTATGAGTGAGAAAGGGAAAAAGGGAAAAAACCTCATACATCACTCTTTAAATTTACTCAAGACCAATACATTTTTGAGAACTTTCTTCGTCATTTCCCATAAATTGCAATTTTCGAGTTAAGTCCCTTTCATTCTAAGGGTGCTATTATCTACTTCACTAAATTGTTACGTTGTGTGAAGGATTAGTTTACTAAGTTCCTTTTTTTCTAAACAACGTGTATATTTGGAATCAATTGGCGGTTGCTTCAGTGAATCTAAACATGACAGAGTGAGGGAATCAGCACAATTTGACAGCTAATTTCCAAAAGCAGGCTGCTCAACGCTAGATAGAGGTGTTTAGCTTTCGAAGCTTTCCTTTTGCTATCCTTTACTTATATAGAATCTTGAAGGAAATATAAGTGGACGAGAGGTGTTCAGACTCTATCCATTCGTAGTACTTTCAATGACGCACACACACACACACACCTATGTACATAAACTCATACAAACGGCTAAAATTTAACTAAATGTTAATCAAAATTTACCTATGGGAGTTCGATTAAGAGATATTAGTTAAAACTTAGCCTAGTCAATGAACAAGTATTTATGCATAGAACTAGAAAAATCGATCTTTCAAACGACAAAAATTTAGCAAAGATAAAATTTATTAAGGTCCTGAAAAATTTGAATAAGGAGTTTCGAATATGGGTTCCGTTTGAAAACGAAACTTTTGTTAGTAACTCGTACTAGAGTCAGGTACATAAGGCGTATATAAATACATTAAGTATACAGATTAAGGCGAGGTGAATTTACCATAAGTTAGTCATCGAGTCATCGATTGCCCGAATCTTCGAACGATATAACCAATCCAATTAAATGCAGTGAAATATGAAATCTTGGCACACTAAATTGTAGCGGCTCTTACATTGTTGCATGCAAATTCCAATATATAATATTTACATCGAAGGTTTCATTGCATGATATCAAGATATTTTATTATTGAATAAAGTTACCAGAGGACTTCCAACATAACAGCTCTTTTAGTTAGAACAGTTGAATTGAGAGATTTGATTGAAGAGAGTTAATTGAAATTTTTTACTTTGCTTTGTTCTAAGTAACTGTTCAGTACTATTGTCTAACAATATATAGTTACAATCGACAAATTCTCTCACATACACACTATAATAAATTCTGTATCTGGGTACATGGACGCATTTAACACATAAAAAACTAAGATTCACAACAGAAATATCAGTTTCATGTCAGTACTTTCTTTCTTACCTTCTCATTTTCTGGCCGACAACGCATCAGATACCTTTGGTCTTGATGATTATTTGTCGGCTATTAACATAAAAAAATGTCAATGGCTGCCTGGACGAGATCGCCGTTCGCCGATACGTGAGTTACCTGTACAATTAAATTAACTCGATTTTCTAAAGCTACTTTGGAAATGAAATTTTAACAATAAGCAATCATTTTTGCAGTACCGGTTTAATGTTTAAAGTATGCTTTTGATGAAATGGCACGCTTTATTTGTAAACGCCCAGGCTAAACGAGTCGACAGTGTGAATACGATTGTGGAGTTCATAAAATATACTCGGTTACTAATTATTAACGATAGATATAATGATATGTCGATGACGGTAATGACAAAAGATTTTTCTAAATTATCACATTGCTTCAGCAACCGTTTTATAGTAGTCCCTCGAGAAGAAATACAATGAAAATCCCAAATGTAATGTCGGGGTGTAAATGACAGTCTAAGGATAAGTGGACAGAAATATAGTTTCATGGAAATATTGGATTTTTTCAGTGCGTTGACTGTATACAGATGGGTGGTGTATAAATGATTCGTTTAGTGTGTACATCTGACAAACAAAAGCCAAAAAAAAGCAACTTCAAGTCGATCGGGAGTCGAGTTACGTAATTACCGCTCCATATTTTGAATTCACGCCAAATATGACTGATGATGACGTGGGATCACAATTTTACATATCACTAATGAGGCACCGGTAACGGAGCACTCTCTCTTTAACGTATGGTGTTGGAGAAAGACGTAGACCGGTCGGTGCGCGGGAGTTTTTCGGAACTTATCAGCGTACAGGTGAACTGCGTGCTTCAAGTACATTGATTGGGGTTAATGCGCACAGCAGCGTTTTTTGTATATTTGTGCATAAAAAGTATAAAAGATGAAAATCACAATGATTCCCTACGAGAATACTCTACATGTGTTTTAAATGTGAGACTGCAACCTTCGAAACTGCAATGCATTTTGCACGCGGTCAACCGCGTGGAGAGCTCTAGAGAGGCAAAATTAATATTTAAAACCTTTTGTCCTATTTGAAGAATACATGAAAGTCCAGCCGAGATGACTGAAGCTAGAATATTAAAATTTTCACAGTTGTAGCTTTTATAACGTAGTCATCACTAAGATAGGAACTTCTAAATTTCCACATCTAAAAGAACATGTAATTTTACATTTTATTTATATTTGGCACTTTGGTATAAGGAAAAAATAAAGATATTCTGAAATTCACACCGTAGGTGTTTAATTATTGGATGAAAGTTTGAATGAAAATTTCATCAAATCTATGTTGATCTGCATGAGGGTGAAAAAGTTATTCAAAGGGATGTTTCTAATTTTAAATTATATTTAAATTTAAATTACATTGAGAAACAAACTTTCAACAGTAACAATTAGTAAATGATATGATTAAATCACAGAGATGACCTCTGTATGTGACTGTAATTTCAAATACCATCGCTGTGCATTTGTACTAAAAAAATGAGGTCGGTGAATGTTCTAATCTTGCTTGAGATCACAGGGTAAAGTGAACGCGCTCCATGAGGTTGATCTCACTATCGCTTCGTTAGTACCTTTATAATCTAATAATTTATTTTTAATGTACCACAGTGTGTAATGAACCGAGATGTGATTAAGTCGGGTCCGTACTGAACCAATTATTTGCTCCGAATTCGTTGCCATGGCGACGGCGGTACGTTGATAAATAATTGGAAGAGTTTTTACTGATCGCTCATTAAAGGACTTCTTGAACAGAATTTTTCAGTGACATGTGAAATGCTGTCCGGGGCCCACCGCACACATACCACTGATCGTGTATCTTGATACTGTTGCTGGTCCAATACTGACGATTCTTTTACGTATGTGACTCAATAAATAATAAAAACAGGATTATTAGTATGGATAAAGTCACATTTAAGTAAATTATATGAATCATAATTTTAACCGACTTAAAAAACAAGAATGATGCAGTCATTTTTTATTTTTGTGTTTGTACAAGCGGAGTATTTATGAATGCTTTTTTTTATAGGTTACCCTTAAAACTTGGTGATGTTCAATGTCGAACGTAACACCAGAAGCCCCGCCTCCTGAGGTTCTGTAGACTTGACTCCACAAATATTATGTGTGTTTTATATAACTAGTTGAACAATTTAACTTATGTTTCAAAAAATGTCATTTGCCAAAGGAACTCACCAAAACTTCTACTACTTACCGTATCAAAGCACAGCAACTAATGTTCCCGAGACTCTACAAATTAAATAAAAAAAATTCTAACTGATCGTTTTCTGTACATTAAGGATATATGAGAAAAACTACTATTAGGTGCTTTTATTAACACAGTAGAACCCAAAACAATAGTTGTTAGAATTTTTGTCTGTTTGTGTGTTCGTTTGTTCGCGCTAATCTCAGATACGGCTTATCCGATTTCGTTATGGTTTTACAATTCGTTTCATTTCAACCCGTCGATAAACAAAAAGTTATGAATTAATTTAAAATAATGTAGGTACTTTTCTTGTTTCTTAGCGTAAGGCGTAGTTATTCCGAAGCGAAGCAAGGGCAGTTTGTTAGTCTATAATAATTAAGAATAAAAAAATTCTAAGTCAATAGATATATTGCTGTGGTCATGCAAATAAACACATTATCGAAACGCCCACGCAGTAAACCTTAAATTAATGGAAATTGGAGTTGGGGCGTACAAGATCAATAATTGTAACATCTCTCTCATACTTTCATAGAAATATTTCCGTTTTAAAAATAAAGTTTATTAAGTGCGCTATTTGTTTATATCGTTAGTAAAACATCAAAAATGGAATTTAAAAAGTTGCAATCAAGTGCAGCATGTGTGTGAACCTTGCGTTTTTTATTTTTTGTTTGTTTAAAATATCACACATCAATTAAAATCATCAATTAAAATATAACACTATCTCATGCAATCAACTGTATTTTTTTCATCATTTGCAACTGTAAGCAATATTGACTTAACTGATATATTATGCATCCCTTTTCTACTTGTACGTTAAATACCTTACATTACATCCATTCCTTGTAATTCAAGTGAAGAGACCAAAATATATACATATGACGCTTTATCTATTAATATCAGTAATATTCGTAAACACTCGAATTAATGGGGCGTTAGATAGCGAGTGTTAATTAGAAGGAACACCAGTGTCGTCACGCTGCGTTCTTAGATCGGAGAAAGCTTTGAAGTTAACTCGTAAATGCATTGCAGTAAAATCTACGCACGGTTGCCGTTTAGAATGAACACTGCCAATGAAGTTTGCTTTTGTTTTTTATGCAAGAGAACTTCATAACAAGTCGGTGCCATGGTTCCTTCTTGGCCGCAGCGTAACGCTGATGTCGTTGGTGCTACGGATATCCACGGACGACGGGAATCACTTATAATCAGTAAATAAAACTTTTAGAGACCACGAATATAAAAATGATGACTTACTCGAAGCGTTCCGACTTCAACTACGTTTTTAGAGGCAGCGCGTTCTTAGATCTCTAAAGCGGAATCTTCAACTTACTACGTCCGATTTTAAGAATCATTCGCCTATCTTTTATAATATTGATGATACTTATGGGTTACACGACTGCTTTTGATCAAAATATTAACATTCTATCCAGTGCTTGTTTTATAATTGAGTAAAATCGGCAAACTGTTCTGCTATGTTTTCTCATCACATCGTCTGTCAGAGTCCAGAAAGAGTCCAGAAAGAAAGAGCAGAGGCGTTAACGATAAGGGCATTTTATAATTTTACACATTATGCACACAAACACACAGCTACTGTCTTACACACAGCAGCATATAATGTAATAAAAAGGCAACCAAAATTTACAATCATTGCTGAAAGTATGTATAGACATTAAGATTAATATAAGAATATAACTAGATTTTCGTTACCGACTTGTCCCAGAAGAATTTTGTAACCGTCCAGAATCGTTCTTTTGTATGCTAAATAATATAAAGCTATAACTTAGGTCCTTATCGGTTGATTTGGAAGTAATATAGACCGTTTTTTAACATTTTAGGCTTTAAAACTGTGAAAAAGCTATATTATAGGTATGTTACTTTAAATCTAAAATAATATTAAAAGTCGCATATAATGTATAAAATTCCTTATCTTAAAAGTAAATATACTTCAAAGTAGAGTATACTTTTGCTATAAATAATTTAAAGAAACAAGACGCAGGACGGTAAACAAGGCATTAGTCGTTTAAAATTACTTTATAATTTTAAATTTTAAACTGTAACTCCGGCAATAATGAGTAGCGTCCACACACACTTTGAATATATGTCAGTTTAAATTTTTTGAAAGTTTTAACGTGGCATTCCGGACAAACCATAAATCAAGAATACAACGGCGTATGCCATGTGCTCCGCAACGTGGCACTCGCTGATACAGAACCTAATATGTAACTCACCGAGTCTAATTTCACATACTCTTATCACGTTGACGAAGCCAGGACCGCGAGACTGGTTGATTTATAATCTTGAGATTAGAATGGCGAACGCGGATCCGAGCTGCATTTTTGTAGCAGTGAAAGCCGACCTCCGCGTCGGCAACCGTTTGCGTCCGGTTCGGTGTCAAGTGACCGTATCTTTAAATGAAGAATGATATGCAATTTTAACATAATTAACGATTGAACTTCATGACATGATTTTTAAGCGGACAAAAAGTTGAGGGGCTATGCGACTTTTTTTTTCATTTTACTTCACTGTAATTTATCAGCTGCTTCATAAAACTGAAGAGAATTGAAATGATGTTCACGAGGTAATCTAACGTGGAGTATTAGGGTAATGACTAACCTGACTTTGAAAAGTAAAGAGGTCTCTCGAAGGAGTCAGGTAATAATAAAGTATCAAAAATTAAGGATTGGGAAAGACTTTTTACTCCTTGAAGCACGTGAACATACTCCTGAAACTTTTCTGTTCGCACTCTTAGTGGGTGTCAATTTTGTCCTTATATTATATCCACCGGTAGGATAGATAGATATATCGTTTCTTTCCAATTGTTTACAATTTACAAATTTTTACAATTTAAAACACATTTTAGTGGCTTATAAAAACATTACAATTATTGCCAACCACAACAGGGCGAAAAGTCTAAATACAAACATTACGAAACGGAACCTGTTCAGCATTATGCTAGTAATCAGCAGACAACCAACGCTGATCTTCTGCAGGGTCCGCTAGGTGGTGTCACGGAACATATTATACACATATAACCTAGGTACATATCATTAATAGAGTTTACAATTATACTAAATGGAAAAAAAACTATAAATAAGTTAAAATCAAATTAAAAGGTGATAAAAATTCTATGGATAAATTTAAATTACTCTGTGGTATGTTTATGTTGTCTGTCAGTTGGTTCGACTTAAACCATAAAGTTAATCGTTAGTATAATATATTATATTTATGACTTAACATAGTATTGACAGATTGATCACTCAGCGTTTTACGTATAAATTACCAATTAATCATTAATCAAAATAAATAAAAGTGACTGGATATTCAATAAACGATGTTAATTTACTATCTACTATATTTATTATTTTTTTATGGATGCGTAATGGACGAAACGTAAGTATGAGATGCTGGCTATTCCCTTATGCTCGTATAGCACTTGTGACAAGTTCGAGCGACTCCTGGCTTTTTTAAGTTGATGTAAAAGTTCTTTTAATTTAACTATAAATCTGTGAACAGTTTGCAGGTTCCTTATCGGTAGAGGGATGTTATTTCAACATCTCGATACTGCGCAGTGGACATAATTTCTGAAGGCAGCTGTCACAAAATCAATAATTAAATAAATAAAATTTTAAAAACGTTTGGTTTCATGGTTTTTATTGTTCAGTAAAAAAGGAATGGCATTAAAGGGCACAAAGCAGTAACCCGTCTTTATGCATGAAAAAAAAACAATTGATCACCTGATTTGAATTCGCGCGCCTTCACGGAAGTGGCGGCTGTTTTTAATTTCTGGTTGGTTAACCCTAATCCATGTTGCGATGCAACAGTGCGTTTGCGTTCGTTAACATATTTATTAATTCCATAAATAACTATTGTATCGTTAAGGCTAAGCCGTTGTTTTTATCGTGAATATACTTAGGGAAATCGAGGCAGATTAAAATGGAAGCGGGAATCAGAGGCCGTGTTTGCAAATGCCGATTGTCTTGAGGTTCAATGGCCTTTTTATACATAATTAGATACAAAAACATATCGTATTTTAATGTGGTATATGATTGTAATCCCTACTTATAAAAGGTCAGTTTTGTAAATAATAATTATCATTATTATAATGACTATAATAAAACATACTGTTTTCAAATTTTACAACATATGAGAATTAGTAGATATATTGATTTCTGAGTATGCAGCATTCCATGACAAATTTTAAGTCAAAGTGGCACTTATATTTAAATAACTAACCTAACTTGGAAAAATTTTAGAGACATGCAAGAGAAACTCAGGACACCTGAACAAAAGACAAAGTTTTAAACCACTGATATTGAAAAGTTTCACATTTGATAGGTGGTAGAACTTTTGTTTTCCACCGAACCGCATTGGAGCAGCATGAAGTTCTCCGAATCTCCTTAATTATGCGACAGATACTTTAAACTGTATATCGGTAATTAGGTGGCTTCCAATATCATAATTATATAACAATTATTTTATTAAACGTGTTGGCGTAAATAAAGATATTTCATTTATTTAAATTCATTACGCATATTTTCGATTCGACGCCATGTTGTTTCACTGAACTGACGATATCCTCATTCTGAAATCATTAACTCCATTTTATTAAATGATTTTACCCTAGTACATTTGATAAAATATTTTTTATAATTATAAGCTACCAAACCTGGTTAAATAAAATTTTTGATCACACTTTTTGTAATAATTTAGTTTACAGGTTCGCACCTATTAGGGAAATAAGGATCAGTGGGAATTTTATTCACTAACCCACAAATTACTCTACAGCTCTATCATGGTGTGGCATCCCCGCAGATACAGTTATGTATAGCTTTACCTTTATTAGTAAATCTAAAGTAAACAAAAACATAAACTTCGAATCGAGTTCTGTAGTGGCTACATACTGTATTAATGTAACCAGAAGCATTTCTGTTAAAAATAAAATGTTTATTAATCTTTGCTTTTTCTCTGTTTTGGAGATAATCGGGTGAGACAGTCGGACAGAAAGAAAGATGTTATTTTTTTCACCCATTATACGGACCTCTAACAAGGTAAGGGAAACATTCTACAATGCCCCAAGGACGTTTCGCGGGAAACAATGTCAAAATTATCCATGTTTTCTCCGTAAACAGCCTTCCGATTCGCTGCGTTTTGTGTCATTATTTATGATCGGTAACGTAAAAGACTGGTAAGTTTATGATTTTAAACGAATGTCATCACGGAATTTATACATTTTATTACGTAGCGGGTACTCACGAAGGCAACAAATAAAAACGTATCGTGAGTACCCGCTACATAATAAAGTTTTCGATGTTTCCATCCTATTACACTGTATTACATGAAGTCAAGGGCGAATAAGCTTTATAAAGTTAGTACGCATTACCATTTAAGGCTACATCGCCATCAGGTTGGATTGTAATCAGGCATTAACATAGAATTCATAACAAAACATAATTACAATAGCCACTATCTTAATACACCTTCAGTTGAATTGTACACACGGCGTTTATTTGTATGTTTGTCTGTCAATTAAAACACCAAAGAGACGTTCGAGAACGGAAAGGTTAAACATAAATTATCTATTGTATTTAAAAACGTATTTCAACGATGCGTGTAACAGATTCTGCATTTAAAAGTTAGTTTGCATGCAACAATGTAGCGATCGCCGCTATGAAACTATAAGTTTGTTACCCGATTTGCACACGTTTCGAAGTACATAATCGTATTTGTTCTCTTGTGTTGGTGGCCATTGAAGCGCTTCCAGCAAATTTGCGTTCTACTATGCAAATTTAAGATAAAAGCATAACTTTGGCTTGATTATTTTACGTCCGATTATTGGAAACACTTGAACATTTGGATTATAATATTTATAATTATATTTCAACTCACTAATTATACGAGTTAACTCTCAAATATATAGTGCTTATATGATAAGCGAATATAATCGGAATAAGAAAGATTGACAATATTTTTTCGATTACCAAACAATGATTGGATTGGATTTGAAAGCTGAGAAGTTAAGGCATTTTTATAACGCATTATTATCAGATATGTTTTAAAAAAGGTTCGAATGTTTTTGAAACCCGATGAAGAATTGGCGCTTTAAGTTTCAGTGCAATTTTTGAAAATCAAATTATCATCAATAATGTTTTAATCGTAGATACATAATTTTTCAGCTGTTACTTTGAATGCATGCGCGTGTCTCTCGGAAGTCCTTTCCGGGATTTCTCGAAGGAGGCGGGAAACTTTTTGAAGATTAACAAATAAAATTAATGTATTGCAAAAACTATTACTTACTACTGTTCCTCATTAACGATTTTACAAGATATCCTTATTAATATTTTTATGTATGTAAAAACCCATTCCTAAATGAATCTCGGTTTCTGAACGGAATATTGCAGGGCAAGGGCCTGAGCGGCGGCGCTCATTACACTAATATAAATGAGAGCGCATACTGCATACAATTTTCTGCGAATTGGGCACAGTGTAAAGAGTCTGTTGATATGTTTATGCGTAGTTAGGTAGGTACATGTTCGAAATTTAAAGAGTTAAAGTTTGCAAAATCTCTTTTTGCCATGTTCAAATTATATAAGATAAAAATCATTAAATTACAAGACTGTCTGTCAATATATCATAGGTTTTTTTAATTAATTAACTCATTAAAATTGGCAGATATAATGTCGTAGACATTTTTTATCAGTGTTGAATATGTGCTCAGGAGATAAAATCACATTATAACATAATTTACCATTTCTTTTTAATGATTATTTTTTTTTATTAACTATAATTAAATACTTACAGGAAGTTAAGTGTACTCCTGCATTTAGATTATCTGTGTGGTAAGCATGCACAGCTCATTTGAGCTGTGTATTTATAAACAATCATAACCAATAAATCAAAAATATCTGAACTTAGCTCATCAAGCAGGATCATTACTAACATAACTACAAGGGCAAGATAAGGTTTGAAGACATAATTTACAAAAAAACATCCTCTCTTCATCTGCCTACAATGACATATATGATTCGAAATTCAAATATTGACGCACGGTTATTGCCCCGTAAATAACAACTGTTCGTTTCTACTCTGTGTTCATTTTGTACTCCAAAATTTATACCCTGACTAAATCAAATCTACTTCGTAACATATGGAGGAACGTATTGAATCCGACCATCGTAAATTAGCTGGGTACAAATTGGCATGTTTACTCTACTAAATCACAACGTTCATTGAAAATGTGGCCCGGCACGTGTTGTGAGAACAATCTCATTTATTTAGGTTATAAAATAAGAATCGACATTCGGTGCGAATCGAAAATCGTTGCGTGAATTCCATATTACTTGTAACATGTTATAGCATAAATAGCTTGAGCGGTTGATTACAAGTTTACAAGGATTTATGAAACTGAAAAGGAACCAAATCTGTACATTAAAAATATTTTTTTACATGTAGCTTTCCTTTTTTATCGTTATGGAAGTCAAAATATATTTTTTAGATATTTTCGTCCACTTTTCTATCCATACATAGTATGTACATATATGACGCGGAAACCACTAAACAATTTAATTAATAAACTAACAATTGGTTAATTTTTCTCCTATTTTATAAGTGTCCTTATCTAGGATACCTTTCGCCCGACACTTAAAAAACTAAAATAAAGCCCCTGACAAATACGATGTTTTGATGTAGTTAAAAATTGTTAACGTAACCAGCGGTTTATAAAGATATTTTAACTGGATAATGAAAATAATGAAAGAAAAATATACGGAACGGGGTGATATAATAAAAAAAAAGTTGATCACCCTTTAACGACCGCCTTCGGTCGGCTTGTGGTCCAATTAATAATAATAACGCGGCGAGCAAAAACAGAGTTACGATGTGCGATTTTCGCCCGCAATCTACTGTAAAGTCCCGCAGGCTGGGGTCAATGTACCGTGGAACTGGTCGCAAATATTTGACCAAAAAAGCCCTTGCCCTGGAACCATGGACCGAAAGTACGCGTTATTTTATGAGATCTTACGAAAAATGTTCCACGAATGTATTTAATGTAAAATCATTTTATATTTACCGAGCATTTTAAAATACAATATCTCCTGTCCTAATATGTGTGTTGAATTCGTAGAAAGTAAGAAATAATTGAAATCGAGAATATTTCCAATAACAACTTTAATTACTAGAGTACAAAATTTAAAATATAATATGTTTTAAAAATCCAATATAATAATTAATTATAACGCTAACCTGAAATGTATCTACATTTCCTTTACTAGTAATTATGACACTAGAATAGATCAATAAAGTCTTTGATTACTTTTTTAAATTAATATGTTACAAAACTATATAAGGGGGTTGAAAGCAATTTAGGTTAAACTACGTGAACATTGTCACCTGCAAAAAACACAGTTTCGACTGACTCATATGCCAATACTTACTTCGTAGTGCACGACCGCTATAACTGCGATAGAATTCTGCCAACCCTTATAGCATACGAGGCGGCTGCCGTTCTTGTGGTCGTTCGAGTAATTGAACTTTGGCTAATCGTTTGAAAGTGATAGCCCAATGGTTTTAACCTATTCTCCCGCACGGAAGATGCAAGTTCAAATCCTGCACGCACCTCTATTTTCTTCAAATTATGTGTATATTATAAATTAATTATCATTCAATGCGAAGGGAAACTTTATGGAGAAACTTGCATGCCTGAGAGTTCTGTATAATGTTCTCAAAGTTATGTGAAGTCTCGCACTTGGCCAACGTGACAGAATATGACGTTAACCTCTCTTATTGTGAAAGGAGACTTAAGCCCAGCGATGGGACGATATGGGTTGTATCAATGATTTTTTTCTAAACTCAGCATAAACCGAGAGGTTGACAATCGACTAATATAAACTATGTAATTTAATTTTGTTTTATTTTATTAATTATATTTGTTTTTTTTTTTAATTTATTTACAAGTCTAGTTAAAAGCGACCGATAAAGTTATCAATTTTTTATTAACGCGATACCATCGTTCCGTTGTAAGTTGGCAATCAAAAATAACAACTCGCTTTCTACCTAGATCACAGGATACTGCAATAGAAACACGATAAAAAGTACGTTTGACTTTTAGAACGCATAACATAATAGTTATTCAGGCTGTTAAACAATAACCTTACTACGTCGTACGGGTCAGGACTAAAACGTGTGGTACAGAGCCCAGCGACCAGAACGGGATTATATCAGGAGTAGTTTGGCTCAACTGTTAAGACGAACGGTCTAGTGGCGTTACGAGAAAGAGAAGTCGATCGGTCAATCACATTGTTTGCCCCTTTGACAGTCACGATTTTCTTTAATCTAATAGACGGATAAAAGTAAGTTAGATTCGCGGTATCTATAAATCTACATTTATGTATAGATAGTTTAGTCATTCACTGGCGGCTTAAAGCAAATAAAACGAACTGTAATGTTTACTTTAGAGAATTAATTAAAAAAATCAATTAAATGACAAATAAAAAGGCTCGAAATGATAGACACAAATATATAAATTTTAAAACAGTCCAAGTTAAAGGGCTGTGACATTAGGCAAGATGGATATGATAATGTTAAAAATGGATCCAATTCTTTAAAATCAATATATCGTCGCAAGTCATTAGTAAAGTAAACACAATGCGCATCCCTTGTAAACAGTTTACAATTTTATAATCAGAACATGCTAAGTAGTCTCATGAGGGTTTACAAAAAATCGAAAATAATATAAGTCAGTCTCGACCATTCATATTTCATCGGACCCGCCGATCTCTGCAGCCCATTACTTAAGATTGGTCAAAAAAAATCACGCACGGGGAAGAAATTAAACTAAGTACAGCTTTCGGGCACCGACTGCCGGGCCACAAACCAGTTCGCAGGTTCATTTACAAGATCCGTGAACATTTACCCAAAAACACTATAATATTTTATCCAATAACAATTCGGAAACAAGAAATACTCGATAAACGCATTATTAACAGCCGCCTGACAACTCTTTGAGTTATTTATACATATGTATAATAAAACTGATCGCTTTCTATACATGACCGATGTATGAGAAAAAACAATATTAGGGGCCTTTATTAACGGAATAGAACACAAAACAATAGTTGTCAGAATTTTTGTCTATTTGTCTGTGCGTTTGTTCGCATTAATCTCAGAAACAGCCTTACCGCTTTCGTTCCGGTTTTACTGATATATTGCAGCAAGCGTTACTCAATACTTAAAGTTTGTTTCATTGCAATCAGTCTGTAAATAAAAAGTAATAAATTAATATTGTATTTTGTAATTCATGAAACGAGAAAAACAAAACTCTATAACAATGCAGGTACTATTTCTAAGGCATAGTTTTTTTGAAGCGAAACGAGGGCTTTTGTAGACTTTTTAGGGGACGTTGCTAGTTAAAAATATATATCCTTTTTAATAATAAAATCGGAGTAAAAATAAAGATACTCATGGAAACTGAAAGGAAAACAATGCAATGGTTGTAATAGTTTTTAGCACGCGTCGCGAATTCGTAAAGCCGTGGTAGGTTGGTGGTCTGAACGTGGTTCTCTTGGACAGGAGACGCGCGTGCGGTTCGTGCACGTGTCGCAAATTTTTGAAATGATGTGTATGTCGGCAACCTCAGTAGTTTCAGCAGCATTGTCGAACATAGCGTGGGCGTATAATCGTTTAACACTTAATTAATTGTTAACAAACACTTCACACCAGGCAAACGAAACCAGTAACATTTCCCAGTGCGGAGGAACCGATCTCTTCGACCGCAGAATGTAAACTGTGGCTCCATCCGGCCTCACTCCACTAGCTAGGCTCTGTTGTAGCACGATGTTAGCCGAGTATCGACGTCATCGCGGCGGTGCTGCCATCACTCGGACATCGTGCTGAGTTTAGTTTCACGTCTATACTAATGACCATCTCCGACATGTATATTACAAATTTATAATTACTTGCTTCGGTGAAGGATAACATCGTGACAAAACCTGCATACCTCAGAATTCTTCATAACGTTCTCGACGGTATGTGAAATCTGCCAATCCGCATTCGGCCAGTGTGGCAAATTAAGGCCGTGACCCCTGACGATGAGGCAGGAGACCTCGGCCCAGCAGTTGCGTGGTCTTAGGTGAAGTTTTGGTCGTATTGGGGCGGCCTAGAATACTACCCCCAATCCCATGCTGGTAGAACAGGGTGTCGTAAGGGGCGACAGAAGTCAGCCTGTTTGGTGGTAGGGCTTAGCGTAAGCATTATATTATCAGTATTATTATTAATATTATTAATGGCATATCTTTCCGTGATGCCTGCCTGGCTAGCTACCATCCTCATGCTTGAGTCAGCCGCCAAACGACTCGTCGTGTTCCGCCTGAGGGCTTGAGAGCCAGTACTTTCTTTCTTATCTTCTCATTTCTAGGCCGAAAACGCATCAGTGATGCTTTGGTGTTACTCATGTCCATGGGCGACGGTGACCACTTACCATCAGATGGCTCATCTGCTCGTTTGTCGATTATTAACATAAAAAAAGTCTTGTCGGAGTACCTTAAGAGGCGTGAATACCTTAGACACTTGAGTTCGCCACTACAGAAACATATTATGTTTCGTTTGTATAGAGAAACTATATTACGCGTGCTGGAGTGGAGGTTACTGGATTAATTATTAAGTTTGTTCAACGGGAACAATGGATGTTCACAAATATTAAGGAGAAATACTTCAACGGGCCGCTGCTAAGTTATAGGTTTTACAATAAAAAATAAACTAAACTATTTGTATCTGTAGGCATCGTGAATTGTAAATATTTTACTATGATATGGGTATTTAAGACATGTACATATCGCACCTTCGTGCACCGAAGTTACAACAGTTCATTGTACAGGAGAGAACTTTTAAGAATTTATTCGCACTTATTGCCATATTACCGGATTACTATTTGTATTCGGTTTGAAGTCTTTGTAAAATCAGTTGTTTATTGTTTTTGCTATAGTTTCACATAAAAAGTTTATTTTTAATTATTAAAAAAAATCATAATAAAAAACAACAAAGAAGTGTCCTGAATTGTGAACCGAAGGTGCGGTATATATTATTATTAATATTGTTAATCGCCGTTAATTCGATCCACTGCGTGATTCAGATAAACTGCAACAAAACTTAAGCCAATCGTGTGATTTGTTTAAAGAAAGTCGCGTTCAATGATGAATACAAATATATTTTTTTAAATTTTAAAACACTTTAGTACATTTTACTTATTATGGTACGTAATTCACTACGAGTATATGTATATTGTGTACGCCTGTTTCGGTGACGTCAGCTCCAGAAGTAACCCGTTCCTTATAGCGGGACAGTAATGGGCGAACCTTAACAAATAGAATGCATGTACGTTTGTTTCTTTCATATTAACAATTATATACTTTAAAAACTAAATTAAAAACAAGCCTTTCTTGCAATATTACCTCATTCATTATTAATATAATATAATAATAAAAGGTAGTTATATTTGTGAGGTGTAATAGGGTAAACCATTTACGTTCGTAATTGAACAAGAAATAACTGATGATCTCAGTAAAAATACTAGATAATAGTTATGAAGATTATTGTATTATCATCGAGTTTTAGTACATGTGCATAATTTTCGACGATTTGGAGCTTAGAAAGTGGGCGAAAACTTTAATAAACTCCATTAAATTCTACCTTCTACAGCTAGCTGAAATTCTGCTAGCATTTGATAAAAGCTAATTCGGTTTTTGTACTCCAATCAAAATATTTCAAAACCGATTTATTACTCGGAACTGCCATCCTTACGACTGGCATCGAATATTCTTGGAGCATCGTAATTTTTTCCGCAACATACTTTATTACTGCCATTACTGACCAGTATCTGATGTGGTGTTCACGCACTCATTTGATCTGGAGCGCGTTTTTTTCTTTTTACCAACACAACGTTGGCCCCGGTGGGTCCTTGTACAGTTTTAACAATGATGTTGAGTTCGCGGAAGTGACTTCGTTTTGTGAGCTTTGGCGTTCTAAGTTAGGATGTAGGTGAAACAGACTTTAAATTTGGGTATTGTGCTTATGCATTACGGACAGTAACCGAGAGGAATGGCTCGTTCGATATCTCTAGTTGGTAGATTTTAGTCCAAATTTTAAATCATGCCGTCAATTCTGCTCTGCACTGGTAGCCATCTGACCTTAAAGGGTCTTCTGTCTTGATAGCAAGTTGTCATCGCTACTCGGACATGCTGCTGCACTGAGGACCGGCTGTGGGTTAGCGATCAACTCCAGATGTCTTATGACAGTTGAAAACTTATAATGGCTTGAAGACCTGCTATATAACAATAATAACCGGGATTTATAAGTTCACGAACGCTCGAATGCACAGAAGCTGATTAGAAATTTGGGCTATAGATGTCTACTAACGAATTTCTATTCGCGTCCGAAGTAACTGAATTACTTGGTCGATTATTTACCATCGGCAGGAGTTATGAGCGCTTAAGAACCTTTTTTTAGAACCTAACAGTCCATCTCCAGTCCCGCACACACTGTTTTATGTCTTCGTTAGCCTGAACTTGCACTTTGCAATTTTGTACTGCAATTACATATCTTTCTACCCAAAATTCTGTACTTATGCACCGTAAATGTGAATGGTTTTCGGGTAATAATGAGCGTTTTTCACATTCTTCAATCAAAAATTTGATTACTGCTTTTATTTCGATATTGTCAATAAATACTTGGATATCATGTCATAAATCCCTAATTATACCTGTGAATTACTATTTTATTGAATAGCGACTACGTGATCTGTGCAATACAATATAATGTTAATAATATTTAATGTTGAATGAGCTTTAAGACTGGCGAAAAAATCGGACAGAGCATTTTTGGTGGTCATCTGCGGCTATGAACATGGCCGTCATCAGAAAGGTCACCAATATAATGTCTATATATATATTTTTATATATATATATTTTATATATATTTTTTATATATATTTTTTTTACCCCGTGCGCGGGGAATATTTCAGAAGGAAGTTTATGCCGTAGTTTTCATCGTACATTCGGACCGCGAAACATCACGCAGATAGATGTGAGTGGAACTCCATTTTTCGGCGAGTTGAAGGGTGGGAACCAATCTTAGCAGTAACTCTGAGCATTCATTGTTTGAGCATTTGCATAAAACAGTTGTAAAGCAATGGGAGCCTATGTCCTTTCTAAGATTTACATATACCTGTCTGTTTATGTTTCGTAAGTCGATGATAATTCGGATTGCGCATTATGAACAACGTGCCCCTGTGACCTGGTCTCTGCTCTCCTGTGGGAACATTAAGAAGATAAGAGGCCTCTCTTGAGCGTTGTAAAGCATTACTAAGAGCCTCGCATCAAAGTTCTGCTTTACCCTGTTCAGAACGCCTGACACGATAAAATGGATCGGTCTGATATAAGCATGTTAAACCATGTTTTTTTTCAAACAACTATGATTCATCGTAACTTAATATTGAAATGTTACATATTAACACTTCCAACCATATTTGTGGACAAAAATTAAATAAATTACAGTTACATTGCTTCTCGTTATAAAAAAAAATGCTGACATCGACTACACATTGCCTCTTTTCTGCAGGGTTGTCACTTAATACAAATATAAAAAAACAACGTTGAATTTTACATTCAGTGCTTTTCTCGAAACGCTGATATCATTGGGGGAATGCATCTAACTTCGCTCGCGTCACACGGTTGTCCTTTCCAGACTTCTTCGTTGGTTGAAGATATGAAGAGTTCGTTAGGTCAAAATTTTTTGTATGTTAGTATAATTTACTTCGGAATCACTTGTAATTTTTTTTGGCTAACTTATAATAATAGTTCGCTGGATGTGCCTCCGTGATACTTATCGATTCCACCGTCCAACTTGTTCGATAACGCCGTAATCACCAACTGACTTCTTTTCCTGAATGTATGCAATTTGTTCATCGAGATGATCAATTATTTACTCAAATACCTAATTTTGGGGCACAATTTCAAAGAAAGGGTGTGAAATTAGAAAAAATGATCTGTTGTCAATTCAGTGATCACATCTCTATCGATAGTCGTTTCTGCCTATAATGTGAAGTTGTACATAAAAGATATTTATAGAAGATAATTTTGGTGTGACAGGAATATCTGCGATGTAAGGGTCTCCATTTATTTTAAAGTCCAAGCCAACGTCCTCTACTCGTAGCGCATCCTCAAAACTTTGGAGAGACATTGGCGCTTGATCCCTCCTGGAGATAAGTAAGGTTGAAGGGCTGTGTACCCAGTATCTTGACGGTACAAGTAGCAATAGGATTTTTTACCCACTGGTTAACTATCGCCTTCCTTCAAAGAATAATATTTTTTATCTCATGCATGACAACGCCGGACCAGCCGCCCAAGCATTCTTAGCCTATGATAACATCGTTTCGGTATGCAAATACGCACATAATCCATGACAGAATTAATAAGCAAAAACGGTTTTTGTTCCATTGCTTCTTGAACGGCTTTCATAACTTTTTTCGTCGAGTGTCAGCGTTATATTTACAAAGGAGTGACGTTGACGGATAACCTCACAAGACAGCCGCAGCTAAACGCGATTCATGGGTGTATCACGTTATCTAATCTGTAACATCTACTTGCGCTTCAATATCGGTTATTCCCTTGTAATAGAGTCTAATGTCGTACTGATAAACAATAAACGAAAATTTGTAAATTATAGAAGGTACCAGCTAAGGAAGAACGTTGAGTGTGTGACAAGTGTTCGTAGGGGAGTGTCAGAGGAAATTGGCGGTGTTATAAGTGATAATCGGTTGTTTGATTTCATCATGTCAGTTTTATTTTATGTGCTGTCGTTAACCGTTAAGCTGTGAATTTGCACGTGCTCTAGCATCATCGTCATCAGGTCTGCCTTACTTTATCTCACTATCTGGGGTCGGCGCGGTATGTCTTTTCGGTCTTGGAGATCGCTGTGCTCCGTACCACTCAGTTGAAGCTGGTTGGTGCATGATGGTAGTGTGTTTTTAGCGCATTTCTATTGGAGTTTTAGAAAACCAATAATAATCGGGTTAACCGAACATTTCTTTCTCCTGCTTCCTCCATATGATGCCTTTAACGTTACGGATGGGTGGCATGCATTAGCCATCCTGCTCCCATGTCGGTTATTTTCATAAAAACTGCTGTCATGTTTTTCGAACGTAAAATATCCTTTACCCTGACTGAAATAAATTTAGTCTCCCTATCACATCTTGTTTAATTAATGGCTACTGTAGATGCATTTATATAGGAGGTGAAAGTTAGTTAATGTATTGACGTTATTAATGACATATGCTACGGGCTTAGAATTGCTTAAATTATTTACTTTCGTGTTAATATAAAAACGCAAAACGAGAAAAAGCAAGAGCAAAAATAGGTAAACAACTGTTTAGAAATTTAATCAGATTTTTAAGTTCTAAATTAAAAAAAATTACACTATATCCACAGCATTAATGATATAATTAATTAGTAATAATATAATAATAAAATATATTATTAATAAATACTATAATTAATTAATTCACATATTTAATTATAACTATTAATGTCCTATGGCCCCTTGGTGGGTCAGAGGGCGTCCACAGCACTCCGCCATCGCTTTCTATCTAAGGCTACGCGCTTCGCCTCGGATCATGTCAGCCCGATCATCTTTAGTTCCGATGGCACTGAATGCCTCCAGTTGAGCTTGGGACGGCCACCCTTCCTCTTCCCTTGTGGAATCCATTCCAGAGCTTGTCTAGGAATGTGATTGGGAGCTCGTCTGAGGGGGTGCCCAATCCATGTCCACTTACGGCGCTTCATCTGTTGACCGATCGGCGTTTCATGACAGAGATCCCACAGGTCTTCATTGGAGATCTTTTGGTGCCAGAAAACTCTAAGAATTTGTCGGTTTATGAAGACTTGGATCCGCTGCGTGATGTCTTTTGTCACCCTCCACGTTTCACACCCATATAGTAGGACGGTTTTAACGTTTGAGCGAAATATTTTCAATTTCACTCTCCGCGTCAGCTTCCTAGATTGCCCTATAGGTCGCAACTGCGCAAAGGTCGCCCGCATATTTATAATTGGGCATATTTAATTAGGTTTAGGTAAATCTTCAGTCAAAATAAAAGTATACCATATGTTTTGTCTCGACTCCTCAATTCACGCCTGTTGCCTGCAGTGCGTATAAATTTACAATTTCTTCACTCCCAACATGTTCACTAAACGCTGTCAAGACTTTCGCGCACGCGTCTCTTAAAACTCTATTAGTCAACAGTATGAGTCCTTCCACTGAAATATTACTATCTTTTTATTATGTAACGGGTACTCACGATACGTTTTATTTACTGCCAGTATTTCGACCCAGTTGCATGGATCGTGGTCACGGCGAAACTGCGGTGGCGGCAAACAACTGTTAACAAGCTAGTGGTAGATTAATCTATCTACCCTACGTCTTGATTAGATCTTGATTCAGTTGCATGGGTTTAACAAAGTTACACTTCGGGCGCAGTCAAAGCTTGAATGAGTGACCGTTATCATAGAACAGAACAGCGCAAGCCACATTCACAGGGTTCCGAACAGTTAGTTCGGATATTTAGGTTTGCCAACAGCTTCTAATAATCCGTTCAGAGCACCGTGGACTGGCTAAATACTATCACTGGTTCTCACCAGTAATCTCCGGAATCAATTGACTCAGGAAACGTTTGGAAAAAGGGTACAGGCTTTAAACTTTTAACCAGCAATTGTCATTGAAGCAAATTTACAGTCAGCCATCCCAAAAGTCTTCAAAATTATTTCCGTATAGTTAGTTCTCTTGGTCAACTCTAATTCTAGTTCTCAGTTATTCGCATTCCCAAAATTTATTCAGCCTCACCGAGATCCTTATTTTTTAATTTTGACATAATATCCACCTTCACAGCTCCTCTGTGATATTCCAAAATCAACCACATAGGCATACTGCTGTTGAGATAATTTTGTTAAATTACAATTGCATATATATGCACGATCATTGTAAAAGAGAATTGTAACAATTTGATATTTAAATTGTTCCAAGCTCTAAGAGAGTATTTTACGGGTTAAGAAGAATGATAAAGAAGATTCTTCACCCTTTTCCTCGAAACCTTGTTGTTTCATATCGACCGTCCAGGTAAACTTCGTTTAAAAACCTGATTTTGACGTCCACTTGATTAATGTTTAAGTGCGGTGGAATCGTGTTGGGCCCATAATCTGTTAATATTCTCGGTTTTTAAAATAAAAACAAAAAAAAAGTTCCATTGAAAAATGACCCCATAGCCCAGTTGGTATTGACCCTGCCTGCCTAGCGAGGGGTCCCGGGTGCGATTCCCGGCCGGGGCAGACATTTATGTGACAGATAAATGTTTATTCTCGAAACATGGGTGTTTGTAATGTCATATTTATGTGTACATGCCATCCGCAACACAGGGAATCCTAGTGCGGGGCAGTTTAATTTACTTATAAACTCAAGCTTATAACTCAGTATGTAATACCAATAATTAAAATTTTACAGCATACACAAAATAAGTAAAACAAATAAATATACCTAACAGAAGCATTGATTGTTAAGAAAATGAGAGAAACCCATGATTTGTCCATAAATAATATTGTCGAAAGTTTGTAAAGACTGCTAATTCTCAATTAGCCAGCATTGCGCATTGAATTTGCTCTCAATTAAGAATCGTTATGGTGTGTAATGATGATCTACCATCGGACGTACCATTACCAACGCGTGTTTCACGCCGAAGTGGAACATCATCGAGATGATTCAACTCTTCAAACTATTCAAACACTCATCATGTTAATTATATTCCATTATATTTCTTTATATTCGTATAACATTGGTAAAGCATAGAGCCCTATAATACAGAAAGTCTGCTTTTCTGTCCATCTGCTTTTAATACTTTATAATACTTTTATAAATATTCATCAAAATAACTATTGTACTAACTACTGTATTTGTTTAAGTACGTAAAATGCCCAACGCTCGTTATTTCTACACGCAGTTATTGTTAGCACTCAGATATCGGAGGCCTTGGGTTGTCCTCATCACATTTCGAATGTGACACTATTTTCGTTAGGTTGGTACTTCTAACTACAACATAAAATCGAGGTAAATTTTTTTCATGCAACTGTAATCTTTATAAGTTCGACGTAATAAATTATTCTTCTTGTACATTGAATGGAAATGTTCCTACAGTAACTTAATAGTAACTAACTTAACTTAAAACCACTACAAGTTACTAAGTACTAAATGCCATGTATCCCTGACCTCGACGTGTCAAAGTTGCAACCATAAACCATGAATGTTTACTACGTAACGCTCATTAGCGCAACACTGTAATGACGGGTGTACAAAAATCGCCACGTTTACGAATTGTCAAAGCAAGTAAGCGCGTGAATGATCAGGATAGCAGCGAATTGCAAATAAGACGCTATTCATTAAAGCGCTAGATGTTTTTGCTTTATTTGTGAGTTCATTGAGAAACGAAATAACATCCTGTCGATGTACCATCAACCGATAAACGGATCCTTTAATTATTAATTCTTAATTAGGATTCCATTCCGTATTTAAGTTGTAAATCATTGTCTTTAGCTGGTTAAAGGCAAGAATGTGAGTGCGGGCAGTAGTGCCCACTTCTAGTCAGAAGTGTCATCGACGTGTTGCGAGTCAACGGCCAAAGAAACCGCGCGTTTGCAACCAAAGTTAAAACGTTTCTTGAGAATCATGAATCATCACATGATTGAGATCACGACGCCCAGCGTTGGGGAAACGACGCAAGGAGGAGGAATTTAAAATACATAATATCTTAATTTATATATTTTTTAGTTATGGACGGATTGAAATGAAACTTTAAATATTGAGTGATTACTGCAATAAATATATATTGTAGTGGCAGTGGGGAGACACATACATAGTTAGGAGAACCGATGACCATTGGAGCGGAAAGGTTCTCCAATTGCGACCACGCACCGGGCCACGCTCAGTGGGTAGACCCTCAACGAGATGGACCGACGATCTGGTGAGGGTCACGGGTACCGACTGGCTGAGGGCAGCGCAGGACCGATCGTCGTGGAGATCCTTGGGGGAGGTCTATGCCCAGCAGTGGGCGTTGTCCAGCTGAGATGATGATGATGATGATGTTTAGTGAAAGTCATAACAAAATCGGTTAAGCCGTTTCTGGGATTAGCGCGCATGAACAAAAAGACAAACAGACAAAAATTCTATCAACTATTGTTTTAGGTTATATTGGGTTAAAAATTTTACTCATAAATCCCTTATCCCATACTTATATCATGGTTTTTAATTTTAAATCAAGGTTTCCCACATTAGGTGATATTCTCTGACGTCAAGTAATTGTATCCATCAACAGATCATGTTCTTCATAGTCAAATCAATTTAACCATACGTGTTATAATCAAGGAGTTGAGTTGTAAGCTATACAGTATACTGTTTTAATTGCAGGATCAGGATGAAGTTATCGTGTGATATCGCCAGAAAGTTAAGGCTTAGAATATTCCACAAAAATAAAGCTTTGAATAAAAGATCTAATACTAGACTAAGACTTCTTCTAGATTCGGCAATATCACTGACAGTGAATTGTGCGAAACATAACAACACTTTTCGTGACGACGGCCAATTTGCAAATTTCGCCTAGAGTTGTTAAAATTTCCATCACGAATAAACAATATTCAGATCCAAAATGCTCTTTGATTTGTAAACATAGGGTTCAAATTAGATTGACTTACGACAGGCTACTTTAATCTCTTTGCACGCGATCCATTGCTTAGGATTCTCGTAAAACGATGTCGCACTATCAACGAATACTGAACAGGAATTTTAAAATCTTAGTAATTTTTTTATTGATCCATTCTTAATTTCTAAAGTTTTCCGGGCACATTTCATTCGTTACCAGTAAAACTTACTAAACCGGTTGTAAGTTAAAACATTTTAAGAATGATTCAGAAGTTCCAAATCTGAGAAAATTGAATTCTCTGCTTAGAGATTATGAAGTCGTTTTATTTGTTCCTCTGTTTTCGCCCAAACAAATTTACTTTTAAGATATTAATTTCATTTTTTATTAAACCAATCTCATTAAATATACTTCTTTCGGTGTATCCTTTTCATGACAGTCAATCTTTGAATGATGGATTTTTTGCACCAAGATTTCTGTCAAAGATATCAATCAGTTTTTTGTGTGATTGATTTGAAATCATTCATTATATTTAGAAAAGACATGGTGGTACTCAATTGTCACAAGTCGTAATGCAAATGCAACCTTCTCTGTGTATAATTAACTATTCCGTGTTTGTTGTTTCTACTACGAAACCTTGTAAACCGATTTTTCCAAAAATTTGGACTAAATATTATTGGAATTTGTGTTTATAAAGAAGTTAGTGCAAGTGAAATAAATATTAAATTGTACAATATTGTTTTATATACTCCTGTAAAAAAATAATTCATTAGTTCAGTTGTAGTTTTCCTGACATGGTTAAAATTTTTCAGTTTTAATTTTGGCTCTGCTACTATTTTGTGTAATGATAAAACATGTGCCACGGTTAAGTGCAAAAGTATTTTGACGTTATATGGAAATCATGGATGACTTACAATTTATTAATATCCATTATTATTTTTTTAACGTTTAAGGTTTTTTGAGAATAGTTTTAGTAGCCATGACGTCGGACAATTTTTTTGTGATTTTGATTTTGTTTCCATCTTCACACATAATCACTGTGGTGTCTTTCACAGATCCTGGTACTGCAGTATTCGTCCTATACATTTGTTTGACGATACGATAGTTTATAATCAGATCAGATAGGATCAGAAATGCGTTATTGTCAAGTTATCATTATTATAATATACAGAATATGTATATTAAAATATATAAAGATATTTCGACCCAATTACCGTGACCGTAAATATGGATTTAATTTTTATTGGCCATAATAAAAAACATCACAGTCAGGGTACAAATGGGAGCTTACTTAAAAATAGCATATTTCAAAATACTATTCTAGCTAGGTATTCTTATGGGAATTTACATACTCGTAATGGACTTGGGTACATTTTAATAGCTTCATACGTTGCGGGCAATTTTTTTATGAACTCTGAATAGTTAATTTGTGTATTTTAAAAATTTAACTTTAAAAAATTAAATTAAAAAAAAATATGTCGTGTCTTGCTGACGTTACATCAGTATAGCTGTGGGAAACTGCGCGGGCGTCACCGCTAATTTAGTGCAAACATGCATATGCGTAAGCCTTTTTGCTTCTGTCTGTTCGTTTGTTTTATGACTACTTTGCGGATAAAGGAATGCCTGCTAAATTATATTTTTGAACCGCACTAATGGATTTGTCTCTTGAGATGATTATATTGTGAGCTTCTTGTTGTTTTGTTTATAAAATTGCAATTTAACTCATCCAGAATTCACTGTTACGGTCTTTAGTAATGATTCTTTGATTTTGTCCTGGATACGTGATATGTAGCCGAAAATAAAAGTATTTTTGTATAATTTTGACATATTAGACGTGGTACATGGTGTTACTTACTGAATAAAATAAATATAAAAGAATTAAATCATGATAATAAAAACCGTACTAACAAGCAACAAACGAAATTAGAAATTAATACTATTCTGATTGAACTGAATCAAAACTATATGAATATCGTACCAATAATTGCTTGTTATAAATAGGTAATAGACTTTTTAACGATTTTGTACAGAAGAATTTCAATTCACAGTCAAGTTGTACGAAGCAGATGTAAAACTGTAATAACAGGGATATAATTCAATAGACTTTTATTAAAATTGATATAACGTTGTGCATTTCATAGTTTCTATCATTAAAATCTATTAAATAGTGTTATTATAGGCTAGATTTATTTGATCGTACAGATTGTACAGATTCGGCTCTGGTACAATTTTATTATAAATAAACTCGTCGATACTCGAATAGATAACTTATAATAGTATAATAGTCCAACTAATATTTGTTTTTATATTCTTTTTGATAATATCACACTTATAAGTATATACAGTGGAAAATAACGATAAATAATAAACCTCGTGTCGGCGGTACAAATTGATAAACTCAGGGATTTGATTAGCAAATTGTTTAGCGTGACCTGTTTTATTACGAATATTGTCGAGGTCGCGTTTCGGGAAGTCCTTTTATCTTGACGCGTAAAATCTCTACTTTTTGATATTTACTGTGCGGTTGTTCGTTGCCTTAAAATTTATATTTATATGATCAAACAATTCAACTTGCAGATCAGTTAAAAAAATATTTTTTTTTACAAATATAACAATTATCGTGCTTGACTATTTCCAAAATAATGTCTGTTAGCTCTAGTTGACTGAGTAGGTATTGCAAATCTTGCTGACGACAGTGTGATTTCAGCCTCCGTAATATAAATTTCACAATAGAGAACGACCCTTACCACACTACCGCACTAACTGTTAGTATGACCGACAGTGCGTTCCGATTAAACCATAAACAGGTTTCACCTTCTTCATGTTCACTGTCTGCAACTTCACCGCACTCATGTTCACCATCTGCAACTTCACCGTATTCATGTTTACTGTTTTCGTATTAATGTTGTTTGATGAAATAAATTGATAAGTTTATCGATTATCGATTAGAAAAAAGAAAAAAAAGACAAGCTAAGATCAGGCGGAGAACTTATTCCTTCCGCATCGGAAACGGCCAGAACTAGTGAACAGATCTGATAATTGTCAGAATGTCTTAACACTGACGAAGACGCAATTTTTCTTTCATCTTCTCACACTTGTTGGGACTTTAAATTACTAATCTCTAATTATGAAACATTAATGTCAACAGATTTGAGAGTCACCTTGTTCAAGATGACTTATAATTTTGGGCAATATGCCCAAATTTCCGCCGCTGATGTACATAAATTAATGCTCAATTTCCATAATGCATTATTTACAGAGAATTCATAAGTATTCAAGGAGTTCTGATTTACACTTTAAAATTTATCGATTTCCTTCCTTTCTAAAACTTCACTTTACTTTTTCACTTTAAGGTTGTTTAGACAAAATCGCTGATTAGCGACATGCAAACGTAACCACAGTAAATATTGTACTATGTGTAATTTTCGTCATGATGAAGTGTGCGAAAAAGAATAACTATTTTTAATAATCACATAGTAGAATCAATTGGAACACGTCAAAAATATTTCACCGTTGAATCTAAGTGGGTGGTACCCATCTACATAAAAACCCTTCCACCGTGAGTAACTTTTGTCAGGGTTGAACTTTGTAGTATTTTCAGCAGAAAAGATTGACTTAGATCCAATATCCTGTGGAGTTGCTTACTCTCCTCACCACATCATAGATAGAAACAAAGAGAAATACATGAGTGATTCCAGATCTCCCGACTGACTGACTTACTTCTTCATAATTTTCACTTAACCACTACGTAAACAACGCTCTACATCTCGACAACTGCGAGAAACACGCGTTAGAAGCTCATAATTGTAATAAGGACAAATGTTAGATTCGGATCAGCGACGCATATAATTGTATTCAAAGCTTTGTAATTTTTCACGTAACCAAACATATTTTAGAGTTTTATTTACAAACCTATCCTACAAAATATAAACGATAAAAAATAAAACACGTCCGGTATTTAAAACGCAATGAAAAATATGTTTAATTACTACGAAATAAAGTATGACAATCGTTTGTGAGGCAGTGCGGTGTAATAGTAGTATCTTATCTAAATGTGATTAACCCAGTTTAGAAGTATGTATAATGAACATTTGTTTTGAAATGTTTATTTGTCAAGGAATCAGTCAAAAGCGTAGTCTATGTCAACTTTCCAATGTTAGTCTTGTTGCTGAATTGCCGGAATACGAGCACATTGCACAATATTACAGTACGTACACGCACGTGTCCACTTGTCAACACAGATAACTGAAAATAAGGAATATGCTTACATAATTATATACTAAACCAATGAGCTTACATAATTTTTTTATCGGGCTTGAGAGGATTCTTACTGTCGCGTGGGTAAGCCACGCGTCGTCGGCTGCGATGGAAGCGGAGAACGCGCTGTTTTCAGATGCTAAAACCTAAAGACATTATAACTTCCCGTAAATGTAAATATCTGTAGATAAGGAATCCTATCGTGAAGCATGAGTACCGTCGAGATTAAATTGGGTATTACAGAGTCCAGCGATCTCTAATAAAAGTGACCGGGTACAATCACTTCCTTCACGAAGGAAGTTTGCCTAGCCTAAAAATTGGATGGAACTTCTTACATCTTTATCCGAAGTCTTCAGGAGACCAATGACCACTTAACACCGTGTGGCCTGTCTCTTCATTTGCCAGCTTTTAAGATGGAATATGCTAATAATAATATTGTAACGTAGTCAAATCTGTACATGATTTTTTTTTGGAAATTTTAAGGCAAGGTAGCCTGTGTTATCGATATAGAGGTGTAAACATTTTGTTTATGAATTTTGACTGTCTATCTGTCTGTCTGTTTATACCACTATAACACTAAAATCTCAGAACATATTTTCATGATTCGTTGCGTATTTTTAACTTACATCATGGGGCATAATCTGGGGTACTTTTAAGGGTTTGCATCCCAAAGAATAAATAAATAAAGAATAAATAAACGTTTACACACTCACACCTCCGCACTAGGATTTCCTGTATCTCAGCTGGCATGGACATACACAAACATGACATTACAAACACCCATGACCCGAGAACAAACATTTATCTGTCACATAAATGTCTGCCCTGACCGTGAATCGAACTCGGAACGCCTCGCTCGGCAGGCAGGGTCACTACCAACTGGGCTATGGGGTCGTCAAAGAATAGATCTAGTCCAGCGGAATATTCCAAGGCGGAAATAGGGAGAGTTTATAGCAGCACCTCAGATAATAATATTCATATTTCACAGTATCTAAAGGAATGAAGATGAAATACGTTATCTACTATAGACATACCCACTAGTAGTAGCTGTGACACTCAGATAGATAAACACAACATGAATTAAACTGTTAAGCGTTTATTGCTTAAGATAATAAATGAGGTTCTTCCTCATTAATTATAAGTACAGTTCGTGGAAGTACGTACTATCGCCATACTCGTTTGTTATTGCTGTTCGCTTGAGTGGCATTGCACAGTCAAGGATGCAGATGGAAGATGAGCTCCATCAACCATCGTAGTTAAGCGACGGCGACTGAAGCGATGGTGGAGTGATATATGTATATTAATAATAATAATACTACACTTTAATTTTTATGTTTTTCCACATTCCTCCCTGACAGAATTAGTTAAATGAAGCTTCAAGGCAAATACGCCAGATAAAAGTTAATTTTTCTGAATCTATCAAGTGTTTCGGAATTATTGAATTTGTTTTTCGAAGATGTAACGGAATTTTAAAGCTACAATGTTTTTTTCATGACGATACAACAACGTTTGAAATCGACAATTCGCGATAACGTGACCAAACTGCAAACACACGCAGCGTAGGCTTGTTTAGCATTGAATTTAGAATCGTCAGCAAAAATATATGAAATATTCCTACATTTTTATTGAAAATAATAATTAAATACTGTTACTAGGTCTACATTCAGTCTGTTATATCACATAAACGTGATGAAATTCTATTCGATTTGCTTAGAGATATATAAAATATTCCTCTTCTCAGCACGTCGCAGCTTACGCGACGCTCACTTTCTTTATGGATGTATGACAGCTAGTGGCAAAATGTTCGATACGTGCGCGACGCCATCGATCGCAGTTATTATCGTTAGATAGCGATCGTTATGTCACGTCGGAGATCTTCTGAATTCGCCTCTCCTATTAACCAATCCAGGGAAACTTTAATGCTCATATGATTTTTTACGGTGCTAGACAATGGAATCTTAATCAAAGCCCTTAACGATTTTAATAGGAGGTTAATAATTTGTTTTATTTTCATGAATTGTCAGCTTTGCATATATGTATATATCTTTCCCCCATCCCCGCTGGATCCTACCAGCTTTTTGCTTTATACACTTAAATATACCAACTTGGCGCTTCACAGGGAAAGCGAACAACACCATGTATTTACGTACGCTATCACGATAAGTGTCGCCGTCTTAGTTAGACGTGTGTGATCAGTGATCACATATATCTCGCGAAAACCGTGATAGCGATGGCGCCGACCTGTACACACCTGCCCTGATAACATTCGTCCGATATAACGTACATATAATCAATCTTTTTATCCATAAGTTATAGTATAACAACTTCTTCATTTCTCTGCTATTGCTATGGAAATGGCGAATGAGCTCGCAGTCCTCCTTGTGTAATGGAATTGTGTGTGTTCAAAAATTGACCAAGAGTTACATTTGATTCGAGATTTGTATATAAAATACTTGTTTTACAAAGTTTGCTCTCGTATCAAGACACAGGATCCTTAGTGTGGAGGTGTCAGTGTGTTTGTAAGCGTTCGTGTAGTATGAACCGTTACAAAGGTATAAATAGTAAATACTTCGATAAAGATTTATCGATAAATCGATAGCCGCCATACGCCGCTTCTTGGAAGTATCGAATCGTGGAACTATATTGCACCGGCGCTATGATAATATTCCAGTAAAAAATAGTTTTTATTAAAATATTATAACGCTGTCATTTCTCTGCAAGTCACCTCGTAAGGACGAAGGCCCAGAGATTTAGAAGGTCTCTACCACGCTGTTCTAATGTGTAGCGACGCAAGAGTTAGTGGTCAATCCAAAGGTCAGAATTCGTCATGCCGTCCGATGGCGGTACTTAACGATTACTATCTAAGGATAACAACCATGATCGACGGCTTAACGTGCCTCCGAAGCACAGAAGCGCTCGTTAAATTATATTATTTGGGGTCAGCCACCCAACTTTCGACCGCAGCCACAGTTGCCTAATTCTACGATCGGTTAGTATGGACACAAAATATGAAAATTACTGCACTTCCAAAAATATATATAGGTACTTTAAAACAATTCGCGAATACAATGAAGACGTCATTAGCAATCAAATTAAACCCGACGATCTTGGTGCATGGCACTAAAACTTTATTGTCCGATTAGCTACCTAAAATTTATCATGAATTATTTTTGTGGCCATTTTGAAAAGCTCCGTAATTTCTTTTATGTTAATAGCCGACAAACGAGCAGATGAGCCACCTCATGGTAAGTGGTCACCGTCGCCCATGGACTTCAGCAAAACCAAAGGTATCACTGATGCGTTGTCGGCCAGGACATGAGAAGAAGGTTAGAAGAAGGCTCTCAAGCTCCCAGCCGGAACACGACGAGTCGTTTGGCGGCTAACTCAAGCAGGAGGGTGGAAGCTAGCCAGGCAGGCTTGACGGGAAGATAATAATACCAGTAATAATATTAATGACTTAATAATAATACTGATAATATAATCCATACGCGAAGCCCTTCCACCAAGCACGCTGGCTTCTGTCGCCTTTTACGACACCCTGTTCTGCAAGTATGGGATTGGGGGTAGTATTCTAAGCCGACCCAATACGGCTAGTAATATGAATAAGCGATTCCTCCGCATCCATTTTTCCTGTCATCTTTTACTACCCTAGAGTCGAAACTTATATATTTAGTCTAGTACAGAAATTAGCCGTGCATTGGAAATTGGATGCAGAAGGCTCGGGATTGGTCGTAGTTGCACCAATCAGCAATAGACCTGTAAAGGCTGACGACGGGTAGATATCTAATCCGTATAATAAAAAGTGACTCGCAAATTATGCGTGTTTTCTTGAAACATTTAAAAATTACAAAAGGAGCCCGGCCTGGCTTGTAGCATGGCCTTGACATCTTCTTATTATAATATATTACTAAGTGTCCATTCGTACGATACATAGCCAAATAGCACGACTCGTAGTAATACAAGATATAATATATAAACAACATATACGCCAGTAGTTAAACGATTAAAGCAACAAATTAGAAAACAATCCTTTGACCGAAGTTTTTTTCAATTTCTCACGTCTTTGTCCACGCTACAATTCGTTTATACTGCATCTACTTTAAACACACCACTGACAGTGTTAATAAAACACATATTTTATTAACAAACATTGAATCTCTCGCCTCTGAACCCACGATCGAAGTGACCATGAATTATAAGTTTAAACAGCTGTAATTATTATGCAGGAGGTGCAGTTACATTTCTGAGCTGGCGAGTTGTCACCTCAATGTCCAAGTAATTGAACAGGCAATGTATGTTGTTGTTAAAGATATTCTTTTCTTGTAAATTATGCAAAGCCGTTATACCAATTAATTGCCATTTTAATCCGATATCATTTAAGCACAGCATTTTGCCTTTACGTACCTGGCCAAGTATCATTCTGCTTTCAAATGTTTAGTGATGCCATAATAAATAATTTGACCTAAAAACATAGTTATTGTAATAAAGATTCTAATGCGGATACAAGAGTAATTTTTATTTGTAAGATTCAAGAATTAAATCTCAAATCAAAATAAATAGATTTAATATGGATAAAGACTATTTTTTTTGCTACCCTCCAAACTGTTTACCAAAATTATACACTTTAATTCTATTACGCCACCGCACGTAACAAATGCTAGTACTCATAAATATCTTAACAATATTAAGCACATCTGCAGCCTAAGTTACTTTCATAAACCAAATGAGCTGTATTTTTGAATCACACGACAAAAATAATGATTTCACGTAATAATTTTGGCAAACATTAGACATTTGGACTATATTGGACTCGTTTGAGATATATGTATTTAGTCACGACCACTACTGGTTTTGAACGGCAATCTGTTCGAGCCATTGAAACTTAGGTCGCAATGGAAGTGTTAAAAAATGTCTTGGGTAATGTTTATGCCCGATTGAATTGTATTTCTGAATCAGACGCGCGAGTGATATTTTTAATTCATGAATCAAAACGCAAGCAGAATGCGCCGACGGCGACGCCTTTCAGAGTGTTGGCGGTTGAAAAAATGGCCGCTTCCGGACGCCAACAAATTTTTGCAAAGACGACGCGATTTGAATTTGGAACGTGTTTTTGTATTATAATTTAAGTACGTAGCCCTCTGGCTGTAGACGGCTCCAGCTGTGAAATGTGACCGATGATTTATAATATAGTTCAATATTCTGCAGTTCTTATGTAGTTACTTATAGCATAAATTTGCTTCGTTTCGATACTTTTAAAATTAAAATAAAAAAACATAATAACAACGTAAATTGTCTTCTTCAACTATTAATGTTTTTCAGTCGATTATTCAACTCCCTATATGCTACTAGTAAATGCTATAAATTTTGATTCGCCTAGCCAGATGCAAATACACCTTTGTACTGTGGAACGAATTACGTCTTAATACTGATATCTTTCACTCAATGCTTCGACATATATATATATATTAATTCAAGCTGACGTGGACATTAATGATCCTAAAATAACGTTACATCTAAAGGAAGATACCCAAGAGCTTTAAAGCTATTTAGAAAATTATGGCTCCCTTATTTTATAATTTATTAATTATAACTATATAATTTATTAATTAATTTTAATTTATAATTTATTTATTAATATTTATAGTATTTTATTTATACATTCATTCACAAAATATTGGAAGGTGGAGATCGATCTAAGATTTTTAGGTAGGAATTAAAGTTCAAAGTTTTAATAACCTCAAAGTTCATATCATAGCCGCGCCGAAATACAATACACAATGAAAAATGTTATTTTTAATCATTTGTGAAGTACATTTTTACTAAGCAAATAGAAAATTAAAAAGCAAATACATATTATTTACATACATTTATATTCCACTAGCGGCTCGCCCCGACTTCGTACGAGCGTAATTTATCAATAGTTTTCGCAACGTGATGCGATGAAAGAAATTTTTAAGCAAATTTTTTCACACCTTGGTTCACGTTACTGAGGTTTTAGCAAGGATCCCTTTTTCTATTAATAAATATAGCCTATGTTACTCAAGGCTAATGTAGCATTCTAATGGAGAAAGAATTTTCAAAATCAGTTCAGTAGTTTTTGAGCTTATTCGTTACAAACATACAAAATATTAAGCTTTCCTCATTATAATATTAGTATAGATAACCAATATATGTAGTTGATGATTTGAATCAATTCGTATTAATTATATCCTTCTGTATAATATTATTATCAAATTATTCATGTTTAATGAACTTACCATACTACGTACGTGAATTACAAAATACGCATTGAACTTGAAGAAAGTTGCCACTATAATATTTTATAAATTTGTTTTCTTTTCCCGCGCGATGAATGATTGCGAGAGTTTGACATCATAACATATAGTGTTGCCACACAACGCGTTTTAATTTATAACAGGTTTGACGCAAGCGGCTTACGTTTTGAAAATGCCACTTTTTATATTAACTTGTCCATTATGTACGTTTTGTTTTACATTATCTTTAATATTATAATTAATAACTGACAACGATTCAATTTTTATAACTATGACCACACACTTACAACGATTCTAATTTATAACTATGAAAATTGACACTAAAATGACCAGTTCACTAGAACTGTAGATAGATAGTTTATCTACCATAGTTTTATTTATTTCCAATAAATTTTCAACTTTACATATTTTTGTAAAAAAAAAAATATTTTTCTTAAATGAAACCATTATAAAGAAGAGTCAGATAATTATGATCAACTCAACGGGGAGTTGCACAGATTACTTTATAAAAAAGTTATTTTAATAATTTTGCACTACAATAATCGTAATTAACCGCATGAACATTATTAATTATGATCTTATTTATTGCAACATTTTATGAATTACATTATGTAAATTTAGTTAAATTATTTCATAATTACAGTTTCTTTATTTTTTATGTCAATAGCTAAGAAAGGAGCAGACGTATGACATGATGTTAAGTGGTCACCATCGTCCATGACCATCGGTGTCATCAAACGTACGATAGACAGTGAGCGTTGCAAGCTAAGAAGGAAAGCACCTGCTAATTAATTTAATATCTATTCATATTAAATTAAACTTACTAAATCAAAAATTCCAATATTTGAAAAAATTAAAGAATGTTTATTAATTTGCACCGTTGTGATATGGATTCTGACGTCATTAACCATATTTCGAAAAATTCGAAAAATCTTAATGCATATTCTGTGTCTTAAAACATAAACATATGTTTTAACTTAGCAGACTTTATTTTAACCCATTGACATGAACTGTACATATAGAGTTACGTCACAATTGCGAGTGTAACTTTATGTTTTTGTTACTTTTATTTTCGAAAATTATTTTATTGTTCAAAATCCGTTAATACAAACAATATACATTTTGAAAGAGTATACTATATTAAATTTGCGTTGAAGTATTAATTGCATATTCTCTATTCGTCTTGTAAGGTCCTAAAGCTGACCAGTTTGAAATAAAAATGGCAGCACGATCACAAGGCAAAGCGATAATAAAGGCATGCGAGCAATATTCCTTTTATGGACGGTTTCCGTTGAATGCAGGGTAAATGCACAATCGTTGACTATAATTAATCCTTTCTTGCATCAGTCATTTCACTTATATATTCATTTATATGATTATATCACTTCTTAAAAGAAAGAATAGAAGTTCAAACTGTAATGCCTGATTTCAATGTCCCTTAGACATCCCCGGATGGATACGAAAGCAGGTGATAATAAGGTCGAAATCTAAGCTCAGGTTAACTGAACATAGTTAATTGCTTCAATTCTAAATTCAAACGGAAAATAATAGTTAGAAAATTATGAATTATTACATCACAAAAAGATTACATTATAAATAAAACTGGTTTCTTGGCCATTATCTTTAAACAGCTTTTTCAGTGAGCTTATAAAAATCTAATGTCTTTAGAATTGTGTGTACATATGAAAGATGTTATGATACAGTATTAGACTGATATCGTAATGGGAAACGTATTTTACGTTAATGCAAGTCGCGTCAAACCCACTGCTCAGCTGAGGTTTCCGCTCACAGAAATCGTGCAAATAATAAATATATGTATCGATAGCAGGCAGATCTATTAAAACACAATGCATAACTGTAAGATATGCATACTAATTTTTATAAATTCAAATCACAAGATAATAAAACAAAATGTATACCAAACCGTTCTAGTGTCGGTGCTTTTACCCTACATTCATAAAATTCATTCGCGCAGTTTGTTCAACTCGCAGCGACCGGTGCAAACTTTAAACACAACGTTTTTTACACATTGGCTTTTACTGCAAATTTGTTTAACAGAGTACGGAGTTGTTTAAACAGTATCAACATGGCTTCCTTGGAACCAGTGTTGATAAATAATGGGCTTAAGAAAATCGATTTTCGTTCCTTGAAAATATTTTTTTATTAATTTACTTTGTAGACACAATAAAATCACAGGAAACAGGAAAAAATATGTATTAAAAGTTCGTACAAGGGCAGTACTTATTCCTGATCGGACATGTCTTCCGATAGACCCAAAAAGTGGAAACGCGGTAGAGTGGGGCAATTTAGCGTGTCTAAATAATAATATATATTAAACACAAAGATTATAAACAGTGAAATCACCCTTCAATAGATCCATGTATTCTGAAGTAAATTAATGGGTTTCTTGAAACAGTTCGCTTCACGAGAAATTGTGAGGGGCGTACAATTTTTTTTCCATCAATTGGCTCTTGTAGGCTCGTGGTGACATAGCGTTTTTAATTGAGGTCACATTTTCGAAAGATACCGGCCTCAGTAAAGTAAGCTGGGTGTTGTTGGATTATACTGCCGCGCCCCGCGTGCCTTACAACTGCTCTTGTAGGCTCGCGGTGTCATAGCGTTTTTGATTGAGGTCACATTTCGAATGATACCGACCTCGGTAAAGTAAACCCGGAAATCTGGATAATGTTATTATTTTAAGAGGTGATAGTCTGCGTCTTTTTTACTTAGTGAACTTACAATAGTAAACCACATCATAAATGACTATCTGATGAGACCAAAAAAATATAAAATAGAGGAGAAGAAGTATGGGAACGTGCCGGTGTCTTTTGCACGTGCTTAAAATGATCACATCACGAGCAAAAAGCCGTTATCTACAATAAGTCTGTTTCAAACCGTGATTGTGAAAACATACCGAAATGCCGCGATGCTCTGTGGTTTCCTGTAAAAATCTAAGTCAAACAACAAACTTTACCAATAATGGAATCACTGACGACATTGAAGTACAAGAATTTTATTGTATTTCTTTTAAAAACAGCAAATAAATGAATGTTATGTACTTTTATTCCGTTATTATTATTATCGTAGCACCCTATCGACTTTATTATTTCTGCATATAATACATTGATTGTTAACAATTGTTTAGTTAGAAACTTAGTGAGTATAGAAAACAATGAATATATTGAATACCGATATTTCGGATAATTAGTGCTAGTAGTACCCGAAAAGATATAGGCTATCGACAATATTGTGGTGTTAGAAAGATTTTTATAGCATAATAAGGAAAGACATTGTGTTTTTTATTACTTTACTGTCTAAACAAATACAATTACAACTAATGTTTTACGTATATACAACTCTATTTTAATTGATTGGGGTTGATATTTAAATATAATTCAATAATTAAAATATTCTACTTATCACTAAATAAGACTCGCAAAATATTTTTTCCATTGAATTAACTTTAAATTATCATTGCCTATTTTCAGCTTCCTAACGAAATGTAAATGTTATCAACAACGTAAAATAGCAATATGTAAACATGATTGCATATATTTTCAAAACATATCATATATATCTGCATTACATGGATGAGTCATGTCCACTACTGGTGATTGTTGTCTGAAATATACCTATCTATTACTGGAGGTTAGTTAATTTAGTTTTAAAAAAACTTGTTTCTGCGACTTTTATTAATAAAACGTAAATTATTTATTTATTTATTTATTCCTAGGCTTACAACTAACATTACAAGTATCCCCAATTCGTTAGTGTACCTAATTATGTTTAAATTTATATCACGATATAGTTATAGTCTAAATATGGTTAATTCAATCAGTAATCCCTTAATTCAAATATTCAGCCTTAAACCCAATCTAATATTCAATAATAATAATAACAGTAATGAGCACTGATTAATTTAAATGTAATCTAAAATTCCATTCTTTCTATTTGGTATAATTAACCACATGATAAATTTGATCCGCAACTTGTTTTGTGTCCATAAAATCATTATATTTCCGAACAAAATTGAGATATGTATTCATTGTTCCGTATGCAGAATAAAGGCAATAAATCGTGGTTATTAAGTTGGCAGGCCCAGAACTAGCTACAGTGAATAGTAATAATAACACCAAAAAAATGTTAATTTAATTTCATATCATCCTTAAATATAATTATACATATGTATTATATAAAAAATATTTTAAATTTAAGTATCGACAATTTAACTTTTTAGGCAATCGCTGGAGTATATATGGGGTATTGTTTTTATTTCTGTGCGTAATGAGAACTGTGTGGAACGGTGTGTAAATGAACGCTACGATTTAAATAATATGTAGAGTGTTTATTTGATTGTGCAACGATGTGTGAGTCTTCATGTCTATTGCTTTCTTTGAATCGTACACGTGTGTTATGGGCAATCCGGAGACACTGGAGATACTTTTTGAACTATAGGGAATATTTCCTCTCTTCTAATATCTCTGAATGAGACTGTTGATGGATTGACTTATTACACAAAAAAAGTTATTCGGGATACACGGATAATGGTGTGAGACTATAACCGCTATGTTGTATACACCATTTATCCATTCATATACCTAAAAGTAAATATAAATATCCTTCAATATACTACCAAATGTGGTTATTGCAATAATTGCCTACACTATCTCATGCGCGTTGTAGATGGCGCTAGGGACAAACGCCGTGTCGGTTATGCGACGGCGATACTACTGAATAGACGTATGTATCGTGGCATGTAACAAATATGTCGCTGAGGCTAAGTTATATAATATAATACGGGATACGGAATAAAGAGTGTCCGAGATCCTATGTATACAAACCGCACACACTAATCCACAGGTAAATAAACTTCAGTGGTACTTTGCAACGTAACACTGTATTTTGTTAAAAAGTCTTGCGTCGTAGTATCGTAGTGTGTTGTTTTGTGAACGTGATTCGTTAGGGGAAAGCTGTTTGGCGCGCTGTAGCGATGCCTGCTTGCCTGGTATTTGTTCAAATTAGAAGCATCTCAGTTGGCGTACAGCCTTCTGCGTATGAGCATTAACACATATGGCTGAAATTTGCTTTTTACCACCACATACATAAATTGAACTCAAGCTACTTTGCTTTTTTGAATTAAAACACTTAAAACTAAAAATAAACAAGACAATATATTTTTTTAATTTTGTTGGTTTTATTGCTGATGTATTAAAATATTTATTTTATGAATGTTATTAAAATTAGAATTTGATTTTTTTATTTTATTTTATCAAACTTTAAATTTCGAGGTGATACGATTCTCGTATCCGGGTTTATTTTTTAGTGTTTAGTTAAATCTATAAATAAATGTGGCGCCTTCATTTTGTTTTATAAAATAACGTAGTATAGGCAATCTTAAAAAACGACACTATTAAAGAACCTTAACGTGTAGTATGCAAGAATGACAGTCTGGATTCAACCGTTGATCTTCGGCAAAGAGCGCGGGTTCGAATCTTTCAATTTTCAATCTTAATATAAGTATAATAATATACATATGTGTGTAAAGTATCCCATGACCATTATGGCCGTATTGGGACGGCCTAGAATACTCCCCCCAATCCCATGTTGGCAGAATAGGGTGTCGTAAGAGGCGACAGAACCCGGCCTGCTTGGTGGTAGGGCTTCGCGTATGGATTGTATTATCAGTAATATTGTTAAGTAATTCATATTATTACTGGTATTATTATCTTTCCATGAAGCCTGCCTGGCTAGCTACCACCCTCCTGGTTGAGTCAGCCGCCAAACGACTCATCATGTTTCGGTTGGGGACTTGAGGGCCAGTAATTGCTTTCAAACCTTCTACTCATTTCCTGGCCAACAACGCATCACGTTTGGTGTTGCTGATGTCCATGGGCGACGGTGACCATTTACCATCAGGTTGCTCGTCGGCTCGTTTGTCGGGTATTAACTTAAAGAAAAATGTAAACATTATTTCGTCGTCCTTTTATTATAGATAAATTAATGACTACGTTTTATTACCTTAATTATTTAAAAATTATACAACGTATTTAAGTACAAAAAATGGCGCGATTGCCGTGTGAAAAATAAATAATCGTTCACAAAAGATTCTAAAGAGTTAGCCAATTCTGAGAACCATATTTTTTTCACGGAAAGTTTCATGGTTTAGGCTTAGTGGGGATCCGATATGTAAAACAATGGGACCACATTCTTTAGACAGTACCTTGAGGGTTAAACCGAAACTTATAGTAATAAACTCAATTTCCAGTTAGCTAAAAAAATATTTTAGTTACTTTTTATTAAATTATTCTAATTAATATAAATATGAATATACATTTATCCTGCTAAATATCTTATATAAGACTATTTCTTTTCTCCCATATAAAACTAAAATTAATTAATTAACGAATTAACATTTGAAAAAACAACGTTATTAACATCAAGTTTCGTCCACTACAAATTTAAAAAAAGGTATTTGAACTTGAGTTGATGAAAAAAAAGATACCTATGATTTAATATTATAAGTATAATATAAATTTATGTCGTTTATAATTATAAATATATTTAAAGTTTTCATTAATTCGACTGAGTAATATTAAATTGAGATTTATAATGAAGTTGTCGTAAAACATTACCAACACCATGCCGGCACAGTCGCGGGTAACGGCTACATTTAAATACAATAAAATATAATCACATTATGTGCCATCGACAAATAATTGTACATTTCATAATATGTGTCACTATTACATTAACCTCGAGAATCTGTTTTAAGTAAACTATAAGGTATTCTGTACGTTCTAACGTCCATTGTTCGCGGTCAGTTTGAACAGGTGCGTCGCGGCGCCGTCGCACACATCGTTAATTATTTCGATATTATTATTAACAATAATTTCACCATCTTTATGACGGGAGATTCCTGTCGAATTTTTCTGTAGAACGACGATGTGATCACTGGAGCACGAAAGAATTCATGAAACTAAATAACTACCGGTCACCCGACTAATTCCCGACCACACCCGCATCGCGCACTCGATTGAGTAATTACGACAAACACATACCGTTAGATGACAAGCGCTTCAATCATATATTACTCATCTATATCTATACTAATAAATAAAATTGGAGTGTCTGTTTGTAATATTAAAGTAACCGCTTTTTACTACATGCATATGAATGTATATGCGGTACATATCATTTTTTACAATTTTTGTCTGTCTGTCTGTTTGTTCCGGTTAATCTCTGAAACGGCTGGACCGATTTTGACGGGACTTTCACTGGCAGGTGCCTGATGTAATAAGGAGTAACTTAGGCTACTTTTATTTCAACTAAATAACTTTTTTGTTAAATTCCACGCGGCCAAATTCGCGGGCACAGCTAGTTTAAAATACATGTAATTTATAAATAAGTTATTCAAATTATTTTTAAACGAATTGACTGCATTTATTCCTCAAGACTTCGATCTACTTTTGAAAAGATGCAGGCATATGCAACAGATGAAACTACAATTTAGGTCCTATTTCTCCAATTCGTAAGACCCCATAGCCGTTGGTAGTGACCCTGCCTGCCGAGCGAGTTGTCACGGTTCGATTCTGTTCGTGACAGATAAATGTTAAGTACCGTAAATGTTTTTTTATTCGGTGCAACCGTACACTTCGCTGAGCTAAGTACTTTTACGCGCCATTCGCCGTAATTCTTTATCAAATTTAGTACGATTTCGGGAAACAATAACACCACTTTACATTTAATAACCAACATCTTTATCAATACAAATATCCATAACACACACACCAACATCTATACAAAAAACATCTATTTTTCATTCAACTATCGTATGGTAACAACACCCCGTACATAGTAAAATTGGTTATTCTCTCACGTTACCCTTAAGGTATTACATTTTTTGTAAGTTGGTGAAGCCCAGATTGTCATGAATGGCCACGGTAAAGAAATTTTTGAATGGTAGCCACTGTTGAAATGACTACTTAAAAACTGGGATTTCAATTGTTGGTGTAGACATCGCCCTACATGATACAGAAATCAGTTTGTTAGTGACTGTTTCAATCTTTTATATAGTTTGGCTGCAATGAAAACTTTAAAAATAGCGCAAATAGCGTCTTCATTGTCATTACGAGAAAAGGTGACTAAAACGTGCGTCTCGGCCGACAAATATCTCTGCGTAATCACTTCCACGGATTCCGGGGTACAATGCGCAATATGATGTAACTCGTCTTATCCTGAGTGTAAACCCATGGCCAATGTGAGTCTAGGTTTAGTTTCAAACCTTCATTTAATTAGGTTCGGAACTACTTATACCAAAAGCTTAAACAATTTGTCCTGCGTCAATCATAAACTTTGGCTACAAAATATCCAGTTGTACCAATACGAAGGTACGTCAGCAGTGACCTTACATAACTCATTAAAGTCAACACCGGCGCTGTGTTGCGAAAGAATAATAGGTTAAATGTTTCACGAGAACTGGTGGGGATACACGTGACAGGAGTAGGTAAAAAACTCTGCAAGACGTTTACATAACCAGCGGTATTTAATAATGTGTTATATGCAACGATATTATAAAGGTTGTATCATTATTTCGTTTCCTTTTGACTCTAAATATACACGTTTGATCCCTGGTAACATACTACAGAATAAATAATAGTAGTTTAACACCTATAACGTAACCGTTATGCGCTTGACAAGATGCCACGTGAGTACGTGATCCAGGTTAGAGGTTTAAGGTATTCATTGGATAATGGGAGCTCGTTTCACTCTGTACAATGCACCAGTCACTTTATTTATTTAACGTATTATTTTAACGTGCTTTTGGCTTACCAGGCCTGGAGATAGCGGTGTTTCGCTGCCGGCCGGCTTCGTTTGGAACCAGCCAAAATGATTTTTACTCTGCTACGTGGCACCAACGCCGTATTTTATTCACTGTCCTTGTGTTCTCGGTGACTGGAGTGTTGGCGGAACAATTCAAACGTGGTGCTTTGCAAAATAGAGGAAAGGAATTCATCCTAAAGCCTGTTTAGTAGTTCCTTATATCATAGAAATAACTCTTCATACTTTGTTTTGTTAAAGACCAGGGAAAGTATTGAGCAGATTAATTTAATTATAACAAAAATCGGCAAACACAAATGGAGGGATTGTATTCATTTCAATTACGAGCAAACAAATAGATGGAGGGATCGTTTACATTTGAAGTACAAGGTGCGTCACCTACGCATCGTCGCTCAAGAAAGAAAAGGTTTACTCTATTGAGATTGTTCACAACTATGTACATCATTTCCGGCACTGCAATCGCTAGTTAAAATATAACACAAATTTGAGAAGGAGGTCATGTCTGACAACTGTTTAAACTGAGCCTGGAGACCTCCACAGGGACCTAACGCTAAAGCTTGGTTCAACGCCATACTTTCGGTTTTTAGTCGTTGCCATTTCGGTTTGAGCACTGATCATGTTAAACTGAATAGTATCACTCAGACACCTCCGAAAAGAAGGGACCTTATTTCTTTATCCCTAGTTCATTTGTGTGAGTATGAGTAGGCGTGGTTGGGCTCGACTCAAGGGTGAAAGGAACCGGATAATAATCCAATCGTTTAGATAATACCACATTTTACAAGATTACTTCACCATATCGGTTTCGAGCTCTCAAAGAAACTATTAACTAATTAAATTAATAACCTTACTGGACTCAGGTTACTTGTTCGATTTTGCTAATCATTACTTAAATTCGATCTAACAAAACAATGCGTTGTGATATCGATTAGTTGCAATACGTATTTTGCTGAAGCATTGAAGTTGAAAAATTTCTATGTCACGTACTTAATTATAATAGACCTTTTGGCGATGATGGCCTAATGGGTTTGAGCACGATCGTGTTGGCAATTTTCTTTGTTATGTATTTACGAGAATTAGAAATTGAAAGTTTTATAGCGTGGTAAACAATCGTCCTACCTCCTCATTCAGAGACATACACGAGCCAAACAGTGACTTTGTGGGAGTGGGTGTGGATTTATTACAATATTACCATCCTCCTTGGTAGGCCCTCCATAGTTCTTTGAGTCCAAGCCAGCCTTTTCTGCTCATGGTGCATCCTGCTAAACAACAGATGAGGAAAGAGTGCCACGTCCCTAATATTGAAGGTCGCTGATCCCTGTACCACTCTGTTTAATGCCGAAGGTGTTCGTGTATAGTCCAAAGATGTTATAGCTGTCTGGTTAGCTACCGTTTTTGTTCTTCTAGACTCAACTATAAATTTTTAAATCTGTTTCTGTTGCAAAGTCCGCGGGCCAATTAAAGAGCTGCTTTTCCACTTCGCCTGCATAAGCGACGGTGTTCTTTGTTGTCACCCAAATAGATGACCTATCTGCTCATTCCTCTGCTATTTACATAAAATATATGAAATTTTTAAGTCACTGAGTGAACACAGTATTTGTACAGTTTAGTATTCTTATGAAGCATGGCTATTTTCCTCAGAGATCTGATCAAGAAAACAATTGTCTAGTAGTTTTTCTGCGTATTCACGTGTTATACGTTTTTCCTCTTAGATGCACAAAGGCCATTTTTAAGGCGCCGGCTAGAAGTTGGAAGGAAATTAATATTGAATCGTTGCGTTGTCTTGTCAAACAAGTTAGGCTTTTCAAGTCATTGGTTTCGATACATTATCGTCTCACTACAAGACGCAAGTTATTTTATGTAGTATTTTCAACATCTACTGCATCTTTTCACCGACACTCTGGATTTCGTGGCATTAAGCATTAAGTTCCTACCTTTTAACTTGTTATTAATTTGTAGATATAGTTAAATAATAATTTTGTTAATAATTGAATGACATCATCAAGCTTCATCCTATTGATTTATGAAAAAAAGGATAGTCGAATATTTTCTAAGGATGATAGAGATAGGGTTTTAAGTAGCTTATAAGAATCCAAGTATATATTACAGACATATTATTAGCAGGTTAATGATCTGAGAATAGTACTGAAACAGTGGACAAGTGAATCATGATATACCACTGTAATGACCCAGTCACACTTATGAGTCTAGGCTTGACGTAGAATAACATGCTATAATTGGGAACTCCACCCTCGACTCTGAAGCGACCTCCTGTGCACATGCGCCGAGCTGACCAACAGATAAGGCATTGATGTCACATCCTTCTTTTCGGAGATCACTGGGTTCCGTACCATCCAGTTCAATTTTGAGATACTCGTACATAAAATAGTGTTTTTACTTGTTTAGTCTTTCTTCAAAAATGATATGCATGAAATGTTTTACGTACTTAACTGGCAGCGTCCGAAAAGTAAGTTCCTCGTCTCATGTTTAGCTAGAAATGCGTCTGTAATGCGTTTCATGTTATATAGGTCCATGGGCGGTTGTGACTACTAATAATCAGGAGATCCATCAGCTCCTCAGTTAGAAAGTCATTTGTTACGATGGATTGATGCAATATCTTAGTAAACACTGAAATTTATTACAACAACAAATATGTCGCAGCCTATGCATACTGACTGATGCTTTTCAGTCACTCTTTTTTTTCTGAGATATTTCGTGGCAGCAGCAAATGACCGAATACTCGTGTAATACTGTGTACTCACTTGTCAAACAAGTCAATGCAGAAACGATAGTATCAAAAGACAAAAAAATAATATCCAGACACTCATGAATCGATCAGTGTTTAAAAACAGCCATATTTACTAGTATGCATGCGTCTCTAGACGGCTTGGAAGTTGAAACAATAGTTTTAAGAGATTCCCAGGCAGTTGTCCCACGGCCTCGCGTTGGCAAATTGGTGACATACCCTCACTCTTAACCAACAGGTTATGGTCACGGCGTTACTCACGAAGGACGCAATAACTTGTCGATTGCGGACGGATGTAATTTGTTAAAATACCATTAATTTAATAGGACCACCAAACAAATATTCGATCTTATCTAACACTTATCTGTTAACTGGTGTTTCTGTCAACTTGTATGTCACCCGCAATTTTCTCGTTCTCTAGTTAGATAACTCAATCACGGACACAGACGGTAACATTATCAAGAACCACTATAAAATTAAATAATGTAATTTGCAACTTGACTTCTAGACGATTGAGAATAAAACGAATTTTTATCATTTCCTCATCGCTCATAAAATTCCTGACGTCAAAACACTTACGGAATAAATGTGTAAATCTTATTTCTTACTAGCATGATACGAATTCAAGTTCGTGTTTTTATTTAAGTTGCTGACAAGCGAGTATATGGGCAACCTGATGGTAAATAGACAGCGCTGCCCATGTACGTCCGTAACACTAATACCAATACGGACGCACTGCCAGTCAAAGCAACTGGAAGAGGACGACCTCCTTATCACTGGCTCTAACACACTACAACCAGCTAACCAGGCGAGTGATTGACCGTCCTGTTTTGCACGAGCACCCGCTGAACTAAAATAGAGGGTGTAGAGCCCTGCGATCTCCAACAAGGGTGACCATTCGTCATAGCCTCGTGCGTCATTCCGAGGATGCGTCCAGGAGAAGCATGACAGGTTGTTACGGGATAGATTAGAGCCCTTACCCCAAAACAAAACCTACATGTATAGTGCTGGTTAAATTATTTGAGATACTAAAATATGTTAGAGAATAAATGATTATTTATTGTTTAACAGATTGATAGAGCTTAATGATGCTATAACCTAATTGGTAGTTGAGAGAATACCTGCCACCTGCCTGGCGAAGAATTTTCGGTTCGAGTGAAGCCGTAGCAGATATTTGCGACAACTTAATTTGTTCACGTGTCCATGCTGTTTGTGATCTGTATACGTTTTTACCGGATATCTTCGGGCCAGGTTGAGTGTAATTTTTTGTATTTCATGTTTGTAATTTATTGTAACATTTACACTCGAAGCGTTGAAGGCATTACACTTGAACGACACCTTATACATCGAGGTATTGTTTTTATATCATAAAAGAGAACAATAAGTTTTTTCCACATAAATTTCTTTGAAGTAACCGGTTCATTGAACAAAAAGAGATGAAAAACCACAAGCATAACTCGACTCCATAACTTCACTTCCATTACGTGAGTGGAATCGAAACCAGTGGTCCAGAACTTAGACACAGAAGACATATCTATCAGTAGATCTATTACGTATGTTGCATTTTGATATCGAAAAGACATCATCCCCCTGATGAGTTACCTCTGTGAGGTACTTTATCGTTTCGAGAAACTACTTAATTCGGTGCTTACGTACTTGTTGTAACAATTCAACGTACCTTTTATTATTTACATTGAAATAAATGTTATACAATTAAATAACATTTCGTTAAATCAATTACAGTCACTGAAATAAAATAGTAATTAAAATATATAACACATTCTTCAAATATCTTTAATTGCCGAGTTAGGTTTACAGTACAAGAAGTAAATTTCTATTGTAGGTACACATTTGATTACTCAGCTTATCGTCCGTCCGTTCGTACCTACGATTGTCCATTTATCTTTCTCACCTTTAAAACATCTTTCAAGCCATACTAACTGATTCTTTAAGTAGCAAAAAGTTTATCCAGCTTTTTTAAACTGAATAGAACTTTCAGATAAATGGCGCTGGACACAGTTTTGAATAAACTACAGGGTTATATAAACTACCCATTACTCTCGATATGACTGTGTTATTATGAACCCTTGGTGGCGGATCTGGCTCACACTTCGCAACTTTTTATTATGCAAATAATTTATACCGTCTTGTGCGTACTAACTTCTGGTGCAGTAGCAGCAAAGATGAGTCGTTATATGACGCTATATGACATAATAGCTAAACATAGAAATTATTATTACTGAATAGCACAATGATTGTTTCATATGGAACCTTAAACCTTCACTAATAAAGATTACATTTGATGTGCTAAGTATGTACGTACGTCTAATACATGTATGTCGTTTCGGTGACAACTATAAAGGATGTTTAGGGTTGATGTAATTAATGTAATATATTATTTATCTTATTTTTTTTTTTATTTGTGTTGTATTTTTATCCCACTTAATATTACGATAATGTAGTCTTATGTAATTAAGACATTTTTAAACTTATATTATCGTTTTACTACAGTCCTTTTAATAGTTGGTTGGGATTACAAGTCCGTCTCATGTTCCACTCTGCTTATTTTGTGTTTATCCGTGGAAGGATTAATAGTCTAATCTAGTTACAAAACTTCTTATGCTATCTAAAGCCCCACGAAGAACTGAAGTGCTCAACAAATTTTGTAATTAGCGATCACACATCTAACTCCTAACCACATTCGAAATTGTCCGTTTTGGTCGATCACTCAGTGACTTATTAATGACAACCCATTTGCCTGTGAGAACTTTATACAATAGTAATAAACAAAGTACACTATTTTAATAGTTTCTCCGTTGAATTGGTAGTAATTTAAAAAAAAAACACGATGTAGTATGACAGATGGTTTCATTCATGGCTATAATGAAAGATGGCAGTGCGCTCTACAGTGTAGGTCTTGTGTCGGTTTTGTCCCGCGACAGAGCTTTGCGCGAGCAGCACTGCAAAAAGTCGTGAAACACTACGTGATTAGAGTGACATATTTTTTCGTGCGTTTATTACAATACGTTATATCGTACCATCCTTTCTTTATAGCCGAGGTATTTTTATAACGGAGGTTTCATTGAGTTTCTAATAGTCGACAACCCTGGGACAGGAAGGTGTATCATTTAAATATGGCGCTTGCGTCTGGACGTTGTCTGCGCGGCTTGCATTCGACACGCATCCCGTCCTTCCGCCGCATGTCAACAAACCCGCCTCGGAATGTGAGTGCATTGTACTCGCAGACGACGCCGTGGATGACCACACCCGACCACGTAGAACGCGATTCTGGTAGCCAGAGTCATCCACACGAATGTTACTTTGCAGTTATGAAGACGCTTCTGAAATTACAGTTCGTATTAAGCAGTTACAAGTGCAATTATCAATTCACTATTTATGTACATAAAAATTATTATTTTGTTGATTATTATTCTGTACATACACAGCTACCTTGAGACATTAATAAAAAAGACGTACGTATTTATCTATAACCCGATGAGATTTAAATTAATTCGTAACAGAAGCATGTTTATTTAACGCGTAACCAACGTTCGTGACTATGAATGACACGTACCGACAATCGGAGGCTAACAACGCTGGACTGTTCGAAGTGCGACTCGAACACATAATTAGCCGTTATGATGCGCACGGCAAGGCGCTACATAATTATAGTTTACGTTTCTATTAATGTTTTACGCATAATTATGCTTGTATTATTGTTCATCTTCCTCATACTACAAAACTATGGATCCCGCTTCTGATTAGCTTAAGTCGTTTTAAATGAAGGAAGCAATGATAATGAAAGGAATGACTTCCTCGCTCATGGTGCATCCCTTATGAATTATGAACGAAGCAATGACGTAAGGTCACTGCCGTTAGAGGTCGCTAGCTCTTAACCAGTTTAATCCGTGCACCATTTTCAAATGTATGATGGTCGCTATAATCGAAAACGTTCCACTGGCATCCACACCACACACACACACACACACACACACACAAGTCACCATTCGAACTCATCACATCAATCAGATTAACACACTGGAACCAGAATTGTTGGCATAAACTACGGGTTTATATTCAGAATCAGGTACGCCTGGTTCTGAATATCCGGCGTCAGGTCGCGAATAACGACTTTTTTTTTTCACAATATAATAATAATCCAATGATCAAATCAAATCAAAATCATTTAATCAGTTAGGTATTGTGTAAATACACTTGTGCACGTTATTTTTTGCTTCTACTACTGTTTCTAAAAGGTGCTTTAACATCGAGAAACAGCGAAAGAAAACTTCTCAGCACTCCACGCACGGTCGAACCTAAGCTTTATACAGTGTTAAAAGCTGATTTGGTGTGAAGTATAGTCTCACCTTCGCAAGGACCCCCGTTTTCTTGCAGCTGCTTTAGCCTTAGACTCGATGAACCGACCAAAGTTGAGGTTCGACAAAACTTCAACACCCAACAATTGAAGACGGTCAGTGCATTCCAAGGATACATTCTGAAAAGTAGGAGCCAATGTGAACGGGCTCTCTTGCCGCTGAACAGAAACATCTAAATATACACTTCTGGGAACATGTTTGGTTGTATCTGAACTATGCAGTCGAGTACGGTACCTATCCGCCATGTTTACCCCATTACAACTCATTAGTGTCTATACGCGTTGGACCTGTATCCCACAGCAAGCCTTCCAAATTACCGAATCCACTCACATTGTGGACGGTGAAAGTTCATAGAACATAACTAATTTGAATTTCCTCCGTGTGTCTGTGAATGTGTTTGATAGTTCAATCATAAATTTAAAACTACTGAACCCATTTTGGCATGGTTTTCACTGTTAATTTCATTCAATTGAAATTTTCAAGTTATATTATTTCTTACGCCACAGGGAAGTTAACATTTCATTTAATATAATCTAATAACCATACATAGGTATTTCTAAAGTTAAGAAATACTTGTATATATGCAAAAACTGAAGTTATCTGTATTTAAATACATTATCACAGAACAATGTCTTGCACGCCAACTAAATTATGTAGGTCAAGAATTGACCGCTACGAGCCTTGAATTCAGTAGGTAATCATTTGAATGTTGACTTAAGTATTGGCGCCGGCCTCCTAAATTACAATATCTCTACTTAATATACATATAACTATGAAATTTGTTCGAGTATAATTAATTACGAACCATTGTTTTCAGGGCCGCATAATATTAACTGTGAAACTAACAACTATATATATTGTTAAGAACTCCATACTTCAAAATCGTTGATAAAAAGTAGTGACAGTTTAGTTTAGTTTAGTTCAAATCTTAACCGCTTCAAATTTTTCTTGATTTATGTACGTATAAAAAAATACGTATCACATGCCGGGGGGAAGAGACACATCGTGAGGGAGTAATGTGATATCCTGTCAATGTGAAGTTGTCCAACGTGGTGGGCTACCCACCCATCCCCAGTAGTACGATAGTCTTGCTTGGGTTGTGGTGATGAAAAAGACTAGATTGTTCAACACGTTATCAATAGATAGCAAGGTACAAACATCTTCCGATAGTGAAGAAGCCAGTTACGGCTACTTCAGTTTAATCCGCGATGTATCCGGTATCCGATACCGTATTCGCGCTCAGCTACCACCGTCATGAAATACTTTATGTAATAAGCGGGTCTCCTCGCTTCTTCCTGGGCTGACAACGCATTTTTGACACTTAAGTGTTACAGATGTCCATAGGTAGGTTGGACCACCTGCCATCAGGTGGCGTATCTATACGGTTGTCAGCTATTTACATCAAAAGACCAGTGCAGCTTGGTGGAGCGATTACTGTCTAAAACAACTCCGGAAATCAAATCCGGAAGATCCAATGCTACCCGACGTCCTCCGGAACAACTTAACGAGTGATATCTGAATATAATCAAATTTCGAAGAGCTAACAAGTTTAACCACTAGCGATCATCCGTCTAATTACGACCGAGCAAGAAGTTACTTAACTAGGTCGATAACTAATGATCGACAAAGGCCGTTCTTCGATCGAGCGCGAATGCAACTTTATGATGTTGTACATTTTTAAAGACATAAGCACATTACAAATTATTTCACAACATATTAAGTGTTCGTTTTCCGAGACTGCTATTATTTTAACACACCTGCGCGTAGAGGAATGCCATTCGTCAGCGTACCGTTGTTGTTTACTCAACTGTACTTGCCATAGATTAATAAATAGAAGGGATGGAGCGGTAGTAATCGTTAGGTTTGCAAAGTTCCAAACAATTTGGTGGGTACACGGCCAGGTCCTTGATGTTGATCCATGTTGGAATGCGCTGGGTTCTGACCACACAGTTTAATTGTGACGGTACTTGTGCACGGTTAGGTTTGATTACCTGTTATCACCTCCCTCCTTCTAAAATCAACCGTGAAATGTTACTTACGCGATTCGGTTGTAATGTATTTCCGTTTCGGCCGTCAACGCACCGGTGATGCCTTTGATATCACGAATGCCTATAGACGACATGGTGCCTGTGCCTGACGAATGCCTATGGACGACTTACCGTTTGGAGGGAGGGCGAAGAATGGCATATACATATATATTTCAGTTATTATTCGTCGATGCTCTGTCTCATTACCTTATTAATCTATGCTACTTGCAGTAACAAATGATAAGTTAATGGCAAATTAACTAACAAATAACAGTCTTAAAACCACATGTCGTTGGTAAACGCAAGTACATTTTGGCCACGTTAACATGGAAGATGCATTGCTTTTACTATGACACGATTTTTGTAATCATACTTTTATTACCAGAGCAGATGTGAGTTGGTTCCCGTTGAGATTACAATGTACAATGTCCCCAATGATTTAAGTATAAAATCATATGAGGCGTGAGGCGTTCAGAATTAGAATAATTGCTAATATCGTAAAACAAAAACCGTGTAACTATTTTGGTATTTCCGTTCCTACTATTTCTACTATTCCTTGTATCTTATTGCGGATCTTGTTTTAATACCTGTTACGCCCTATCCATCCATCCAAGGTATAAAGTTGCATATTCTCCGAAGGTTTGCGCTCATGAACCGAGGAATATTATAATTAACGACGGGAAATAAATTTAAGTGACGCTAATTGTAACGGAAAGTTATTTTTTGAGAAGACATTCCGATCGGAAATCAAAATTACTAATCAAATTTTTTCATAAGATATGAAATGTTTTAAAATGAATATACGTAAATTAGCAATGCATCAGCTTTTATTCTATGGCCATGCAACAATCACAAAAAACTGCTGAAATTAAATATATATATTTTTTATACTACGGTGATAAACTTGTTACATAAATTATGTGGCTTTACCATAAAGTTTTTACTGTTCAATAATACTCAACTTTTTTAAAGCTGGAAAAATAATAGAAAAAACGAGAACTTAGTACGTAAGTTATCTATACATATAATAAAATTCTACTGCTACTAACTCATCGCTTTCTGTACATGAAAGATATGCGAGATAAAATATTATTACTGGCCTTTATTAACGCAACAGAACTCAAAACAATAGTCGTTAGAGTTTCTGACTCCTTGTCTGTACGTTTGTTCGCGCTAATCTCGGAAACGGCTTAACCGATTAGTTTTGATATTCACTAATGTATTGCAGTAAGTCTCGTTTAATATTCAAAGTTCGTTTCATTACAATCCGTCCATAAATAAAAAAGTTACGAATTTATATATGTATTTGTAATTAATATAACGACCAAACCTCAGTCCTAAAACAATGCAGGTGCTATTCCTAAGCGTAAGGCGTAGTTTATCTGAAGCGAAGCGAGGCCAGCCTGTTAGTTACTATATAAAATCTCCCATATTTCGTTCGTTGTAAACGGGGCTTTGTAATTATGTATCTGTGGTTATAATCTTAATTAAGCTTCCGTCACGGTGTATTAATGCGATTCATGATAACTTCTACGCTTTCAAGCACTTTCCTGCCTCGTTGGTTTTTGTAAGTTGGCGCCGCCGCTGATAAGATGCATCCACATTGAAGCGTTGCTATCGGTGACTGATAATAATATAAATTGTGTAACAGCTTCGATATTTATAATAACACGTTTATAAAAATGTTTATTATTACAAGGTCATACCGCTTACTGATAAAGATAAAGTTAAGTGAATAAAAAATGTTAAAATAGATGGCGCTGATTACAATTAGGATTAATGTTGTAGAGTTATATTTTTGTAAATAATTTTACTTTAGTTATGAGATCAATACAAAACATATTCTAAAACTAAATGGCGTAGGTACGTTCAGTGTTTTTAATATAAATACTATGATTGTATTTTAATAGGCAGGTTGTCATAATTTTACTATTTCTTACAGTCAACTCGCCTTTGTTTCTCTTAGAAAAAACTATCCTTTAAGATTATTAACTTGGAACTATGTATGGAAGTATCAGCTTGACATCAACAATATTAATTATTCATAACCATCCCCTTTATAGTTGATTTTTTAAAATAAACCTTTTTATGATATTTTTTTATTCCAGGCAGTAATTATAATATGACATTTTATTAATTTCATGCTTTTCTACTTTACCCATTTAGGAATCGGCTTTCGCAGCCCAACTGATTTTTTAGACAGCAAAGTTAAGTACTTCAGCTCCTCGATATTTATATTCCTGCATAAAATGCTCACCAAAACGAATAAGTTTTGTTATGACCGTACTTTGTTACCTGCGATAGTCTTACTTAGAGTTCCACATCAGGTAATCCGGCCTTTCAATTATACATACCTACAGAATAGAATACACCCTATGATTGGTTGAGGGAATTTCAAGGATTCAAATACTATTATTGCGTAAGGATGAACACTTACTTAACAACGGAAAATGTAGTGATGGTGACAACGGTGAAGATGGTGATACGGAAATGACGTTAATGCTGATCGACATCTTTTAAGAAAATTGTCTAGCATTTAATATCAAATTACTTGTGATCTCATCAAAATCAGTTGATCATCGTCAGACCCTGTTCCTGAAGGTTAATTAAATATACCCCAAACGTTGCTCTAAAAACTCCTTTAAATTCAGTAAAATTCCCATTAAACCGTTCCGAAGGTGAACCCGAAGAAATATAAAGACATACAGACAGACATAATTAAAAAAAGGAGTGTTCAGGTACTGGTACAGTATAAGTAACTGTTATGTTCTTAAGATACTCATAAATGTATCGATTGTAGATACATTTTGATTTTATGTGATAATTATTCTACACTAATGACAAAAGTTATGAATTATAATGATGGTACAAAAATCAATGTTACCTACATTCACTTAACAAGTTGGCCTAGTTGAGGTCGTTGGACGAAGTTTGCTGATGCAGGGTTAAAATTAATAAAACATACTTTTAGTTGCCTTTGCGAAACGTATTGCTAAGTGAATACTGCAGTTGGACGTGACATAATTTTTGTTTTATTGGCATAAATAGCAAAAGGACATACATGGTTTTAAAAAAATCGGCAATCGATATTAAAGATATCGGGTAGGCACTGATTATTAATATGATATTAATTACACAGATTATGGCTACAGTGAAATTGCAGTGGTAGAACGCTTTTTTATTGGAAACTTAATGGCGTGGTCTCTGTATTTATCTGAAACACGCCTCGTGTTATAGTTGAAGTCGCCAACTTTTGCGTAAAATACAATAAGCATGATGTTTGTACCTATAATTGAGGTAGCACTTGGCCTTAAATTTAGATAATATTTTGTGAATGTTTAGTGTATATCTTGTTGGTGCAATAAATAAAATAAATAAATAAATAACAATACGTAAGAAGACAAGCCTCCTGATGATGAAGTGGTCACAAATTGTCATCCGCAACAGCCGGCGAAGAACATTTTACGTTACATTTTTCATGGAGATTAGTAACATATATTCACCATAGTTTATTTAAGTATTTAAAAGATGTTTGTCTATGAATCTACCCGTCTGGTATGTCTGACTTGTGCTCGCAATTAACAAATCTTTTATAATATCAGTTATTTCTTTTACACTATTTATCCACTTCAATTTCAAAATCGTTCAATTATGTCGGCATGACATAAATGCACTTATCAAATTAAGACATAAATATTTATTCGGGAGGACACAGTTGACCAGTAACTCAGGCACCAACTCACAAGCTTCAGCTCAGGATCACCTCAGACTGTCACAAATTAAGGTTCGTAGGAAAAATAACTTAAATTTTTTAATGTTATTTGTGAGAGAATATTTTTTAAAGAATAATATTTTTTGATCAATTAAGTTTTAATTTGATATTTATTTATTTGATTTCCGCAAAGTAACGCCTGAACAATTTTAATTTGGTTTCAAAGAAGCTACAAAATAGATGAACGCAGTTTCATGATAAAAGATGAAGAAGAATTTTTATTTGAATTAGAAACGTATCATCAATCAAAATTCATGACATTAAACAGATAAAATAGTAGTGCAACTTGGAAGTTTATATTTTATCGCAGCCGACTACATATATCTACGTGGACAAGCCCTTGCAAATTCGTGTAATGCGCTCGCGCACGCTATATAGTTACATTGAAGCGCCCTTTGGAACAAGTTAGTTATTTGAAGCATTTTTATACATGTTTACATTAATGCTTAGTGCAATGGATACAATTTCAACGTTGCTTAATCGGTCTTTTACCTCTCATAAACGGTTTCACATTTACCCTTCAACGCTTTTAGGTTGACTGTATGCAATCGTAAATGACAGCTATTTGGCACTTGTGGTGCGGTCGGTAGTTGGATGGCTGAATGCTAGTGACAATACTGCTTGAACGCCTCCGCGCTTCGAACAGCACACTAAGTTGACGGTCTCAGTCATTATCGTTAAGCCACCATATTATACAGCTTCAGAATTGCAGAATTCCAGATTTCCTCGCGATGTTTTCCTTCACTTTTGAGTGATAAGTTGTTTCTACTAAGCATAATAATGATGCACGCGCCGATGTAAATAAATGATCACTATTTAAATTGGTTATTAAAAATATGTTTCAATGTGATAAATTGAAACAAAACCTAACTCGACGCGCAGTCAATGGCCGTTGTTGTAACCTTTGGAGTTTTTTGCGCGTGTTATCATCCTACGGCTCGAAGCTTTGCTGCGTGGCACCTTATTATCATATTAAAACGACCGGAAGAATGGGTAATATCTAGAAAATGAACGACCGTACAAAATGTGTATGAAAAAGCTCGTTACTTATGAAATTTAATAGTATGTGCATTTGAAGGCGGTTCGTTTGATGCTAACAACGTAGTATTATTTATTATTTTGTTATTTTTTATCACTTATATTATAATTTTAAACGTTTTACTTGTTAGTTTATATGCATACGCATATGTATGTAATGAAATTTAGTAAATTTTCACCTATTTCCAGATTTTTAAAAACTGCCCACGTATCTAGTTAAGAAGCACTGACGACAATATACATTCATTACATTTATTTTCACTTATTCATAAAAATTACGTACGTACATATTTTAAGTCTTACCTCAGTTTGTCGCAAATTTTCCGCGTAATACTGCTACGAAAATTAGTTTTTTTAATCATTATTATTATTTTTTAAATAACTATAAAAAATGATGTTTACATCTCTCCTAAACTAGGATACACTGTGTCATGGAGTGAGACGGCATGGACCACAACTGAAATAACACAAGTAACCAAGACTAAAAACGAAGAAATATATACCTAAATATCTGCCTTGGCCGGGAAACGAAGTCGGAGTTCTTTGTTCTACCGATAGAGCTAACGTTCACTTGTAAAGAGCTTATTACTTTATTTCACATCGACTATTAATGGGTTATCTAAATATAGATGAGAACACGGAATCCGAGCCTTTATTACGAAATAATTAGTTCCCGAATGTCCCATTTAACCGCTATTGCTCAATTAGCAACAGACAAAACAATTTACACATCTAAATTTAGAACGCAATCTAAAAAAATTACTCGAGTATCAATTAGCTCTTGTAACCACCGCAAGTTTAGTTTTAGCTGATGTATATCCTAGTGATATTGGAGAAGTAATGAATACGAAATATTTAAGTGTGATAGGTTGGGTGGTAGCTGGGTCCGGAGACATTATGTCCTACTTGGCAACACGACAGCGACACCTACGCTGTCGGAGAAACTAAAGAAATGCTCGCTTGTCGCCAATAGAAAATAGGATTTAGTGTAACACTTTTTTGGATAGAATATACAGGGCTATTTTTAAAATACCAAAAATGACTGTAGAGTCAATATTATTCTTAATTACGATTAACTTATAAATTAGTAAATTTTCTATATTGTTCGTATAGATTAAATGTCTACACAAAAATAGTTTAATCCTTGCTCTTTTCGATTCTTTCCACTTATTTTATTTCATAAAGAATTTTTTTTATTTGTATAACTATTGTGTATTGTGTAACACTATTTCAGACAAACACAAAAAATATAAAATTATATTTAAATTATGTTCAAACTCTGTGGAATAAACTTTCTTTGCTTAGTTAACAACTTAACAAGGGTTCGTTATCTGAACTAAATTGCAAACGAATGTCTATTTTAAGCCAGCAAAACTTCTAGAATCCAATAGTTTAAGAACTTTCTTATTATTACTATAATTTATTAGTGGAAAAATAACATAGTAGTTATATGTCGTGGCTAACAACGTGGTATCACGGGTAACGGTGACCAATTACCATCATGCATCCCGTCTGTTGAAAAAACCTAACCACTGAAACAAGAACAGTGATTTATTATTGACTTGGTAATTCTTTTTCCTCGCGTTCTATATCTATAAGAAAATACAAAGACTGTCGTGATACTGCCAGTATATAAATAAAATAACGCACTGTCATCGGACGAAACACAATTGTCCTACCACTGGACTATTTTTCGTCACGTGGGCCGTATGTAAATTTGCAGTTTTCATACGTTTTGGAGAACATTATGAAGAACTCTTAGGTAAGAAAGTTTTCTCACGATGTATTCTTTCACCTGATTGAATTTATAATTAATTAGTATTACGCCCATAATTTGAAAAATTTGGTGTACGAGATTCGAACTTTTGTTTCAAATGCACTGTACATAATTTTTATAGTTTTCTACCAAACAGCCACGGAAATATGCTGAAAAAGTCATGAGTGGAAATTTCAGGATAAGTTAGATACCTCCAAAAACCAATAAGAATACATAAAATATTTATTAAGATCGGTCATTTAACTTAATATATACAGTTTCTGTAAAAAGTATGAGCAGAGAACAATTACCTATTTACGCATTTCGATATAAAAGCTAATTCATTTTTAAAACGATCTTTTAGCCCAATTGGTCCGTAGTGACTCAGCCTGCCGACATGGCGGGTGATATCTCGCAACACAGAGAATCTTAGTACGGGGCAGAGAATTCATGAGTGTGTGAATGTGAAGAGATGTGTGAGCATGAGAATTCATGAGAATTCATGACTTTTCACTTAGGGGTATAAAAAATACATAACAACCTATTCTCAGACCTACTGAATATACATAAAATTTCATCAAAATCCGTCAAGCCGTTTCGGAGGAGTATGGTAACTAAAACTGTGACACGAGAATTTTATATATTAAATATATATATATATATATCTATGCTAAACACCGGCCAAAAAGTCCAGGTTTTTCCACGGATGACTTCCTCTTATATCTTTATTTTTATTCCTCAAATCTTTTCTGAGCAAAGATAAGTAATTGCCGAATATTGCGATTACTCTTAATTACACAAAATAAATCAAGGGTAGTTCGCAGAGGCCTCGTAACATACGCGATTGTTTAGAGAACAGTTGCGGGAAATTTATTCAACTAAAAATTGAACAAGTTTGCAAATCGCCACTTTGACCACAGAAGCAATTACAAGCAGAATAGGCTGTCATAATTTTTTGTGATGTTTATATTATGCTAACAGTGCATTTTTATACAGCATTTGCACAGTGTAACATCAAAATTGACCTGGTAAAGTTAGGCAATATTAGTAAAAACACTGAATAATTTCTTGGTTTGGTGAATACGAACGTGGCGAGGAGGAAGACATACTGCGGTTATGGTAATATTGTCAAAATTGTGCGTTTGATGGGAGTGGGGGGGACGTGGGCCTTATTTTCACTTTGTGAAATATTCGACTAATTCAAAAGCATATTTATGAAGTGTAATGATATAATTTACACGTACTCAGCTTAGGTTAATTAATCAACATAGCCAATTGGCATCTATGTTCATTCGAATAAAGGCCACGTTCCTTTCCACGGCATGTGTTGTGTTACTGTTTATATGTAAGCAATATGTTGAAATGCTTAGCATGACAGTGAGTGTTTTGACAACTGCAACCGTATGACACAAATTCCATATTTACTGCAAAATTGGCTATTTTTGTTCGAAGTCATAAAACACTGTGACAAATAATATTATTCAAAGTTTTAAATTGAGTCGTATATCATAATAAATAAAACAATTCTTTATTTATGGTAATTTGTTTCTTTTTTGTGCTTGTGTGTACTTAATTTTGTCTTCTGACTTCTTAAATATTATATTATAACCTATATTTAATTTATTTATATTTAATTTTTATAATATTTACATAACGTTAATTTATCAAATATGTTTATCTTCTCTAAGCAATTTCAAATTAAACTAAACTCTACAAATGGTATTCCATAGCTTTACGGGGTCCTTCCCATTGCTGGTTAGCTTTAAGTTAGATCAACGATGTCCAACCCTATCCCCGCGGTCAACAATGTGGCCCATCAACGCATTTGAAGTTGCGCGCCAAGGGTAGTCCGCGAACACATTTCAAAGAGGTCTCACTAGTCAACATTTTTATCATGAACTGAATCAAGCTGTATGTGGACAAAAGCGCTTATATGGCACAAAATATACATTTTTTATTTTATACCACGAGGCGGCAGGCCAGGGCAGCGGACTTGGATGCAAAATTTGTGCCCACATCCAATATTGGTTGAACAGCCTTGAGTTATATAGTCGTAATAGAGACGAATGAATTACTCCAATATACACACTATCACTTAACGATTCAGTCTCCATAGTTTTATTATCAATAATTGTAAATATTTTAACAGATAAATTAAATGTTCCGAAAATACAATAACAACTCAATTCTATTTCATACTCGGTCTATGTACAGAAAACTTTTCCTTCTTCAAATGTAACCTCTATTACTTCCTAATAAAGTGGTTGAGCAATTGTAGCTGACGTCACGCCAATGAATAGCCAGAAACCTTTGAAACACAGATGAAAGTTTGGCTTGATTCATTACGAAGTTGGATAATTATATTGTGCACCGGCGTTCCACCCATCCGCGCTCCCCATTTCTGTTAGGTTATGCATCTGGTTTATTATTAGTTGTAGGTAACATTCGTATTTTCCTTCGGCAACTCGACGAAAGGTATAACACAAAGAACGTGAAGAAAATTACCAACCAAAATTTCACACGTTAACAATCTGGTTAATCTGAACTTTCGGATTTGATCCCGGCGTGCATAAATATTCTATGGGATAGTTATACTTTGTTGTGTCTATGCCGCGGTTCTTCGGATGAGGTGAAAAGATATAAGTTCAACTCGATGATGTTATAAGATGGTACTTATATTATGTTGTCTATATATATCTTTTATTTTAGTTGATAGTATCAGGCGTTACTTTGCGGAAATTCATTGTTGTTAAATTAGTATTCATTTACTTTGCAACAATCCGCAAGCACAATGTATGATGGTATATACTTCTATACATGAATAGAACCTCCTTCCCTCCTACAAAGGAAAACATGCTTTTATGATAAATAAAAGTATATACCAACATACATACATACCGTCACCAATACGTGTTTCTCTCTAAAACGGAGTATCCTCTGGGTGAGTAGACTCTACGAGTGTTATTTGTATATCTGATGAATGCACTGAAACCTAAATGTGTCATAGTAATCCGACTTTTTTGTCGGTACTACCATAGACACTATACATGTAGGTATATTTGCAATGCAACAAACTTTAAGTATTAAGTGACGTTTACTGCAAGACATTAGTGAAAACCGGAACAAAAACCGGTTAAGCCGTTTCTGAGATTAGCGGGAACAAACGCACAGAGAAATTCTAACAACTATTGTTTTGGGTTCTATTGCGGTAATAAAGGCCCGTAATAATGTTTTTTCTTATATATCGTTTATGACAGAAAGGGATCAGTTAGAATTGTTTATTTTAGTGAACGACATTATTCTTAACACTTTTACCTATTACTATTTATTATCAGTGGTAATTTTTATAACCCCTCCTTTTTTATCTCTCGCAGTGATGTAATCTCCTTAACATTTATTAATTTTAGAGCAACGGAATAATTATTTTCATGTATTACCAGAAATCATTAAAAATGTGCACGCATTCAAAGCATTCATTATTAAATTGGCTGAACGTATTATGTCAGCTATTAAGCAAATGAATACTTTGGATGTGTACTGTACAGCCGACTGTACCAATTGGCGGATGTTATATGTAATATTTATATAATCACCTAGTTTTAGCTAATGTTCTCAAGTGACTGACATACCTTTGTCATTTTTTAGCATCAAGATTCGTTAAACAGAAACAGAACTAAGATTCCGGCAGCCAAATTTATTCTAACCCTTCGTAAATAGCCAGAGTAGTTATTTTGCTTGAGTACAGTAATAATCCGCTTTGCCACATAAGGTCTGACTGATATATCCATTTTTCTTTTGACGGCCGTATAGATGTTTATTATTTATAAGATGAATAAATCAGCCAGTCAGGGAATATCGATTGCGGACACCGCGTCACTGGTCACCTCCAAACGGCCTACTGTTTACGGTTTATTTATTACATACATTATTAATAATTGACTGATTTGGAATAACATTATACATATGCCACTATTCTATTATCAATAATTACAAATGTCTGGGTTTATTACGGATATTTTGATAAGGATACTAAATATATCGTATCTTTGTTAAAATTACCTTGAATTAAGTTTACATTGTTTTATTTACAACCGTAAGCTTAAGGGTATCGTATATTTATTACGATGTCGAACAACAGATATCGGAGTTTCTCGGAATACTAAGAATATGAAACTTTCACATTCCTAATAATTCCTAATATCAGTTAACTATAGATAATTCATAACAAGACGTATAAAATTGACATAGCTATAAATATACATATTTATGTAGTAATTAATATTTTGGTCGACTTCAAGAAAAAAATACGATTTATTCACTAGTTATCTTCTACATTTTTCCACTTTGTTATAATTTTCTATCTTTTCACCGCACATTCTCCTTTCGTCGTTTTTTCCTCTCTCTCTCTCTCTCTCTCTCTCATTCGTCCCCTCAGTCACTCATCGATCTGTTCCATTTCACGCATTTTATTTCACCATGCAACGTTCCATTCTTACATTTATATAAAACGAAAGTTTATAGAAATATCCTGTTTTAATAATGTCATATTTATGTCATTATCAAATTTAACCTCGCTCCTGTGTGTGGCTATAATGCCGCTAAGTATAGACTTCTGAAGGTATTTAAATTTTTCAGCTGAAGCTGTCGTCAAAAACTAAAATATAAAGATGAAAATAAAGAAGAAAGAAAAAATATATTTGAAATTCGTTAATACTACATCGTTGCTGATATCGAGTTTGATATTCGTACATGACAAGCGGCATTTATTTCCATTTTTTGAAACGTAGTCTGTTGTATAAAATATTACGCCATCATGGGCTTGTTTTGGTGATAAGCTTATATTTTATATTCAATTAGGGTTTTTAACAGCCATGTTCATGATAAAATAAAGTACAAATACGATCTAAATCAATTAAGTTACACTGTTACTAACAGACGCAGACACGTTTACATTAACCTAAAATAGTTATATAAATATAGAAGACGCAGCTCTAAGTCATTATCAAAAGGACTTTCTGGTATCAGAATCCTCTAATCTTTGCCCGATTTGCCCTGTACAACACGCGCTGTGTGCACAAGTGATTCCCAATCCACTTCCCAATGATAAATATTTGAATCATTGTACTAACTTGTCGTACACTTCAGCGTTGCCTAATTGTTTTTTTGTTTCATGTCAACAGTCGTCAAATGAGGCGACGAGTCACCTGACGGTAAGTAATCACCGCCCATGGACATGTGTAACAACAAATTCTTTAATACCGACGCGCTGCCAGTCTGGATAGAAAGCGGGTACCCGCATTTAACTAAGTCTCCGACATTGCAACCGATACCCAATAAACATTTTACGATTAATTCAAGACCGTGAGTTGTAGCTAGCAAGACAGGTACAGAAGCCTATTATCGTGTAGACGGTCAAGATTAAACTGCATAGTTGGTACAGAGTCTAGGAGCATCCCACTAGAGAGTTGACTGTAGAACATGCCAAAATTTATGAAATGAAGCGAATATTAAGATTTAATCTTCCCATTGGTTATAAGTTTTAAATAGCTTGATCGACGCGTCTATATGTTTGAATAAATACCTATTATATTATTCCAATTTATTTATATTTTAATTATTAATATTATTTTGTTAAAATATTGCTTAGAATTATGGTATAATAATATCCGGACCGACGAAGATCGGAAGTCCTCTAGAAATGTGCCATCGTTGGTCACCCACCCTTTTACCGTTTGTGCTCGCATTTGCTCAACTCAGTCAATGATTTATGACCAACTCGACCTGAGGAGACGACTCGATGAACGTACTCCAGCTAGGAAAGTATGACCTACTGTATTCGCTAAGATTATTAATCGATATTCAGATGTGTGACAAATTATTTATTTAAAGCTACAGGCAAATTGTTTTTATTATATCCCATGGTAAATAAAACTGATGAAAATGATTCACATATTGTTAAAGATTTATATCTATACGTTATTGATATATAGATGATTGTTTATTGCTTATAACGTCAAATATTTTGTGTACGTCCATTCTACCCCAAACAAAAGGATGCTATATACATAATATTTATGAAAAAAATATCACACATTGTTATTAATTTAAAAAAAAACTCATTATCGATACAGAAATCAAAACTCATTCTCAATAAGGCAGTCCGTCCGTATGACCGATACGGCATCAACCAGAAATCTCCAAACCGATTTATTTGTGACTTCACAAATTTGGAACAGTTTCTACGAGTCCACTTAGTCACCACTTCAAATTCCGGACAACAATGTTTTTCCCTTGAATTTTGCAATAAAATTTATCAGGTATTATGTTAAAAAGACATTCAATAATGATTAAGAGTTGGTGGAAAATCCGCCATAGTTATGCTCTAAAGTCGTCAATACTGGAACAACCCCGACAACATGGAATTGAGATATGGTGATACTGTTATGGGCAATAAGAATCAGGCAACTCACTCCACAGAATTACATCTATAGCATTTCTGAACCACGTTTATGAGCTGTTTTCGAGGGGCCTCATTAATGGCATTGCACGCAGACTTAACCACTTCCAGCCTGCTGAATACTTTGATCTTAGCTAAAAGGCCGAGATGAAAATTTTGACAGTCGAACGGATTGAGAGATTTTTTTTTCTGCCAAGGGTAATAGCGGCTATACAGGCAGAGAAAGCTACGTTTAAGGCTAAGCAATCAGGCGAGACTGTAACAGAAAAAAAGAAAAACGCCGAACGAAGTCGGGAGACGGCCGATCCTACTCGAAGGCGGCAACAGCGAGACGGAAGATCCAACTCGATCCAACTCGATAACCCTGAGAGTAACGGCACGAGGTCGCGAACCTCGGGGAGACAGATATTTTGTCAAATATGAGCCTTCCAATATGAGTCTGAGGGCTGTCGAGGGATTATAGTCGACGGAAATGCCACTTATCCCGGAACTTCTTTTAGGGGCTTTAGACAGTGTCGCATCTAAGCGAAGAGAGGCCTATGTCCAACAATGGAATTTGAAAGGCTGATAAATGGGCGTAGATAAAAAATGACATTATATTTTATATTCCACGAATTCTTAATATATGGAATCGTATTTTATCTATTCACCCAATTACCTATAATTTATGAGTAATTCTTATCAATGTCGATAAGGTATCGATTTAATTTTAAGTTCATACGAATCTGGCCGGCTTATCGGCATTTTCCGACATGTCGCCTTTGTGTTAATTGCTTCTAATACATGTATTATGTTGTTTTTTACCTTTGTTGAAACCTTTGTTATGTAGTTTTGTTACCTATGTTTTGTTATTTTAACCTATCCACACTGCAACAGGTGGAATACGCGTTAGGCTTCTTGAATTATTAGGAAGGATCCGTGCTCTGTAGACGGTCGCTAATGGGTCAAAACTTAATCAGATGACATTCCCATCATCCATTCATTTAGCAGATTTGAAAGTTCTCTGTTGGTCGCAGGCCTTTTCTAACTTGCTCTACTCTAACCGACCCAGCCTTTTGGACTCGGCGGATAGCCGTTGTTTTCTTCAGCTTGTAGTCAAGTTCGAGGATCAAGTTCTTCAATAATAAATCTTAATGGTAATTAATATTTGAAATAGCAGAAAAAAAAACACACTTGCAACACATTCTACACAGAGTACACCAATAAATTTGTGGCAAACTATAACGTTTGGTGTAAAAATATTTTAGTGATTCTCGCTCCGTTCATTCGATTTTAATGTTCCGCCGCCTTGACACTGAATTCCACATACATTTATTGAGTGCTCCGACCAGTCTTGAAATTAAGATCATGATGATATTATTATCCTGGGAGGTCTTTTAAGGCTTGGCTATAAAATACTGACTCCGTTGAGTTCTCGTCATAGAGTTTTTAATGACAATAAATAATAGCCTATTCTGTTGTTTTAATTTTTTTCAACTTTTTAAATTTTCTAATAGCTTTGTTAGTAACTTTAGTTCATATTTTGAGAAAACCGTTATTCATCGCGTTAAAGGAATACAATCTTGAGGTCTTAAGTAGTGGCCTGTGATTTCAAATGACCTGAATCAATGGAGAACAACAATTTTCGCATAGTGAAAATTAAGCTCAAGAATTACGGGCTGTGCTATGGGGAGTACTTTGCTGTATATTTCTTTACGTGATCTTATAGTTTCGTAGGATCGGTTTGACAAAACCTGGTGAAGTAAGTACGAGTTAGTCGATGTCGAAATTCGGAAGCATCAAACTGTGTGGAGTGACTTAAGTCATCGATTTGTCATTTATATCTTCCCTGAACGACGACGTATTGTAAATTGAATAAGACATGATGTCCTATGTTTTAGATGGTCTCTCATCTACTCGATATGATTTTAAGACCAGACTTTTAATAACGAGACTCACAAGTTTAAAATCATTAAATTTAACTTCAAAAGTTTCTTTTGGGGCTTTTCTACACGACTAGGCATCTGCGATAATTTTAAGACTCTTTCACTGGGATAACATACATTTCCACGGAATATGCCTTCGGAGGCACGTAGAAAAGATCATCATAAAGTTCCCCTCACGATTACCAGCATGGTCATTAATCAAACTTCACTTCACTTACGATTCTCACATATATATTAACATAGCCGATAAACATTTAAAATACTAACTATATAAATATAAATAAATCACTAACTAACTCGCATGTAGACAAAAGAATAACGGAGTAGTGTTAATATTGAAGATAAGATGACAGGAATTGTTGAATATGTAATTAAAATATAATATTATCTTACCAGTTGAAACTGTCAATCTCTTTTGGCGGATCAATAAATGATGAAGGCGAAACAAACGACGAAACAGTAATAGTACAAGTACTTTGATGAAACTACGTCAAAACCATTCACGTGTCTCTGCACGGTATGAACGAACTTTATATCACTCTCGCAGCTATATCTCTTGGGTAACGTTTACTGGCTACACTGAATCTTAATGGTCAGAAAGTCGCATGTCAAAATATTTTCTTTATAAATAACATTAAACCATGGATCCCGATTGTTATTGTTAGATAGCAGTCATCATATTATGTCAAAGGTCTACGAGTAGCATGTGCACTTCCGGTGGTTTAGATTGCCACTAGCCCCGCTTTATTCCCCTGCGCTGGAACAATGCGAACTAAGGTTTTCTTAGTTGCAAAAATCCATTCAATGGGTTATAGGTTAATATCAACCTCCTTTAATGTTAACTACGTATACACACTCAGTGTTTGGTATTTTCTCTAGGAGAGGGTTTCCCTGCTATGTGCATTGTTCCATCTTATACACTCTTGTTACTGAATCAGTTGTTCAGCATGACGTGGTCCAAAATCATCACGCTAGCCATGTATGTGTTAGTAGATTTAACATATCTTTGAGCACATCATGGCGGCTATGAACATAGATTTATTCGCAATGTTTCCCTGACGAATATACGTGATGGATTATAAATCAATTTCTCACACATGGCTCCCGAGCCAATATAACCACAGAACGCGCACCACTCCCTCGATTTCCGGCTTCTACAAATATTGTCCCACATAATATTTGTGGACGCTTATCAAGAATGTAGCAGAAAACTTCGCTTATAAAATACAATTCATAATTCTTGTTATATGATGTGAACGTGTTTGTGCGACCTGAGTCGAGGAAATATTAACTTCAAACTTTATTATTTTATAATAAAATCTGACATAAATCATTCACTTTTGAAAAATCGGTCATGATTGTTTAAGTAACCGGAAATCCAGCAGATGTACCACTTACCAAGTGGTCATCGCCACCCATATATATAGGCGTTACCGAGGCCACGAACAAGCACTTGGTTTTGCAACGGTGCAACCGAACCACGTAAAAATTTAGGTTGAAAATTCAGGAAAAGGGCGGTAACTCTACGAATCACACCTTAATGTCTTATGCTAGTACCATCTAGGTTATACTAGGTTGTACAAAGCCCAATAATCTTCAACAGGAATATGCGGTCCGCATTGCCTCGAGCGTTGGTGATGCCTTTTTGTTACGGATATCCATAAGCGACGATGTGGACATTCTTTTTGCATGACCTTGGATTAATACGGATCCTATGGAATTGTAAAGATTTTGATGTTCAACGATGCGCATAGGAGCAGTGTGATGGAGTATAAATCAGGTGTATTCATTTACAAAAGCGACCGGAGAACGGCCGTTAACAAATTATAACTTGTTGTAACCATTTTAGTAATTCCGCTGGCTTGAACTGGATTTGATATCTGCTTCCATCGATGTAAACATTATGACAAACATAGTTCTTCACTATGTTCTCAAAGGCGTGTGAAGTCTGCTTACCCCTGTTAGATCAAATTTTACATAAGTCCTTAAACTCTTGCTTATAGAATGCGAGCCATGAAATAAGAAGGCCTGGAACGCATATCTCACCACGCTGCTTCAGCGCGAATATATATAATCGTTGGTCTATATGTAAGTGGTCGTGAAACTTCTCGATTAAACACATGTACAACTTAACCGACTAACATTTTTTTTATTATTATTTTTTTTAAACTAACGTAATCGCGGAATTTATACATTTTGTTATGTAACTGGTACTCACGATACGTTTTATTAATTACTAATATTTCGACCCAGTTGCATGGATCGTGGTCACGGCGAAACTGCGATGGCGGTGAGAAAGCGTCGACAAGCTAGTGGTAGATTAATCTTACTACCCTAAGTATAGTTCGTTTAAAGAAAAACGAACTAGACGTAGGGTGAGTACCCGTTACATAATAAAATGACCGATAAAAATCCTATTAGCGCTATATATATGTCCTATATCAAGTTCATAGCCAAAATAAAATCTGAACACCTTAGCTCCAGAAAGTAGACCCACGGCATCTAGTAGGAGCATAAAATGCTACAAGACTACTATCAAGATTTCTGACGCAAATCCTATTCTATTGTAATATCTAGAGAGCGTGGCGGAGAAAATCAGGTTTTAAAACGGGGTTTAATATCCCGTGACAACTGCCCGGGGTTGCCTAACGCGGTATAATTGGACGATTATCGAACGCTAACGAGGTTGTCGCAACCCTTTCGATAATATTGAAATTTTTAGACGGAATATTTTATGATTTTTTTGTGTTGTTTTAGTTTATTAAATAATACACTTGATGTGAATTTTATTTTAAAAAATCATTTATATCGTTGTGTACTATGTATATGTATAAGCCATTTGTGGAGTTATTTTGAAAAATATTATAGCATTTAACATCGTATTTATTAGGTAAGATTTTTAGCAAATTTTCGCCTAAAAAATATCCTGCGAATTGACAATGCTTTGCCGATAACTAACATGGCTTATTATTTGCCAAAGGTGTTAATCTAGAATTCAATTATTGCTGCATTCTATTTTAATATACCATAATACTCTACCTTATATTTATTAGGTAAGATTTCCAATATCACTTCTCAACTCAAGACACTGTTTCGGTTTTGGGAAAATCCTAGAGTAAGATATGTACATCGGATTAGCGGTATTTTTCATCATCATTGTACTTTCCAGCTCCACTGCTCTAGAACTCCTTACGCGAGAAAATTAGGGAGGCAGCAAGTCAGTACTCTATTAAAAACTTCTTAGAGACTATCATTTACAAAAGTAATCTGTTGGATCAATGTGATTATCCTCTTCTGACATAATGTAGGTATATGTTGTATCTTTATATATGGGACAATTATGTTTATAACTCCATTCTATACTTTTAATTAAAATTTGTACTGATCGCTTTCTGACACGAAGGATATGTGAAAAAAACTATTACAATGGGCCTTTATTAACGCGATAGAATCGAAAACATTAGTTGTTACAATTTGTCTCTGTTTGTCGGTGAGTTTGAGCGCGCTTATCTCAGAAACAGCTTAAACGATTTCATTATGGTATTCACTAATGAATTGCAGTAGGAATGACTTAATATTCAAGTTCGTTCGTTCGTTTCGTTGTAATCCGTCCATAAATAAAAACAATGGAGGTGCTCTTTCTAAGAGTGAGGCGTATTTTTTCTGATGCGAAGCGAGGGTGGTTTGCTAGTTGGTATAATAAATGTGTACTCTTAAAGAGACAAATCGCTGCAGAAAACCTGAAACATGTCTACTGGAATTGTTTAAATTTTAAAGACGTTTCCGAAGTGATACACAAACACATTTTCGCGCATTTTTTTGTGTATGGCAGTTTATTTAACGTATACTAGTAGTTTTTTTAAGGCATATCATACTGGGGAGATCTCAACTGCTGCATCTCCCACACAACATCTCTGCGAGCGAACGGAGCGACCGAAAAATAATAATTAAGTCAATCCATATTGCCGTGTTCGTTTTTTAAAGTTGTAAAGTAAGAAGCAGATGCTGATTTTAATATTATTATATTTAAAACAGAAGCGTTCTTAATTGTATAGGATGTGTTTATATACAATGTGATATTAGATATGTTCTATTTTAACTCATATTACATATTCTCAACATCATCCAAGATTAGAGAATATCATCTGTCATAAAAATTCGCCGTCTGTTCACAGTAAAGTGTATATAAATATAATAAAGTTTCAGAATTGCCTACAGGATCATTACAAAACACAACAAATACACAAATACTGCACAGTTCAAAACAAATAGGTATATTCAATAGTAAATATGACGAAGACACATCAACGATTACTTCACTTATCAAACTCTACTTGACTTATCTTATTAGCGGGCGCAGTTCCAATGTTTTTAAAAGATCAAAGACAAACAAAAAAAAGCAAAAAATCATGTTGTATATTCTAGAATGGCATCACAAATGATTGTTATTTTAGTAAAGGTGCATATAATCTCGCTTTTGTAATGAACAGGTAGAACGGCAAGGCTTGTTACATTTACGAATGTATGTGGGTGTATTGCATTCGAACAGTCAGGTAGGAAAGTTTTAGATAATAAATAAATCTTTATATTATTATTATTGACGATCCTGTAAACCAGTTGGTACTGCCACTGTACTACAGTTGATGTCATCTACATATGTGCCAAATAAATGTTTGTTTATTATCAACACACAAATTTACTGTGTAAGTTTTGAATGAGTCAACGTGTCGATCAGTCATATTTAATTATTCGACATATGCAATATAATGATTTCCTATAGCCGTTATAAGATTCGACAGATGTCTCTGTAGTTAACTTATTAATTCCCTATTTATATACTATTCATTTATATATTCGTGTGGTCAACAAAATGGCTGATCACCGTCTGACGGGCCAGATAGCTTTATATAAATATTAATTTTAAATAGTTTATATAATTAAATTTGGTAACCCTTTGAAACTCAAGTGGCTTAATAACTATAAAATATCGCGTAAAGATAAATTACCTACTTAGGTTTTTATACATAATTCTTTCTTCACAACATTTTATTTTCCGTTTACACATGGAATTATGTACATGTTTTTTTAAAGACGAAAACATATTTAAATGCTTTTAACCGTAACAGCCGCTTATAACTATTTTATATTAATATTTATACCGTTATAATGTATAATGTCGGCGATTATGTAAGTTTAACATCAAATATGTATGTTATGTTACTATTAACTTTTATTTTAATGCATCGGGTTATTTGGTTAATTGACAAACTAAGTATATTATGTAAATTTTTAACATCTACTTCCTCTTTGACCGGTAACGTGTCGGTATAACTAGTCTATGGAAGACTGTGGCCACTGTCCATCAAGTGGGCCGACAACTCGTTTGTCGGCAATTCCCATCAAAACTATAATAAAGTATTAAATTTCAAAAAATAAAGATTTGAGCGTTTTCTAATAAGCCGCTACTAATTACATCTAAGGTATATAGTTACCCATACAACACTGAAAAGTTGTTATGTCATTGAAAATTATTATTTCTAATTGAGTTTTTAGCATTTTGGTTGTGATTGTACATAAATATGAAGCAAATATCTGGTGCGTATTGAAATCTGACGCACCATAGACTGACAATAGACTTTTTAAATTAACTTAACAATCACCAAAGGATATAGATATTCTCGCAACAAAATTTCAATCATGGGAATATGCGCAAGGTGAACGAAAAATTAACGTGGCGTCAGTTGACACTTGTGTGGGCTGGTGTACACTTAACAGAGTAAATCCACAATATGAATAGTGAGGTTTTTATAACCTTTTTTCGAGCATTAGAAGCACAAATAATTTACTGTATTTTATTATATATAATAGCATTAGGGCTCTTGTCTGCATTGGGCAAGTTCACCATATTATATAATAATTAGTTAAGCAATGTATTACTAAGAATTTATACCTATTTGATTATTAACTTATTAAATTATAATTTACGTGAAAAATCAATGAATTAAATAAAGCACCCATTAATCAACTTTTTACTATTAATATACAAGTCCAGTTATTATTAATAGGTAGATACTATTTAAGTATAGAAGTACACACTTCAGGTCTAACAACTTAATTAGGAACCAATCCCTTCATTAATAGAGGATTACTTTATTATGTTATAGTTATAAAACATTCTCTAGGCCTCGTTTATGAGTATAACGGGTATTTTCTTTCCTAGAGTCGGCCCGTCGTGTTATAGGCAATGTTATATTCTTTTGAATTTCAAACAAACCACATACTTTCTACAACATAACGTTTCAACACGTATAAAGATAAAAAGGGGATTATGCGTTATCTAACGCACAATGAGGCTAAACCGTTTTGTACTGAGCCAAATTGGTGGTAACAGTAGTGCAGCCGTCGGTACCCCCTGTGTTCCAGCGTAATACATGTATGTATGCAATATTAATTATTGTGTTGCTAGGTGAAAAATACAGTTCAAAAATTTAAGACTGTTATGTGAATTCGTGCGCACTTAAGTTTTTCTAGAAATGGACTTAAGATGAAAAAGATAAGCAAAATATGGGAAAAGTTATGAGTAGGTATTATAAGTACAGTGGTGTTATATATTTTATTCAAATCATAAGACTGACAAGAGCCATAATACGTAGAAAAACATAAAATACACTGCCTACCGAACATGTAAACGAATGCCTATTCAGGGTACAATTTCTTAAAACCATCTGCAAACGTTTAAATTAAGACGTAGGTACTATTAAAATTCTACAATAACAATATATTCTGACAACCCTCCAATATTTGAAGTTATGACCAAGTAACCAGTAGTCACACTGAAGTTAATAAAAACTAATACTTCAATTATGTTGTGGCAACCTGTCCAATTTGATCAACAGCGAATCAGTTGTCAAAATTAAACGACATGAGAATAATGCTCGCAGCGGCAACCCTATAAATAGGGTTGACATTAAACTGAGGATTAGGACGGGTTTCACCTCCAGTTACTATTTACCGTTAAGAAAGCGAAAAATAATTCTACATAGGGTTTTATTCGTTATGACTATTGCCAGAACACTTATATTACCTTGACAGGTATACTATTTTACGACAGACAGTCAAGATGCATTGTTTGCCATCCACACTTAAATCGGTAAGATTCGAAAGTTTAACTTCCTTCTATTTTTTAGACATGGGCATGAATGTGAAATTAATTGAAGGGTGCTTCATTCAAAAGGGTTACGGTTTTTGGGGCGCGGACGATCCAATTTTTTATCTAACATAACACGGGAGGGTAAATTTGCTCCCAGGAAATGAAATATCACATCGTTCCGTTCGACGTTATTTTAAGTTGATGTTATCATAATCGCACAGATGCTCACATGGAGTCAAAATAACAGTCCCGGATCACTGTTTTATGGTTGCTACACAAATGTTGGTAAATAGATCATGTTTTTGTTCCATCGTTTCACCGATGTATGGAGTATTTCCAAATGTATTGTAAAATGATTTAATTGCCGCTTTGTATAATGTATTTTTATACATAAAAAAGGGTCATTTTACCACCAGTCGCGTGTTAGTCTCTTTGTTTATTCGTCTTTTGGTCTCTTTCTGTCTCTTCGAATCTGTCCAACGGAAAGTGACAATATGACACATAGGATAAGCGAGACAGCGATGGACTTATCGTAGTGAATGTGATAGACATGGGAGCCATTAGGACGCGATGCCATCGCTACCTTTTCGACCGGTACCAATTTGTTGGGACTCTTGGTGAGAAACGTCCAAGTGCGATAGTAATTTACTATCGTGTCCTCAGTTGGCTGCTTAATGCATAAAACATATTTTTGTCACGTGTAAAGAAGTTATAAAATTGTCACAAATGTATTATTCACGAATGCAACTTGCTAATAAAGAAATTGAGAAGTGCGCTTATCATCTATTTCCCATGTCTCTATCTCCCGTGATTCAGTTCGTCTAGAAAAGATAATGTCGCCGAATCATCAATTGAACATAGCTGTCAGAGTGAACGAAACATTTTTATTGTGATTTTCAAACAAGAACACCGTCCAAATTTACGACTTTTCCGGTGGATTTTGAAAAATGTCTGGCGAGAATGCGGAGCAGTCATTGAAGACTGTAGCCTGTTCAAGCGGGCGTTTTATTTAGGTTGTAAACAGGTTGTAGAAAAAATCGATCGTATTAGTGTGCGAGTGAATCCGCTATAAAATAGTGCGCTTGCCAGAAAGAAAGGGAGGATAGGAATTTAAAAAGCGAAGGAATCATTTGCCGCGCTTTAATAGAAAATATAGAATAAATCGCGAGGTGCGATTGCAAGTTATAATAATTTTGGCGGGCACGGGCAAATGCATTCATGGAGTAATGCCACTATTGGCGCGAACAATGTTACTTCGCACTAACCCTATCGTGGTAATTACTAGGGATGTTATGGATATGAAATTTCGGATCTGGATATAGATATATGAATAATATTTTACCGGTTTCGGTTACAATTACGGATATGAAATTATTGCGGAAAAGCCGATCCTTTAGGATAATTTCCGTCACGGCTATTAAATGATTTTTAAAAATATATAATGTATTTACAAGGTAACAGTTTGATTCTTTCTAGGTATTTTTAGTATTATAATCATAGAAATAACCTAAAATAATAAGTGTATCGGCTCAGACAGCAAAAACCTGTCATAACATGTTTAATTTAGAATCTGCTACTATCCGAAATTATTCGAAACGTTTTTATCGGATCCGGTTACGGTTACGGAGCTCCATAACATCCCTGTTAATTACGAACACAACAAAAATCAGCTAAACCTGTCGAGTCGTTCTCGTGTTTTTATAAAATATGTTGATAAGTTATCTTTGATACGCAAGACCTGGCGTCGCTTAGATATATAGAATATCTATATAGATGTACTAGCGGCCTCCGTTCGACTTCGTTCGGGTTGGTCTATTAATTATATATACATCATTATTAAAAATTTCATATTTTTTGCCTTGATCAGACATCATTAGGTTAACTGACATTTTATATCATCTGCGCAATCTGTTCTCACTACATACCAATTTTCTTGAAGATCGGTCAAGTAGTTCTTGAGTTATAACGGGACATACAGACAGACAGAAACAGAAAGAGGCATTATAGATTTGTATAGATAGGTAGATTTAATGTAGGCTATCATCTACTCAGTCACGTGTTTTCAGTGCATACCAATTTTCATTAAGATCTGGGTCGGGTTTCACGTGAGGGTTGAAGACTACACACTATGATCAATATGCGAATTGTCAAACTTTACACACCTTTGAAAATGTTACGAGCAATTTTTATGTAATAATTATGTACATTTTTATCAAATTCCTTTATAGAGATGCAAATGATAAAAAAACTCTTAAACGCTCGCTAAATAAGAAGCAGCGTTCGAATTCGAACTCCCCATGAGAGCTACTTATGTTCAAATCACTAAGCTATCATAAGCAATATGACGCATTATACCAGAGACAAATCCTACGCAGTAAGCCTTCGATTAACGACTTAGTGACGTCATGCGTGACTGTCGGAAGCGGATTAGAGTGTCACATTGCATAATCTGGATCTCTCTCCCTAAACTATTACTTAATACCATACCACATGTACCTGTTATTATACAGCGTGGATGGTGCGCCATTCTCACGCTGTAAAAACATCTCGTGCGCCCAGAGACCACTGATCCGAATTATATGAATCAGGTTATGTTTGAAAACCAGAAATCCTGTATAAATATACTGTATGTGTACATATTGAACTATATGTACATATTGTACAGATTCAAGGACATTATTATTAGTTTCGTTAACTATACAGTGTTGGAGTTTAAATATAAATATTGCGTTTATAAATAAATGTGACACAAAATTTATTTCCTTCTTTTCAAGTATTATTAATTTGTAACATTTTTCACAAAAATCATTGATATTTAATAAACATTCAACTCAAATTCTTTTTTTTTATGTTAGCCGCCAACCGAGCATATGGGCTACCAGTGATAAGTGGTCAATATGGTCATGACAACCCATTGATTATCATTGACGTGTTTCTAGCCGAGATGGAATCGACAAATCCGCTAGTTAGTCGGCCCTCTAGTATCGTTACGGAAAACGTTAAAAACATTTCGGTTTATTTCTTCAGAATTACTGTTAGTAAGCTAATTAGATATAGATATCACCTTACACAAACGTGTGTTAAGGTGAGAAATGAAGGTGAGTGGACCCAGTTACCTCTAAACGAAAGAACAATGTTGCTGTCTTGTTGCTCAGGAGAAATCACTACGAACACGGGACTCTAGATGATTGGCTTGGACTTTAGAATGACTCGCTTCCATCCGGAAGTAGATGTTGCTCTTCCTATAGATATTCTCATTTTATCTCACTCCTCAGGTTTTTCCAAATGCTTGTAAAGACCACAATCAGAATTTTTTGAAATTTAAGTTTTATGTCAAATTTAAAGTGGAAATTAAATGGAGTTTCCTCCATTTGTCCAACAAAAGAGGCAGTAGGTCCAGCTAGACCCTAACTACCAGATGGTCAGGAAGTGGCCCGTGCGGAGAATAACGTTAAAGAGCCGGCTCAAAGTGACAACGGCCCCTCAGGGCAGTATACCTAACGCCTGGTTGGTAACTCCATCGACACCTTAGGCCTTGCGCTTTGGTAGTCGCAAGGCCACCTTCCGAGTCTTAAAGGGGGCGAGGCATTAATAAACCAGGTGCGCTGCCTGTCTTTCTTCCACGAGTTTTTATATTTTATAATAGTAACTCGGCTACTTTTTGCTTTGAAAAATTCTACGAGAAGAGATTTATTTCCCGCGAAAATATCCTAAAATTTGACCGACACTTTAAGTTCCGCATATGCCAAAAAATATCGAAATTTCCGACGGATTTTATTTCCATTTACATAAACGTATTTTTTAGGTCCATATATCGATAACAAAATTTAACTTTAAAATATTCTAAAATCGTTAAAGAATTTTCCATCGGCAACTATACAAAGATAAAGTTACCTAAAGTATAGTCGTGTGTAATTTGTCTTGGAAGCTTTGTAACGTATAAAAATTTACGAACTAATGTATACTTATTTGCGTAGGTATGCAGCATGTACTTAAATCGAAAAAGCGACGCGGCAAGCTTAGTGGTTATCGATAAATGAAACATGTAACCGATTGGAGACTGCTTGGCGACTGTACAGATTAGTGACTGCTTAACCATTCACCGGTTTTTTTTTGTGTCAGAATGTCGAGGTGAAAGAACTCGTGTTATAATTTCTATTTTGATTCTGCTTCCGTGTCGTGAATCGATTTTTCGATACAAATATTTTTTTTATGTTAATAGACGACAAACGAGCAGACGAGCCACCCAATACTTACGATTGGGTCGTCGCCCCCACGTCACCGTCGCCCATGGACATCAGCAAGACCAAAGGTATCACCGATGTGTTGTCGGCCGGGAAATGAGAAGAAGGTTAGAAAGCAAGTACTGGTTGGTTCTCGAGCCCAAAGCCGGAACGCGACGAGTCGTTTGGCGGATGACTCAAGTAGGAGGGTAGTAGCTAGCCAGGCAGATTGCACGGAAAGATAATAATACCGATAATAATATTAATGAATTAATAATAATAGCGACAATATCATCTTTACGCGAAGCCTTACCACCAAGCAGGGTGGCTTCTGTCGCCTCTTACGACACCCTGTTCTGCCAACATGGGATCGAGGGGAGTATTCTAGGCCGCCTCAATACGGCCGAAAAATAAAAGATAAATATCGATGGACATTACTCTGCACCTGTACCCACCTACCGATCAGGTCCAACCGTCTTGTCCTTTCCTCCATCCATCTGCCCAACCTTCTGGTTTGTGATAGTAAATCAATAAACGACGATTTTATCCTAGTTTTATGCTAGTGTTTAAGGTAAGAAACAAATGATTTCATTGTGCATTACTATTAAATATGGTGGTGGAATATTTCGTAAAAACGTTACAGTCGGGTGATGTAATTGTGTCATAGCGCACAGAGAGGCTTGCACATACACGAATGAATAATTTTCTATAATATACTTACAACAGAAGATTTCATCATGCTGTTCTCTAGGGTTACAGCTGACGTAAGAAATTATGTTATTATTAGATATTTATTTTTTAAGCATATTTTTCGTAGTCTGAGATGGTGAGATGAGATGCTGAGAAAAGAAGTGCATATAAGAGAAGGGGAAGACCGAAGAAAGGTGGATGGACTATGTGGAAGACGATATGAAGATTAAGGATGTGTGCATTGAGATGACGAAAAATAGAGATGTATGGAAGAAAAGGACACACTGTGCCGACCCCGGGGGTGGTGACGACTCTTCTTAGTCTGTTATAATAATTATTATAGTGAAATTATTAGAATACTTATGTTTTAAGTATATTTCGTCTCACTTGAATGCTATGTTTAGTTATGATATTACGATACGATACGACAGCTGAAACTTGACCAATTCTTGTATCACAAAACACGTGTCATGTCTATATGTATATACCTAAAATGTGAACAGTCCACTATGATTAAATTTTTAAAATATAAGTGTCGATTAAGCTCGGTCGGAAAATATAAATATCGGTGCTACAAGTTATTGGGTAATCGATTGCATAGTTTTGTTTGATGGCATTAGCAGTATTCTATTACGCATATTCAGGTTGTTATTGTTAATCCAAATCTATAAAATCCCGTCAATAGTTTACGTCAATAAATAAATTATAAAGGAAGATAATGCTCAGCATTGCTTTTCGTTGTTTATAACATTTAGCTTAGAATAATCTGCAAGTTTAATTCTATATTTTCCCTCTTTGATTATGAGTACTGAGTTAAATATGTAACGTTCGAGTCCCGAGCGCGGGTGAACTGACTGTGAAATAACATTTGCGACGAAAAAACGTTTATTTTCATGTCTTGGCGGTTTTATTTTAAATTTTATTGTACTAAGTAAAATAAAAATTTGATTGATAAAATTATTAATACATTTTGTAAAATTATAGTATAATAACAATAAACACATTATTAATATCCATACAATATACATACATCGCTGACCGTGCAATGAAGCTATACTTGTCGAAGAAATAACAATTTAAGTAGTGATATTTATTCAAAAGACCGTCGAGTCCAATTTTTGTATCAGCAGGAATGCAATGTGCGGAACGCGGGGTCGACGACCTTTAATGCAAAGGGAATGGGTGGACCGGCCAAATTCATAGACTACAATTCAGCAAGTACGTATTTAAAAAGAAGTGTAACATTGCGTGCATTCATGATGTTTGCACGGTGGGATGGTTTTTTTACCAGAGCGATTAACCACTACAGTTTTATGATGATGATATGAGAACCACTTCCACCTTGGCTAGTAATATGATCTATATGTAGCGATAAATTATCATGAGAATATCCGATTAATCGTTTGCCGCCTATCAACATTAAAAATGTCTTCAAATTTATTTTTAACTTTCTTATCTCTGTTTTTTCGACTACTATAAGGTGGATTTTATTTCATTCATTAAATTTGTTTAATAAATAATAATTAATATTAATTATTTATTTTAATAATTAATATTAATTATTATTAACACTACAGTATTATCTCAAGGAACAACACCTAGAACCTAGAAGCGAAATCTTTAGTTTTATATATTTACAAAATAATATTGTTCAGTGGATCTGAATGTGAAAATCTAACTGTAGTTGGTATAGTGTTGTTTTATAAGAGAAAAATATTTATATTTAAGTCATTAATGAGTGACATGACTACTATCTCATATTTTAATCTGATTCTGTATTTTACTAACGCATACTTATGAACGCGGGTTTATTACAATATGTATTAATTTAATTGTCTTTTCCTTAAAGAGTGCGGAGCCTTTCTTGTTATGTTCTCATTTTCCGGCCGACAACGCATCAGTTTTTGGTCTTGCTGATGTCCATGGGCGACGGTGTCCACTTACCATCAGTTGGCTCGTCTGCTTGTTTGTTGGCTATTAAAATAAAAAAAAATTACACGTTGCTTCGCAGAATTTCGTTTTATCAGTTAATGCATTTAACTTCACTGCTAAACTGTAGTGACTTATCTTTTCATTAAATAAAATTATTATCTTATTTGTATATTCTTAAGAGCTCAGGAACTTATTTCGTGTTATTTGAAAAATAAAAATGAAACTATTAAAAACTTTAATAACAGTCGCATTTACATTTTGATATGAGTTCAATACCTGTAATTAATATAAAGTAGTAACTGATAATGGACCCGCGTATACATACATAAAGATAACTTGTGAGCTCCATGGTGCACAGATAACTACAACGATTTGTACTTTAGGGCTAATTATTCAAGCGCAAACGATCTGGACTGCAATAAATAATGCGCGGCAATTCATCAGATCGCTCAGGTATTTTTGCTTCGCGCCATAAGCCGTTGTCTTAGGAATGTCGACTGACTAGCTTCGATATCAACAGCTGCGACATACACCCCACCTTCGAAGAGGCCGTCGGCCGAATGAAGTCATGAAGTGCGGCAAACCTAGAAAGAGCTCGATTTTCCTCCCACAGAAACCGCGCCCGTACACGAACTGTACGTCTGTGTGCAAATGCCGTTGCGCTGATTTCCTTCCCCGAATTGCCCCTCCGCGCGAGACGGCGGATGTCTAGGTTAATTTATAACGAATCTCCTGCTGAACTTCTAATTGTTTAACACATTATGTACAGGTGAAAGTCATAAGAATGTAGGAACTCAAACTCTTCGTCAGGACGAGGCGTATTTTCAGAGTATTCGTGAATGGCATAGAATTAGCCGGCGAAGGGGCGCGGGGCGGGCGCCGCGCGACCGGCGACCGCTGTTACCCGTTGCCTTGCGCCGCGTTCGCTGCTGCCTAGTCGTGTTCACGGCGCCACCCGAATAGCACGCGCGGCTCTCCTTAGAACCGGCCGGCACCCGAATAATGTTTCAGTGTTTGACAAACTCAATCGGAGGTCTCGGAAGAAGTACCGTGTTTAATTTACACCATTTAACCGACCGCATATTCTCAGTGAGTGTTACGCAGTGTGTACGGAAAAAACTTTGTCGAAGATTCTGAAGAATCTTGTGTAAAATTGTGTAATTCGCCGGCTACGGCCGGATCACGTTTTGTACAAACTTTTTGGTGAGTGATACGCCGCTTATTCCTTCAGTGTTAGTATAAAGTATTCCAGTGCAGCCGAGACAGAGATAGGTCGAGTTAAATACGTGGGGTAGATAAGTTTAAGGCAATTCTTTAGCGGATCCTGGCGGGGCGTTGCCGGTTGCCGGCTATGAGTGGCGGCTTGGGCGATGATTCTGCGAAATGTCGGCACCCAAATTCCTAGCGTTAGAGCCGAAGTGATTTTAGAAATTATTACTTCGAGTCGATGCCGATACTAATTAACAATTCACAAATAACGTATTAGCGGGTACTTGCAAATTTCGAGTGTTAAGCAACTAGAAATTGATTGATTAGCCCTTTAAAGTAGATCGTGATTGTTTACCAATAATACATACTTATAAATTCTAAAAGTAGTGTTGCACAACTGCAATTATCAGTTGTGACATGTTTGTAGTAGAAACTTGAAAAGTGCAGTAATAAATAATTGTACATATTTAGCGACTTAGTAATAAAGAGTATGTATGAAGTAACTTATTCACCTATACTTAATTTATTTTACCTGTTCAGTGTTATTTCTACGTTTTTTCGATTTTGCGATATATCTATACTGGATCACATTCTCAGAATTGTTTCAATGAGATGAAATAAATTAAAAAATTACGTAATTGTAGCAGTAAATTATAATGTTCTTAATTATATTAAATATATGATTATTAAACTTTTTGTTTGCATTTATAGTACGGTTGAACTTTTGCAGCTAAAATGTTGTAGTTTTTTTTAGTTTAAGCGAATTAACAAAAGAAACCGAAAAGTTAATTTCGAATAAGTAATGTAAAAACAATAATGTTTCAAAAGTAACAGCTTTATATAAAACTACACAGGTTCCATCAAGCAAGTACCTATAACGTTTTAAATGTAAAAAATTGTGAACATCTTCAATGACGAATATTAAGAATAAGTTAAGCCCTAAAATACTTAAATACCTAAAACATTAAAATGCACAAGTACTTCAATTACTTTGTTCAGAAAAATATTTTTATTTATAGCGGGCTATTGACATTCTCTCACCATATTAAATAACAAAGTTATCAATATATTGTTTTGTAGCACTGCTTAAATACAGCACACGACTATGTTATTCATGTCAAGCACTAATAACTACAATATTTATTATGAGGAATTGAGGAAACTGCAAAATAGCGGGAAAATAGCGCGTCGCGTCGGTCTATTGGTAAACACATCTTCGCGCCATTTTATGGTTGTAAACAAAAGCAGTTTTTACGTATACCTGGCAGTATGCGGACTAAACTTCTGAGAAAGGAAGAGACGGACCATCTGACCAGGTAGAAAATAAATAAAAACAATAAACTTAAAAAAATCGCAGCGTATCCTGTCTGGGTGATGAAGAATTTGAAATAGGTTTTCATGCCAATATACCCTTTAAAACCGTTCGTTTTGGCATCCAGACTTCAGTCTAGTTTCGGGCTTCGTGGAGTACACTTCATACTTAAATTTCGATAAACAGTGATCTTTCGGCATTTGTTTGTAAATACAAGGGGTCACTACCCCTTGTGTTTAAATTAATTAATCATAGTTCATTTGTTTAAATAATTAAAATTGTATTTTTTTTAATCGACTACAATTACTGGTGATAGTTTAATTTTAACTTAGTTCATTTAAGAAAGAAAGGTAATATAATTATAGATTGAATTACATTGCAATACTTATTTCATTATATTTTATTAATAAAAGTCTACTGAGAAGGAACAAACGAAAGAATCCTAAATCAGTTAGAACAACGTACCACCATATCACCGATAAGATAACATAATATTAACACCTGGGTCACAATAACCTCTTACATATTATTAATTGATAAATTCATGCGACTTTTAAATGGATCGTTAATTTAAAATTAACTGTATAATTGTGTGTGACTACGTTAAGTTCCTTTTGTAATTTGGTAAGCTTTGTTAAATTTTATATCGGCCATTGCATCTGAATTAGGTTATTGTTATCTTGCTTTAAAAGTACATATAATAAGTACTGTTAAATAAAAAAAGTACGGCATGTGTTTGAAGATTGAATTTTCTTTTGTTTCAGACGGTGTGCGTGGCACCCATCGCGCGCATCGTCCTTGTGATAAGAGGGCCCTGTGATAACGACGCGTTCGTCTTAGCTTTAAACCTAGTTAGTTATTAGTTATAAATAAAATGTCGCCGCCGATCGATCTATTCCAGTTCGACATATGGGAGACGTTGGACGAGGAGTCCATGGAACTCACGCAGACCTCGGAGTTCTGGTCTCAGCTCCACGTCGAAGCCGAGAGGTTGGACTTGGTTCCGCCGGCTGATATGAGCAATGTGATGTCAGACAGTGATGTCGACTGGCGGATATTGGACGCGCCAGAGGACCACAAGGATAACATAGTCCATCACGATTGCATGTGGGCTGGATCGTGCGCGGATTCAGTGCATCCCAGCAACACGTTCGTGCCGTCTGATTTGATAACGACAACACCTGGTCAGAGTCTCCTGCGGCGCGATATTTCGCCGCCGAGACCGGAGACCCCTCCTTCGCTGGATGGAGACGAGCCTCCCCAATTCCGCCATGCGGTGGACGTGGCAGGAACGGCGTTGCGCCTCCTCAGAGACTCCGCCGCGGTCGCAGCCGATCACTCTTACACGCTCGCCCGCCAAAACTTTGATTGTCTCGGTGTTCAGACGCCATCTGACACTTGCGAATCAGGTCAGTATCTGTTATATATAAAGATAAATTTTCTATTAAATTGTTTTGAAGCGTGATTTTAACTAATCATTAAGCACCGATGTAAATGTAATAATATGGTCATCGAAAATAAATTGTTCATAGTTTAGCTATCAAACAATCAGCACCAGCTCTTCGAATACTTATAAACTACCAAGAACTATGAACTAATTAATTCTTGTTAATAAATTACTCAACATATGTAAAGCGACCAAATTAAAAACATACGGATTGAGTGCGTTCATAATGTATATAAAATATGTACCAAGTAGATTTGGCCGGTTAGTCATTTGGCAACTGTAAATCGTAATACTTATTTAAAACGCTAAAAAAAAAGTGAAACTAGTAATACATAATATTTGTTTCATTTTAATATTGCAAAACAACGTCAACACGCCAACAAAATAAATACGTCACTGAGTTCGCGTTGTTTTCCTTTAGCGTTTTAGCACCAATAAGTCGGTACCATTTAGTTTGTTCAGTGACCCAGTTCGTACGTAGGAATATAATGAGTCTGTGCCATTGTCCTTCGTATCCCCTTAGTAACGGATTTCGTGACATTTTTGTTGTTTTATTGTCTAAAATGATAAGTTATCACCAAAGTACCCGTTAAAACTTGTCAAATACGTCAATATGAATTGATGAAGATATAGGTTTTCAGATTGTGAGTACGCCGGAATGCCGCGTTCTTCTTTGTAATTACTGCATGGCACGTGCTTATGCAGACTCGCATGACGATAAAAAACAACAATGCATAATAGATAAGCTTAAAATTGTTTTTTTGGAAAAGCGGTCGCCTCAATTCATGAAATGGTTTTGTTTATAATTTGAATATCTAATGACCCATGCCAGGGGCGCTTCAGCGTATTTTATTGGGAATTCTTGATTTTTATCGACACTGAGCGCGGGGAACTGCGGCGAGAGAAGAGTTAAACATATATAGTTTTTTTTTTCATAATCAGTCTCAATAGTTAAATTGCGGTTCGGGATGTCAAGAAAATAAGAGTACGGTTTTAGTGCCAGTAATTCTTGCCAAATTTAGTGAGGCGTTAGGTAAATCAATTGGGCAAATAAGATATATAAAAACCCGAATACTTGTTGTAAGTATCTTCGGATAGTGGTTCTAATTGGGGTTTAAGAACGCGTCAAGAAGGGGCGAGTACGGTGACGCGGGGGTCACGTAGGCGAGAAGTGGAGCGCGGGAAACTGCGCGTATCGACCGCCTTTTCCCCCTGCCCCCCTCCGTCTAGACGCACTCGTGCCTTTTCCGGAACCTTTGCCCATCGCGACCTTGAACGCCCCAACCTTCCTTAATGTCAAACACTACTTTTTTTCAAGTATCGACAAGTCTAATTACTTCAGAAAACTAATTAGACATAATTGCAGCGTCACAAAATTTCTTAATACCTGATTCTAAAGATACCACGTATTGCACCTTGAACGGTAGACCGATAAAATATATTTTTATGGATAAAAATGTATTTCTTAATAATAATCGCCCATCAACTAATATCTTAACAATTTTTATACATTTGTTATATTTGCTTTGAAGAAGAGTCAGTTATAACGTAATTGCATGGAGCCAATTACAAACTCGCAACTGAATTAGTTGAAAACCTCAAGTCAACGAATTGCCGCTCGTTTAACACATAATCTTAGGAAACTTAAAAATATTTGAAAAACAGTAATTGCTATTTGCCAATTTTCGACTAGCAGGATTACAGAAAGTAGTAAATAAATATAATCACTGCTACAATGTAAGAAATACTCACTAGTTACAGCTTTTTCCAATTCGAATCGTATTCAATAATACCAGAATCGACAGTTAAAATTGTAACCTATGTATTGTTAAAAATATAAATTTGTAGTGTCTCTAATAAGAATTGATTTATTCGTAAGATTTTTTGAACCCATGTTTCGGAGTGTCTCGTACGTTTGTATAGAGATCAGAATTTCGCAGTAGACCTGGCCCATTTACCGGGTCGAACCAAATTCACGTATACTAGGAAAAGGGCCGCCGAACCTACACTTGCCCTCAAAAGGTCGTTGAAGTCGGTCGGAGCGTCGACCGAAACGTCCGACTTTGTCGCATTCCGCGACCGCTTCCCTCGGCGGGTGAATATCCGCGCTGTCTGGTCGGCTCTAATAAGTGATGAATATGGACCCCGCGCTTCGGTAGAACGATTAATATCGCATTCATCCAATATCTTATCAACATTGATAACATCGCTAACGGATTCGTTCGTCATTTTTCTACTACAAATTTGTCTTATTCGATTTGATGGTTATTTCATTAGACTTATATTCAAATTGACATTCTAATATAATATTTGCAATTAAACGTAACACGTTCAGGGTAATAATTATTGTCCGAATTTTATTGAAGAAGCAAATGAGCGATCGAGTTCTAATAAAAAATTGACGATTCATTAATTCAGTGCTCACCCGCGAAGTGAAGCGGCTCGCATAACGCAGTTAAACATCGACCTTTGTCAAAAACTCAAAACAACACATATTACAATGTATTGTTAGAACTTAATGTATTACTGATAGCAGTGGGTAAGGTCGCCATGAACAGGTGAAGCGACGGAACATTCATGATGTTTTTCGTTGGCCGGTTAGTGCAATAAAATCCCGCCCTGAAATAACAGGTAATTAATTGAATGTAATCTTAAATTACACGTTATAAATAAATCAAGGCTTACGCTCGCCGCCCCGGTCTCACCTTGCCTATTCCGTTACTCTTACTAATATAAGAATGCAACGGAACGAAATAGAATCTCATTGAAGTGTAGCTCGCGCGGCTCGACGGACCGGTTCCAAACGCAGTACCTCTAAGTCTAGCCCGGTCGGATGACCATTTGATAGACAGTTTGGACTTGGAAAACGTCGATTAAAACTTGTAGATCGAACTTTTTTTGACGTTTCTTGACGCCGCGCACCGAGGAGCACGAAAAAGTTAAATGTCTATTTTCATCACATTTCTTTCGTTCGAACAAAAGGGAAGCAAATTGCTTACATAAAACAATGTGTGATGGGTTATAACTAGTTATTTAATCATTAAGTATAATATTTGGCATATTAAATAAAAAATCCGGTACACTCGGTAAATATTTATTATAAAACACTAACAGATGCGGCAGACGTTGTCCTAAAACAAACTAAATTGCCCGGAACACGGTCACAGCGCCATCTACTATTAAGTATTAACTATTAAGTGTGATAAAAAAATATCAATATCGGTCTAGCCGTTGAGAACGAGTTCAGTGACATACACCGGAAAAGGTGAATTTTATATATAAAGATATGACTATTCTGACGCGTACGTCACTAGCGCGTGGAATTACCGCGAATATCACGACGCATGCGCGGCTTATCAGGCCGGCGCCGCAAACTCGACGTACGCGGCACGGCCAAAGTTGTCACATTTTCGCGCCAATTAACTCCACCGTAACGCAAAAACCGCAATGATTTACTTTGCGTGTCCATTTTTACGGCGACTGTTTATTTATATGTACCGTGTTTATGTATGTATGTATGTAGATAATAAATCATGTTTATTATTCAATATGAATGTATAGAAATATACATATAAAAATATAATCGTAAATCGTATTAAGCGGGAAGAATCCGACAATAGTTTAAGAAACTACGTGTTACTATGTTAGTAGGTCGCCTTAAGTTTCGCCGTGAATATTCGCTATTATACACCTAAGCTAATAAACGGCTCGCACGTAGATAAGCGCTTTAAATAAACTTCAGTGTTTTTGACCTGCGCATTATCTTGATATACACCCGTTAGTGATCGCGATTTATGTATTTATATATGATATGTGTATTTAAATTTTCGACACCGTTAAGTAGATGACTTAAATAGTATAATGAGGACTGGTCCGATTGAATTGAGCTCCCTTAAGGGCAATTCGGGTATTAGATCCAGTTCAGCCGCTTGCCCCAAACACTCGATCAGTACCGGTCGTTGATACATTACGCAACGTTTAAGACCGAAAAATTATCCCTTTACTAAAATAAAAATACTAAACATAAGTTCAAGAATTACTAAAATCTACTACAATACAATTCCATTAATAATTGAATTGATTCATATTAAAAAAAAATCCAAACCGACCGCCTACAGTTTTGGTTAAGGAGTTCGTAAAGCAGTGTTTCATCGGGTTGCCAGCCGTGATAAATGGCCTCCATCGTGTAGTTAAAGCAATTTGCGCGGTTTCATTCGATACTTCAAGTCGCAACCTAAATATTGCAGTGTAGTGTAGTTAAAAACCTAATCTATCTTAGGCTCGCTCTATGTAATCGGCTCATACGCTTGTCACACTTTTGAACGATCTAGATTCAATACACCTATGACGTAGCATGACTAGCCAACCAGAATTAGATATGGAGAGGCTGTTTTTATTATTTTTAACTTAATCGTTTATAATTATTCTAATTGTCTCTTATTTATGGCATTAATTATGATCTAATTCTTCGCTGCTTCGATACGCCTTGTTCTATAATACATTATGTATATTGGATTGGTTATTTATTAATAACTTGTCAACGGCACCGTTTCTCGGCTTCCATCATAGCTGTATATTATGTAAGTCGGATGGTTCAGAAGTCATTACGATTAGTAACGAATACACAAACAATTGACGGTACATTAAAGATAAAAAGACCTATATTTAAATATTTTTATAAGTTTATAAATTTATTTCATACTAACGTACAAGAGCCACGCTCCTAAATGTTGGCATAGTTATTTCAAAGGTAGGTATAATTGTGGAAATCTTTATTTAAACAATTTCGACGCGGCAATTCAAGAAACCTACCTGCGATGTTTTATTACGTGTGACACGAAAAACGTTCAATTGGCTTCTTTTATCGCTCACTCTGACTGATAAGATTGCATGAGTTTCTTTAAATTTTACTAATATGATATTCTTAATAGAAACAAAATTAAGGTAAGGTAAATTAAGGCGTCACTGAACCGCGTACCTTTAAATGTTAGACGGCGCAATCTTTATTCTTTATCCCATAATCTCTATTTATTATCCACGAGCGAAATTAAACATGAACTCTTGAGATTGTATTAGGTCAGTGAACAATTTAAACTGTGTAATCATACGCTTCTATTTATTCCCAAAACAAAGTTCGCGTTAAAGACTCGCCTCGCCGGCCTCCTCGTGGCCTTCGTGAATCACCTATCGATGCCGATAAACGGCTCCGAAATAAACGATGTACTGGCGTGCTGTCACACTAACATAAATTTGTATTGCCTTATCACGAAAAAATCTTACCGAGCTGACTACTGATAAACACTACATTGCAACTAGATGATATTTATTCGTTTCCACCTTGATCTCGCCGACCGACTTTTGCTGTTCGTGAGGTTGTATTATTCTTTGTGTTGAATTTTCGTCGCCTTGTAAATTATGGGTACAATCTGGCGTCCTTGGCGATATGGAAATTCCTCACTTGTAGTTTTTTGATGCTAATGCAAAGCACTAAGATGCATCTGTCTACAACTTATGTCATATTATGTTGTCTTTATTCTATTACGAGTTCATCGTCCTCGTCTCTGTTTCGTATGTGTTTCGGGTTAACGCAAAACTTATGGCGAATCCGGCGGGAAGTTTAAATTTCTAACTTTCAGTCGAATATTGCTCTTACCTTCTTGAAGAAAAATCGTGTGAGAAAACTGCATACTAGGTGTTACTGATGATATCCTTTATATTGCAAAGGAGTATTTCCATGGTGTGAAACGTCTGTACAAGAATTTTAGCCCTTCATCAGTATAGTTGCAGTTATACAATATTGATGCAAGTTAAGTACCATATAATATAAAACAACTTCAAAATGGTCTTAAAATCCCTTCGTAGAAAACTATATTTCATATCATATTTTTTTATTTTGAGATGTAACGCCATCTATTGTCATACTTTAGAAGTATTTGCACTTAATTTATATCGCATCTATACAGGCTGACGAGTTTCACAAAAAATACAAGGTGGTATTCGTAATAGGTTTTGTCGTATATTTTAAGATTCATTTTAAATTAACGAACTGATCTGTTTTTGTTAAAATCGTTATTAATAATTAATTATGTATTGAATATAAAATAAAATACAATTACTCTCAAATACTCTCACTCGATAATATTTTGATTTTGAGTTAATTACTGCGTATCGTAAATTGTTTGAGATATACACAATGTACAGCGAGACTACTGCGGCCACGGGTACGACCTCAAAACACTTAGATTTCTTGTTCCATATTTACAAGACTTTCTATGACTTAGTGTGTGCGATAATATTTGTTTAATTTGCTATTTTACTACCAACACTTATCGAGTTTAAAAGAATTTACGGGTAGTTAAATACTTTGTAAGCAGTGACCGGTCACCAGAGCAGGTTGTCTGGCTAGTAATTTAATATCAACAATCTGGTTATTCTACAAATGCGACGGGTGTGGCTAGTAGATATCGACTGATATAATTAATGACGCAACAAAACCTGTTTCTTTCGGAAATTACCATATAGTATAATATGACCGCTCTCCTCCACTGACATTTATATTTTAACACAATAGTTGCGAACTTGGCAACCAGCTGACACTATATTATGCATGCAGTTTTGTGTTTAAACGTAGTTTCTGTGACCTTTAAAGCATTTGAAACTATATATGCATATGTACATGGAAATAAGACTGTAACATAAATGACTCTCGTGATCCTGTCCTGTATGCTCTCAGAGAAAATTTCAGGCGTCTCTTAATATCTGTATATCACGGAAATTGTTTTGTAATGATCCTTTTCCATCAAGGGAATACTATTGTACGAAATACACAATGTACATATGTTTGCTAAAGTTATAAAGAATTTGGTGTTAGTACTTTAGCAGACCATAAAGAGGTAAAAGCTCAATGCTTCGACAAGTGTTCCTACTCGACTTCCATTTATAATACTTGTTTGGCCAATCGTGGGTTGGCTGTATGTTTTTTTTGATTACGTTTGCCCATGAACTTCGACGCGAACTTCGCCAAGGCCGTCTGCGCAGAATCGATCCGCCATGTACCCCGTCATAAATTACCACCGCCTATTTTAGCGGGTACCCAGCCTCGAGTGGCTACCATCGGCCAGGTGACCGACTTTTCCCGATTGCGTAATACGCCAGAAATACATGTGTGTAGGCGATAAAATTATTCGCGTAACTATGCTAGTACGCGATGGGCAATAAACTGACACACATAAAAATTGATATCGTGACACCCTAGTGGTTGAAAATTCCGCCGTGTTGATGATTTCGGTTCATATTAACCATTTGAATGCTGAACTTGTAATTAAAAATAAAAATAACAAAAAACTTAGCGAAGAAATATACGCACCGGATTTCCCATACAGTTCTATGATATCTGAAGTATTGACTTTCCAACGTGGTAAGCTACGTGGTAAGCGACCTCATCACCCATTTTGAGAGGCAACGGCTACAAGCTGATGACATACATGTCAACTATGACACAGTCGCTCGTTAAGGGTCATAATTTCAGTAACGACGGTCCAGATAGGGTTTTAATTAATGGACAATAAGCCGTTTCCGTTTAGGGCTCCGTGGGATAATGAGAAAGTTCACGATAAAAATTATATGCAACGACTAACATAGAACTGCTGCGGCCGCCGGTACCCAAACTAATTAGCGTTGGATATACCGTCATTCTAAGATATATACGTACAGGTTGTTACGGAATTATACTTCAAAGGAATTTTCCCTATCTCAACTCTGTAGGTTACTTACTACCTTAGCTCTGTCTACTGGCGTAAATATCCAATGACACATTTTGCTGAATTATAAATGTCGATAAATTATTATTTCACTGAGCAAATCCCTTTGTCGATTTTTGCAATGGTAATATTTCAATATATGTAATAATCTTTGTATACTTGTTTTTGTAGGACTTAGGCGTGACTTGAAAATTGTTTAATTATTTTTATATCCTTTTTTTTATTTTAACGTTCTCCTAAAGTTTGTGTCATTTGTAAGCGATCGATATAGTAAAACAATGCGGTTGCGGATTGCACGACTGATATTAATACAATTTCATGACTGTTCCCTCACTTCGTTCGTTGAGAGAAAGGTTTCCATAGTTATTCTTAGCTAGCGATCATTAATCCAGCTCGAATATTGTATCATTTTTGGTGGAATAGAACGTACAGAACATGCGTACGTAAAGAAGTACTTGCAATTCGGCCACTGATAGATAGTATTTGTGTATACAAAGAGAAGGCCCGCGAGCAGCCTGTATATGATGGCGTGAGCGGCGTCACGGCACGTCACGATAATTTTTAATTATCGCTCTCAAATGCCAGTGAACTTGGCCTCGCAGCGTGGTCGGCGGAGCGTGCCCGTTCAGGTCACACCCGACGACATCGCTGCACCGTGCCCAGTAAATTCTACGACGAAATCCTCGAAACTGGCCAACCTCACTCTTATTAATAATTTTAAGCTTCAAATACTTTACGTTTGATTCTATGTCAACTTCTAGAAAGGTGTTTTTTTTTTTTTTTGCGCCTTTTTTATCCGTTTTATAAAAGCTGTTCCGTTTCTACAAAGCACTGAGACTATTCCTCACGACACATCCACACATTTCGTACGGCTCATGTAATTCGCCAGCGTTATTTGAGAACGCGTGGAATGAAGGTTACACTAAATCACCTAGCTTTTTATATGTATATGGATTCCGTACATCGACATTTAAGTTTATGTTACATGGAATGTACACGGGACTCCCCTGATCCTCGAGTTCAAGCCGACGTCCCCTACCGTCACCCTGCTGAACATCGGATGTGGCTTGGCCCGATTGCTCGTTTCTTGGCTGTTGATAAAAGAATAATTTCAATTTGTGTATTGCAGACTTAAAATACACTTGGAGCTAGCAGTTTAACGTTACAGAAATCTTTATTTCATCCGAGATTACTAAGAATCCCAATGGACCCCGCGGTGGGCCGTCCAACGACTTGGCAAGCCCTGCCTAATTCTTCTAGAGTGCCTACTTCGCTCACGTTTTAATTGAATAACCCTTGGAAGAAATTTCGCCTAACTACTACTTCTGCTTTACTTGTTTGAACTGCAGCCACTCCCTCTATGGCGAACATTTAATGGCCTCTTATGTTGTAAGGGGGATTTTAACCATTAAAAGTCTGCCGAAACGGATGTTAGCGCCGATCTCTTGCCAGTTTAATTAAACAATCTTTAGATTGCCAACTTTCCTTCGCGACGTTTGTTTTTCTACATAAATAGTAGTTTCAAAAGAGATCTAAGATCGCTCGTGTTCGTTTAAATGTTAATTAAAAGGGACAGCACTATTGGTATGGCAATGTCGGTCGAGTTCAGATTTCAGCGTACCGCAAAACCTTATACAGTGTCAGTAAAATACGATTGGAAAGGTAGCTTATTGCGTCATTCAGTTTTTCCAAGTCTTGTGTCTAGTTTCTTAGAGATTACAAATATCACTATTATGTGATTAGGTTAGAAATGTAATAAAATAGCCAGTGTATCGGACGGAACATTGGACTTTGTATTCGAACTTGACTGTGTCGTCTAGCCTTAAAAAGCTAAGCGATTAACTCTGCAAATCTATGAGTCATTGTGTTTCTCACGGTGGGACGTAGACGGTACCTAGAAATTGTGACTAATCACGTCTCGAAAGCGATCGGGCGATCGAGATGCACGTTCAACTGATTGTGTTTATCAATATACATTACTCCGCTTATTTAGTTTTCGTTCCGCGTTATTCATTAAACGCCGGCTCCTCGCCCGGCGTCCGGTTACATCTGCTGGTACACCGTAACTTTATTTTTAAAACTTAACGTTCGATGCTATACAAAGACGGCCGCTTCGGAGAGAGCCGGTAGTTTTTTTTTGCCACGTTTAGATACCGGCTGCTCCAGCGTACAACAAAAAGCAGATTATCTCTGGTAACGCTTCGAATCGGAAAGGCAGAGGATTTGAGAATCGCGTCTCGAGTCATGTCGATATAATAGATATGCACTAGACCGGAGACTGGCGGCGCACCGCGACAATACCGGCCGTATCGCTTACACGCAGACCTGAAACAAATACTCTCGACGACCGCTAATCGCGACGGCGCCAGGAAAAGAGAAAATCGTAGAGTGAAAATCGACTCCCTACAGTACAACTCGCAACTAGCCTATTTTATATACCGCGTATGTTTGACGACAGTAGCCGATATCCAGACCAAAATTAGATACACTAGCTGCCGCGATAAGGCCCAGCGAATGCGGAAATCAAATAAAATGATTGCGTCGGTGTGTAAATTTATCGTCGCAAAGCTTAAACCATGCGCATTTTTTTTTTGTTTCGAAAAATATGTTGTGGCAGATTACGCGGACGTCCCTGAATCTCGGACAATCTCGCAATCGACCAGCTGCCCACGTAACTAGTTTCTATTTTCAGTGCTTAGGATGTAATCGGAAATTCTCGCCTCGACTGGCGCATGTTCTACTGGCGCATGCGTTAAGTCGACCCGTGCCGGTCGCTTTAATCACAACGTGCCGCTGACATAATTATTTATTGGTGTAACCAGATAGTTAGTACGGCCGCAAGCGGTGATTTCCGCGAAACGTACGCCGCACGGTTAACGCGATACACGCGGATTACTGTGTGTATATATGTTTATTGATACGATAGTTAAACGACACCACATCCACTGAATTGCAAAGTCTACACGAATTTAGGCCGCGTTTCCGATCGACTCAAATTACCTGGCAATGTTAGATCAAATTCGTTCACTTGGATATAATTCACGATACTGTCCTGCTCATTTGGGAGCCTTGCGCCATGTGGCCTTGGCTCTAGAAAAAGCAGGTAGATTATAATAGAGAGACGCCCGTGTTGAGGCAATCACGTTTGACGCCATCAACTCCGTACGTATCTCACATTTTTTGGAACATAAATCTCCATGGGTTCGATTTATCGTTTAACATATCATCACTGAACCTTGGAGATTCAGGTTTCGTAGGAAAGGTATCGATCCGCCGGTCTCCGTGGCAACGGCAACGCTAAATTAAGTTAATTCGTTAACGTGAGTCGGAATGGCGGCATCGGTGTCGTCATGTGAGACAGATAATTGGGAAGGTAAAGTGGTCGAATACATCGTTGCCGGAAAGCGTGTCCACCGGTTGATAACCCAGCGTCCATTGAGTGCGGACGCTGCGGCATAAGCCGCGCACGCGCTCTCGTTTTGGCGCGAACAGCCGTGACGTCAGGCGTCTGGATCGATGTCGACAGACGCTGCGGTAGTACGACGGGGTCGACGCCCTGTACCTCCCTCTCCCGCCTCCGCGACCCTCCCGCTCCCACCTGACTACTGCAGTCGCATCCCGACTCGACTACACCTAGTCCCGTACTTGTATGTATGTACGACGGTGTGACAATCGCCCGCCTTTTATGGTGATGCGAACGTAATGAACGCTCTAGGAATGAAAGTATGCGAGGAATGAAACGGTAAAATGCGGGCTTTATTTGCAAACCGATAAATTTACAGTAAAATTATTTCATATTATGTATGTATGCGCCACTTTGCATGAGCAGGTTTTACGAGGACTGTTTATAGGAAAAATTAACTGTGTTAAAATGTTTTTCTCGTGATCAGCTGGTCATATGTATTTCATTTCTCTAAATATGTTCTCCGTTGTTACAGAGGAGGAAATCGACGTGGTATCTCTGGGCACATCGCAGCAACCAACATTGGCAGCAGCGACGCACGTTCGTGTCGATTGCCTCCCAAGAACTACGTCAATGCAGGAACGGCACCATATCCAACGCAGTGTAGAATCGGTAATAACTCCTCGGCCTCGGCCGGCCGCCAGGAAGCGGCTCGTACCACCGTCGGGCATTCCTTCGGCCTCCGTCCCCCGTCGGCGGACACGGGGTCCGGGGCGCCGCGGACGCTCCAACACCGACACAGACTCAGAAGCGGAGTCCCCTGAACTCGAGCGACGCTCAATACACAATGACATGGAACGCTTACGGCGGATAGGTCTTAAGAATCTATTCGATGAACTCAAGAAGCAGATACCGGCTACCAAGGACAAGGAGCGCGCGCCGAAAGTTGTCATACTTCGAGAGGCCGCTGCTCTTTGCCGAAAACTGAGAGAGGAGGAGATTGAGAGAGAGTACCTAAAGAAGCAGCAGAATAAGCTGGTTACCAAGTTGAAAAAACTTCGAACGCTGCTGTCAGCACGCTACCGCCCATATTGAGCTCTCCACTCGTACGTTTGGTACTAGTGGTATTCTATGAGAGGCATCGTCTTCTCTTCGTGACAACTATGGACTGGTAACTTAACATAAGACACGAGGACATGACGTCGCGTTCAAACAAACTTTTTCTCGATGAAAGATGTCACCGATTTTTAAATCAAACAATCTGATGTTTAACATTATACAAATTGTCAAAATATCAGTTTTTAAGGCTTACTCTGCTTCTGTTTGAACGCGTTAAATTAATTATGAAGCATCGAATGGGTGTATGTTTTGCTCAAACGATATATTGCAGTGCCAAAGTAAGCCATAAAACTGTTTGGTTAAATCCTAGGTCTTCATTAGAATACCTTTGAACTTACAGACTGCTTTGTTAACTCGTAGACTGGTTTTACCTCTAAAAATTTTTGAATTATTGAGAATAATAAATAGTTGACATAGTACATACTGACCTCCGCGATAGATTGATCAGAAGATGAAATGTTTCGGTATCGTATAGAAGGGACGAAGGAGATTTTTACTGGACACTTTATTTATAAACGTGGATGCCGGTCGGACCCGCATGGGTTTGTCACTGCTGTAAATACATTTAGAGCGACGATAGTCTCGAATTTATTAGTGATGCTGGAAGTTGGCTGTTGTTTGCTTTATGGAAAGTTCTGGGGGACTTGGCCATTATATATGTTTTCGGCCCGGTTCGTAGGATTTTCTACTACATCCCCCCTCCGGACGTATCGTGAGGGGGGCGGTGATATCAATATTGTTTTAAATTGATATTATTATAAGTCTACATTAAGGTTAGTTCGCTTAAAGTTTTGTAGTGTTTTTGTTATTTTGTAAATTTTAACACTTTTAATGTTTTCTTAATTGTATACTCACGCAATTAACTCCGAATCACTATTTTAACAAATCGTATTGACAAATGTTGATCTTATTGGACCACTTTTAAAACCGAATCGATTATATACGTAATACGCACCTAAATGCAATACGAAACACATCGATTAATAATAATAAAAAAAAAACATAATATATGTAGAATTAAACTCGAAGATCGCGTAAGTAAAAATTGCTGTTCTGCCTGTTTTCTGAGTTGCAATTGATTCTGGTCAAGGTGGGGCAGCATGAACGTGATTTATACTTACGCGATTGACATAACCTACAACACTTTCATAGCATTTATAGTATATGTATTATCAAAATTACTTCGCTAGTTATTGGACCTATTTACGTTACGCGAAATAAAGGCAATAACAATATGTTATGTTTAATATATGCGAAAAAAAATAGTGCAGTTGAGTTTGATACAGTGAAAATAATAATCTCAGTGGCTAGAGTCCGTTTGTGCCAGACTGTGTATTTCGATAACAACATCAAAACCTATGATTGCGGATCCCCTGATGGTCTCTAGCATAAAAATAACCACAAAATAGTTCCTCATAGTACCTACTAATAGAAAATTTGCATTTTCTTTATAATTATATGATATTTTATAACAGTAAGCTAGTTTACTCGCGTTAGTTACGGTTAAAGCGAAAAGTAAGTCTGGGTAAGAACACGAGAGGGCGTGGACGTGTAGTCGTTCCTATTCAGACTTACATACGACAGGTTGATGTATTATCAAACACATGGTCAGCAGATTTGTACGAAGGCTTTAATTGTGTGCGGAATGTGCCTTGCTATGTACATATACATACATACATACATATAGATAATATTAGGTTTATACTCGAATTAGTTGCAAAAAATATTTTTTTGTGAGAAATATTATGTAGGGATATAGCGTTGTTCTTGTAAGTAGTTTTACACGGCGAAGTTTATAGATCGTGTTAAAGTTTTGCAGTTTATCTTCCATTAGCCGTAACGTGTACATAATAGGAATAGTGCATAGACGTGTAATGTCTTTTTATAAACAAGTTTTTTTTTCTAGTAATTGTTTAATTTTCTTAACTGGAGAGTTACGAATTCTCGAATGTTGTACCTGCATTTAATTTTTTTTTGTTAATCTTGACATAATTAATAAAGATAATAATGTTTAAGTTATCGGAAGTAACATTGATCGTAAGAAATGACAGCTTTATAATCGTTAGAAACATCGAGATATTTGAAAGCAAGCAACCCTGCACATAATGCGACAAGGCACATTTCCACCACTGCCAAATGGAAAAATTAATAGATAAAATTTTTACATAGCAACTTGTATATATAAATAAGCTTGGGATGATTAAGTCATGTTATAGTTTAATTTTTATCACTCTTTTTGATAGTATCCGTATGTGAAGAATGTCTGACCGTCGCCGTTGGGCGGGACCAGTCGGAAGATGTCAGATGTTTTTTGGTTATCGATTGGCAGTCGGATGACAGAACGTGGGCCGTGAGGGCCCATGACCGGCGGCGGTTGCGCTCGCGGCGTTACAGAGAATGCTGGGTGCAAAATAGATTCCGCCTAATATTAAAGTTGCACTCTGCAGTCTTTGAAACGGCGCCATTAATAACGAAGGACTTGTACTTACCACCTCTGAGTTTCTTGGATACTACTAGTATAAAAAGAAAAGTTTTTGGGTTTTGTTCCTTTATTATTATAATCATTAAGATAATCATTAAATATGGAAATAAATAATTAGGTCGGGCCAAGACGGAGTACAGAAACTTTTATTTGAATAAAATTTTTATACAATGTCGGTGTAATTGGGGGTTTTGCTAAATTCGGATACTGTGATTTATTGTACCTGTATGGTACAGACGGGTTCAGTTTCGAAAGCTCCGTTTTGTCCGGCTCCAAAAAATATATCCTGATTTTTATTTATTGTCATATCACTCGAGTACACTTTCCTTTTCCCGTACATTACACGAGCCGATTTTACATTTAGATTGGTTATGCAGTCCTGTAATGAGAAATCTATATAACTTTAAGCATTCACATATCACACAAAATATATTTCTTCAAAATAACAATAAATTAGAGGCGGCGCATAGCCCAGTTGGTAGTGACCCTGTCTGCCGAGCGAGGTGTCCCGGGTTCGATTCCCGGCCGGGGCAGACATTTATGTGACAGATAAATGTTTGCTCTCGGGTCATGGGTGTTAGTATGTCATATTCGTGTATGTCCATGCCGCCCGCAACACAGGGAATCCTAATCCCCTGCATTTAGGATATGTGTGTATAATATGTATAAAATTTGAAACTTACATTCCGACTGAATTAATAATTGAATTAACGTTCCCACACATTATACAACTACTAGAAGCTCCGTGGTCGTGATGGCATTGACATCATAACAAATCTGAAACAATCATATTTGCTACATATTTTTTTATCTCCCGAAAATCGAAACAAAGAGTCTTGCCTATGCTTAGCAGTCATGGTTACAATCTACAGAGCCTAAGACTAGATCTGTTTAATATTCGACGCTAAATTACATAGTTGAAATTTAAGCAATAACTATTGGAATCTATGCTGTCTCACAGCTAAGTTCGATACTGCACGCAAAATGAGATGTGGACCGTATGGCAGAGTTCACATATTTGAGAATATGATAACGAAATCACAGCAGCAGCTTACCAATAAGTTTCATATGTATTTCACCTAATCTAAGGACAATAAATTTCAATCACAAATATTTCATAATACAAAAACTTAGTAATAGCATGATGTCGTGTGATTTGAATGTCAGTCTTCCGCTAAATTACTGCGTCTGTTGATATTTTTTGTAAATGTGGGTACTTAAATCATTGATTACTTGATTTGGCGAAAAAAAAACATGGTAATAAAACCTGCACACTTGATAATCTTTATAAAGGTAATCACTCATAATTTACTATACATATATGTGTATATATTTTGGAACTTCATAATCCAAGTAATAATTCGAGCAGAGGTTGCCTCAGATGAATTCCAGATTTATTTTACACAAAAAGAAATAGTACCGACTATAGGCCCCGTCCTACTTCGTTCGGGTTGAATTATTAATTATACATACATGATGATTGATTTATGATTAGGTTAACTGATATTTTATACAGCCCACATCCGTACAATCACGTGTTCTCACTACATACCAATTGTATTAGGATCGGTCAAGCCGTTTTTGAGTTATCTCGAGACATACATGAAAGTCTCAACAGATACATATATAGTAGCATAGATTTGTCGATAGCAATAACTTGTCTAACTATTTATTGTAATCTAAGTAGCTAAGTTCTCCGATCTGAGCTTAACTCGGTTTACAGCGACACAAGGCTTAAAGTTTAGTACCTTTCCCAAATAAAGAACTTGTGAAATGAGGATATGTGATTTCTGGGTTGTAGACAAAAGGAACAATATTTTTGTCCATTGTGAAATTACGATAAAACTTACTACTTTTTCCATCAGAGTTTCGAGTTTTGATGTTTTTCGATTAAAATATACTTAGAATACTAGGTACTACTTTGTAATACTAGCTAATTCTCTGGCAAAAAAGAATTGAGCCAATCTACGTTATTAGTTGTATGAAACTGTCTTTGTCATACCGCTCTTACCTATTATAAGAACCATACAACAATATTAAAAGTAAAATTTTGGAAAATACATTTTACTTTTAAATATTCTTAAAAATATGCTGTAATAAACATACGCCTGTTATCATTCACCTACAACAGAACGGTAACTGAACTGTCAAAACGTCAAAACAAACATGAAGTTGCTAGTGAGTGATAGTGAAGTGTGTTATGATGGCTTTTTGTTCTGTGATTTCTTCTAAAATACCAATGGTAATAATTTTGGGTGCAACGGGAACTGGAAAAACTAAGCTGAGCTTGGAATTGGCCCAGAGATTTGCTACGGAGATAATTAGCGCCGACTCCATGCAGGTATGCAATTATAACCTCAAAATTTTAACACCAAAGATTTTATTTATATTTATTTATAAACGTTTTTTAAGTTTTGTTGTAAATAAGTTATGAAATATGACTTTATTCCTATGTGAGGTATAGTGGTTTAAGTTTCTATTCTACTTTCAGTGATAAAAATTATGTAAACTAATCTAACCTGTTACACCATTCTTATTATAAAAACTGAAAACGCGTGCTATAAACGTTGGTAAAATATTTAATTTCGGTATACTTGAAGTACAATATAAAAGTAAAGGTATATAATGATTATATGTACAATTATATTAATACTTAACAAAATTCAAGCACAACATAAAAATGAATACAAACATTACACATATTATGGTTGACATACCTTATAAAATTTTCTTATTAGAATATGTTTGATTAGTATCAGTTATTAAATGTAAATTGATTAGTTATGAAATGCAGAACTTAAATATATTCATCTGAAATATTTATTTTTGGGACCGTAGAGACTATATTATGTATTCTTATTCCAAAACGAGTAATGGCTATAACAAAAGTTGTCATAACTTGATAGAATAAGTAATTGCCATTACAAAGGACTTTTAAGGTGTACTTTAAAGTATCATAATTCTTTGCCATATAATACAATACATAAATTACATGAGGCCCAAGGCTAACATAACTTCTCTATTCATACTCATAGTATTATTTCATGTTACATAATACAATTTTTTTAATTGTTTTATGAACATATGATATGATTTTTTCTTTGTATGTTTTAAAATAGTCTACAGTCAGGCATAATACTTTTTACCTATGATACTAGCATCCAGTAAAAATGTGGATATTTCTATTGACTTCTTTTAATATGCCTTTGTGTGAAAAATCCCTACCTTCTTTGCTGGTGGATCCCACTCTACAGTTGGTGTTGCTGAATAAAAGCAGTGTCATTGCCAATGTTATCAAACTCACACAAAATGTTACAGTACGCATACTTGGTAAATAACCATGCCTTGTGTTGAATCATAAAAGGGTTAAAGCCATTTTGTTTATTATTGATTTTGAGTATTAATAAAAATATAAATTGATTTGAAGAGTAGCTTTGTGAAAGTGATGCTCATGGGCATCGCCAGGATTTTTTTCAGGGAGGTGCACCTGCATCTATACATTATACTATTAACTAATATAAAATATACAATGATATTAATAAAACTTAATTTAATAAAAAGTAATTTTTTTCTGTGTATTTTTTTTCCTGATAGGGGGGTGCAAGTGCACTTACACCCTGCTGCCGGCACCCATGGTGATGCTCAGAATGAATTCCTTCATCAAAGACTAAAAGCCATAATAAACATAATAGGCATTATAAGAACTATATATACAAACTATATTATAAAATTAACTAGACTTTTATTTTATTAAATTATAACTAGTAGTAAATTGATAATATTTATGTCAATAAATTGCCCAAATTTTAATATTGTATTGACTACATATATAGTAACATGAAGGAGAGAGTTCTATTCCATTGGGTTTATCAAACCACAAAATTGGCCTAATTATTGCAACAATTAAAAGTTTAACATAATCTGACTGTTTATAAAGATACTTTAACAAACGTAATATAAAAATGATGAAACAACATGTATATTGAAATGTATAAAATAAAACATAATTAATGATGCAATTCCAATATTTTAGGAACTGATTTCGCTTTCAATTAAATTTGGTTTCCCCATAGAGAAAATTAAATTAATATATGTTACCAAAAATGTTAATGCATTATTGAATTAAGTTGCAAATAAAATGTTAACTGAAAATTAATTGTCATAAAACTAAATTAAAACATTATCAAAATTAGGAAATACAAAAATCTGTAGGAAACAGAGTTGTATATTTGTAAAAATATGAAATATGTTCAAATATTAATTGTACAGAAACAGATGTAACAAAAAAGTAATTCTTGGGTCTCTTCTGTTTCATAAAGCAAAACATAACCATTTCATATTCATTCATATTCATACATATAAGTGGAGTGTGTAATTTTACAATGCCCTTAGTCTTTAACTCTCGTCTCTGGGTGCTGTTTCATTTGTTGTCTTCAATCAACCTGGCTTATGTCAATCAATCCTACAATTGATTGTAATTAAATAGTTAAATGGGTTGCGTTACAATCGAACAATATTTACATCGAGAGGAAATCGAAGTTCGTGGCAATCGCTTGGCAACAAACATTCCAGCGCCGTGCCAATTGGGTCACGACTCGTAAGGCCTTATTGTAACTACCGCATGCGATCACTCCGCTTTATCATTAAAGGTTCCTTTAATCTTTATTCATGTAACCAAACATATATATGACTGGAGATACGTCATCGATGCCACTGAGATATTTGGTAATATTAAAATACGGGAAGTATTTTTTTGAATTTTTGTTTTAAAATTTTTGAATTTTGTAGATGAATATTTTTAAAATCTATTATTTCATTTCAATGTTTGAGATGTATTTATTGTTAGGAGGGGTTCATCATCAAAAATTGAATCCTGTGAGTTTTATCCTAATCCTCCTCTTTTTACATTCTCTCGAAGCCGAACCTGTTATGTCTTATTTAAATAGTAAATTATTTATAGTATTTGTTTATATTGAAGTTGACAAATATGACGAACATGGTGCTGTAACGTGACCATTGTTACCAATGGACTTTTAAAACCGACAGACAGAACGTTGTTTAAGTAGACTGTTGTTAAAAGAATAAAGATCAAGGATTTTTATTGCATATAAAATAAGATAATAATACTGAATTGTATGTGAACCACCCGGTGCTCCACATCGTCTGTGCTCGGCTCAACTGACCGGCCGCAGTGGGGAATAGTTAGAGCTATAGGTATGCTCAGGGATGGAAGCGTCTAATGGCATAATAACGAAAAAAACCGCTCATGGGGGTTGAATCCCCTCAAGATGATAAAACATATCTACACCCCCAGGATCGATGCTTCCGATCCCAGTGATGAACTGTGTAGGTTCCTTTTGCCTCAAAAGTACGTGCGTGCCGAAAGTACGAACTGTTTGCAGTGCCGTCAGCGCGCACGGGCGCGTGCGGAAAGTGGGCCGTGCCCCGAGTTCTAGCCGCTCTTAACGGTTTCCTGGAGTTTGCCTCAATTTTTGAGGATTTGCTCCGGAATGTTATCTGTTTACGAATGAATGGTGGTATATATTGTCAGTTTGCCAGAAGTACTGTGAGCGTGAAGTGTGAAAATTTTGTCTTTAATAAAATGATATTGGTTTTGTGCCGTTTTAATGAAAATAAATAAATTAAAATACGTTAATTGTGTGTGAACACATTAAACAGTATAAGCAAATAAAAATAATATTACCGTTGTTACTAACGCTTAATATAGTTTGGTTACGTCTTCATATCGCTTTCAAAAGGTTCAGCTTTGTTTTATAGGGCTTGTTGTTCGTTTTAACAATTAGATTTTAAAGTTGATACGTGATTTACTCATTGGAACTTTTAAGCGACGTGTTAAAGCACAAGTTGTAGATAAAGAATATTATGGTATAGATTAATATCTTTCTTAATATATAAAATTCTCCTGTCACAGTTTTAGTTACCATACTTCTCCGAAACGGCGTGACCGATTTTGATGAAATTTTATATGTATATTCAGTAGGTCTGAGAATAGGTTGTTATCTATTTTTTATACCCCTAAGTGATAAGGGTGGTCCACGCCAATTTTATTGTTTTTATTTTTTGGACAAAATTTTTTATTTTTATTTTTTTCATGATGTGGCATTAAAAATACATACAACCCTAAATTTTCACCCTTCTACCATTAACCCCTATTTTTAATAGCGTTATTAGTAATTCAATAATTTTCAATCCAGGTCGATAACTAATTATTATCACTTGATCAGTTATCCCCGCTAGGCGTCTACCGGTGTCACTTCTGACCCAATAAACAGCACGGAGTAGGGATGAGATCTCTTTTCTCACTACCTACAGTTTTCGGCCATTATTATTAGTGTTTCTGCATCAATCGTAATAGCGTCACTATTACGATTACAATTATCATTTTACTATTTCAGTGTTATTTTCAAATAAATTTATCATTACTTTATTAATTCATATCACAGCATATTTTTCACACAGACAATTATACGTGGCATACTCTCGAGTGGGCAAACCATCCAGTTTGTTTGTGTTAGCTAAATATGGGATAACAAAAAATATTGTACACTCTATTGCGTTAAGGGATTATTGATATTGTTTTTAGTAAAATTATTATAATTAGCGATATATATAATTAATAATTTATATGGCAAAACAACGTTTGCCGGGTCAGCTAGTATACATATATGATTATTTTTATCCTCAAATATTCATATGTATAGTAATGTGCAATACTTCTTTTTTTAATGAATGATATTAAAGCAAAATACTTGTTTGTCAACCTTTTTTGTTTGAATGCCCACTAAATAAATACTCAGCGGTAGTGTAACCTCATCGTCGTTATTGGACGCCATGGCTTGTCATATTATGTAATAGCTAACTCCCTTCCCCTTTTTTGCTATGAAGATAGCGATCAGTTGTACGAACAATTTGGCAACCTTTCTGCCTAACAGTATATGCCGTGAGCTCGTCATCAGAATCAATGTATTCTCCCGTATTAGGATTCCTTTTATCTAGGGTGGCTTGCCAACGTTATTGAAAACATCTGGAACGAGATTCAAGAATCTTCATTCTTTTTCCCATGTCTGTCCAGCTCGGATCAAACCCTGAGCCGCCCACTCGGCAAGCGAAATCGTAGCAAAAAATTAGCTATAGTGATTATTATCTTTTTGAAGCCGAAGCGTCTCAACTGCGCAATAAATTCACTTTGCAGGTAATTGTGCAATAGGGTAATGATTGCGCAATGTTGCATCGTTCAATGAAACTATTGTCATATTTGATGTTACGCTTTTACACAATCGCCATCGAGTTATTTGATACTGTATGTAAGGTGTACGAATCAAGAATCTTATTTAAAATCACGAAATGTAATCAGGTCACTAATAAGAAAATCAAACTGATTCCTAACGAATTAACGATTATCAGTACGCCGAAGCGATGATTGCAGTTGGTTATAGATATTCAGAAGTTGTGGTTACTACAATTGACAATATTCAGTAAATTTTTATGTCTAGATAATTGGCGCCATGTTCGCCCATACCACAGGATCCTCAAGGAATTAATATTGCGGTTGGCAGAGATACAGGGTAAAGCTAAATAAGTGGACAAAAATAATAGTATTTTGTAAATCGAGGAGCCTTGCATCGAATAATTATATTGTAAATTTGACTGTTGAATATAGTATTGAGATTATTGGTCATAGTGAACGCAATGTAATATTGCTTTGTTTCAAAAAGAAATTATTTTAAATTAATAAAAGATTGATTTCACTGTGCTGACATACATATATTGATCTATAATTGACACGGTTGGTTAAAGGTCTTACTTCGTCTGATGTGATGTCTCGCGAGTTTTTCAGGCCTTTTATAAATTTCGTGCCGATCCTTTTAGAGGTTTGTTTTTGGACTTACATGATTACGAAACATTATTTACAAAAGCTTCTTAAAATACTATTACAATTTGTGGCGTAAGGTAATTCATCTATCTGTAAGTCCTAACCTCTACATGCACTACATATAAAGTAAGAACGTTGCAGAGGTCTGTACTGTTCAGCTTTATTCAACGATATTGATTCGTGATGGAAGATTATTCATCTGTTTGGTTTATTAACATCGTCCTGCAGAAAGTATACTGCAGTGGATCGCTGATGGGTTTCAAACTATAGAAACTCTTTTAAAGTTTCACCCCATAGCCCAGTTGGTAGTGACCCTGCCTGCCGAACGAGAGTTCGTTTCACGGCCGGGGAAGACATTTATATGACAGATAAATGTTTGTTCTCGGGTCATGGCTCTTTGTAATGCCATATTTGTGTATGTTCATGCCACCCGCAACACAAGGAGTCCTAGTACAGTGGTGTGACTGTGTAACGTTTTAATGTCTTTGTAGTTCTGTTGTCTTCGCTGGAAGATAACCTAGTTTGTAACTGGACGTTTCCACGTTGGAAACATGGTCGCACTAAAAGCATAGTTAAAGTTTTCAAATTCTGAGAACATCGAATGATTCTTTCAGTCTCAAGTTGAAGTTGTTTTAACATCACTTTGGACAAATTCCAGGTACGCAGGTTATCTACATAAATAGATTGACTCGTAGTGAACGTTACCAAGCCATGTGTAAGATTATGATGCCAGGTCCCTCCTGTTAATTTCGCTGCGCACTTTACCGCATAATTTAATTCTTCACTGTTTCTATATGCTTTTTATCTACTGTGTTTACCATCCTCAAATCAATCGTAAAGTATTTTAACGTGTGTGGATTGCAATGATCGACAACCCGTTACTGACCGGCAACATGTCGATGACACTTAGTTACGGATGCTCCCCGATGTTGCCACTTACTATTCTGTAGTACTATGATCGTTTATGTTTAAACATTCTCGTTTTTTAAACTTGTACGTAACATTAAAAGACAAATTTGTAGTTGTCATAATTTTTATTTGTATGACACTGGTGTGCTTTTCACTATAGCGCTGTACCAAGGATAACCCGACTGAGGGTAGAAACGTTAAATATCATGTTTATTATTATCACCGTAATCCGTGTATGCGCGTATTTTGTATATTATATAGGTACATTTTATATCAGAATAAAATATTTTTATTGTCTCAGGAAAAGGTTGCCGTAGTATCATTTCTTTGTTTTTACACACGACACCCTCGTACGAGGATTCTCTGTGTTTAAGTTAAAGTATTTGGAACATTGGTCTAACGCACAGGAGATCTGGCTTCTAATTTTACGCACATTAATAATGATTTAAATTTATTTCATCTTTGCAACTCATAGGTACTTATTCGTGTATCGGTATATTAGAGCATTCTAGAAAGGACAAATGACTGTACATTGATAATTTCCAAAGTAATTTGATAAAGTAAGTTATTAGTTACACTTTATATAACAAGCTTTGATTGATGGTATGACAAATAGAACAAATAAAATAATAATTATGAATAGATGGTTAAAAAACAAAATAAATTTTAAATGAAATTTATATAATAGTTTACCACTTTTGACTATGGAGGTACTTACTAATAAGGAAGAATTTGGATGTTCAATAAAAAAATATATATGATAACATTTGAAACCACCGTGTATACTAAAAGGACATAATGAAGCAATAAATTCGATTTATTTTCTGATCATAAGAGGGTTATCTTACGCTGAAAAGTCTACGTTAATGTTAATTCCACTACGTGGTTTCTCGGACCGGTAAGTACGACTAAGTCGAGACCACGTCGTGGGACACCGGCGCTGAATGTTTTATTTATTTAGATGAGATATTATATCTTGTTTTTTCGGTAAAGAAATAACAAGAATGAAAGTTACATGCTTATTATTTTTTTATAATTTATGTAAGAACAATTATGAGAGGAGGTCTTGCAGTGCGACAGATGTAAAGTCTGACAAGTCCAACATTCACCTGTCGACATCAGTTACACAAGCTAAGGAGGAACACTTGAATTTGTGCAGGGATTTTTTTAGTGGGTTATCTAAGAAGTATCAATGTTTAAGGAATTGATATCCATGTAGTTTGTTTGTTCTACATACAGGAGTCAGATAATAATTGTTTTTGGCGCCAAATGTCATTCAATACTTAGACCTTGAGTTTACTGGATAGCTTCGGCTTTACTCGGGTATAAATGGGCACCGTTAGCTATTTATTAGCTACAGATATTTGTTACTTTTACAGCAACGAAACGTTAATTATTGTCTCTACATGAGAAAAACTACATTGAAACATGATATTTAACTAGGGTTGGTAAAAAAAACATGTTTTGTTATACAGACTGGCCGTAGGCTAGTAGATACTTTTTGTAATTGTAAAATACTTCATAACTAGTCTTGGCCAGCAAATTCGTCCGTAAACATCTAGTGATTCGCGTCCAAGGTGTCTAAATTGTATGAAAATACGGTGTCACAATATAGAAATGTTTTTATAAATTCTAGTGTACCCATATATATGATGTGACTCTCTTTAAGTAACTTAGTTCAGTTCGGAATATTTTGCAAAATACTTATATAAACTCATAAACGTCCCGAAACGTATACACGAGATTGTTTTTGCAATTACCTTTTAATGGCCCCATACAGCTTTTCTTTTTATTATCGTAAGAGACATCTTCAAAAGAAGGCTGGGTTCTCAGAGTTCCGGTTTATGTGAGATTCTTGCTACGAGAAAACCTCGACAGCCATCAGCGGTACACAGACACAGCCCATTTACTATTTTGATAATAGTGTAGAGTGATAATAATACTTCCTCCGCATCATACTCCGTTCAGAAGAGTGCATGTGTAAAGAGTTCTCTTTAGAGCAGGCTCATGTCCGTACGTAATTGTGACCACATATTATCAGGTACTTTGGATTTATTTTTAGCGTTGTAACATACAAACTTTTATACGTATTTGATGCTATTAATGTTCGTTATGATAAACAATCAACGTAGATAATAATATATAATATGATATAGATATAATATAGATAAAGATATAATATAGATAATATTAAGGGATTTATTTGGACATTATTATTTGTACCATTATTATACGACTTATTCCCTTTATCTATCCGGAAAAAAGATTATATTTATTTGTAATAAGATATATGTTTGCTGTTTTGTTATTGACATGAGCTGTACGACCCTTAATGGCCGTTTTACATGACAAATCTTGTCTCATATATCAGTGGTCCCCAGTTTGTTGTTTCTGGGAAACAAGCATTTCAAACTGCGGTGCTAATTAGAGGGAAAGAAAAGATTTCGTTAAAACCGATACTGCGTCTGTATTTGACTATATTTCGGTATAATATTTTATTGGGTAACCCACCCTCGCTTACTTTCTCACTTTTACAAATGGTATCCCGCACTCGTAACAATTATCTTTTTAGGCATTAGAATAGATTTCATAAATTTAATTTTAACATTAACGGGTACTCATGGATCACGCCGTGACTTTGATCCATGTGTTGGGTCCAAAAATCTGCATAAAATACAGAAATTGTAAGTACTCGTGACATTTAAAATGATTAATGGCCGAGATGATGTATGTACGATTTAAAATCATAATAATTTCACATTTTTCCAATTTCATTGTTTGCGGGATTCAATTCTAACAATATCTGTACAAAACTTTGTTTATTAGATCTACTGTTTTACCAGAACTTTCATACTAACTTTTCCTACTACGCGGTTTATAGATTTATTTCCTGGGGTGAAAAGTATCCCCATAATATTATTTATAAGTATGCCAAGTATTTTCAAATTTGTGTATCGGTTCCCACCCGATACGTGTACGTGTAAACACAGACAGACCTTAAGGTCAAGAATTTCTCCCGGCACCGCAGTCTCGCCCCGAACACGATACATGTAATTGGGAAATAGGTAAAAAACTAAAAAATTAAAAAACATGTTTTAACCTTTATATCGACAAAACTGTCGTATTGGAGCCGCCTAGTATACTCCCCCAATTCCATGCTGGCAGAGTAGGGTGTCGTAAGAGGCGACAGAAGCCTGCCTGCTTTGTGGTAGAATTTCGCGTAAGGATTATATTATCAGTATTATTATTAAGTCATTAATATGCGAAGCGTGGTGGGATTGCTAGTATGGAATATTTTCATAGTAATGATTGTCATAAGTTTCAACGCAAGTTTCGATTTCAAGGTTCTGTAAACCTCATGATGGACGGTGCTCGCATCCCCAGCATATTAATTTATGTCCAAATAAATATTAAGTCATCTGATGAGGCTATGGAGGCATAGTACATACGTCGATAGTGCGTCCCACTTTGAAGGTAATTTGTAATGAATTTAATATTACCTTTAAGTCCTAGTTATTTCGTTTGTTTTATTAATATTGAAGTGCTCATAATGTGATGTCCTGTTTCCGACGTCTTGTTTCTGTCGTATCTGATCGACATTATTAAGAATTTTTTTATAATTTTTTTATGTTTATAGTAGACAAACGAGCAGTCGAACCACCCGATGGTAAGTGATCACCGTCGCCCATAGACATCAGGAAGACTAAAGCTACCACTGATGCGTTGTCGGCCAGGAAATGAGAATAAGATAAGAACGAAAGTACACATTTAAAGGAAAGTAAAAATTTAGCGCGCGTTGTGAAACTGAATAAATGTCAGCTAAAAGCAAATGGGCATGTTAAGCCGTCGGGTTTGGTTCTTATCGCTAGATAGAATATTTTAATCCTCCGACATAGAGATGTGGCATAAGAATATTCAATTCCTCCTTTGTTCATTGTTCCCCCCAACATGCAGTAGCAGCATAGATCTGCATAAAGGATCATGTTGTCCGCTGTTGGATTGGACGCAAGCAATTTGGCCTCGTGGTGGTCATTGCCAGGAAACAAATAAAGACATCTAAATATCTAAGTAACAAAGTACGTTAAATGTGTGCTAATAGATGACGTTATTTTTAGATACCGTTATAAGTGATCCACTTCAGAGTAGGGACAATTCTATTAAAGGCCTAGAACATAAACTCCTACGCTGCTTTATGCTGCTGCTTCGTAATGAAGGGGTCTTTGTACATACACATACATAAACACGCAAGTTATTCGACGTTTTACGTTCAGAAAAGCTGGTTAGGAATTATTAATGTTGCCGAAGAATGAGCTCTCTAAGGACATTTTTATTGTAGTGGCATCACCTACTGTGATATGGGAGGGAAAAGTTCGTGGTCGTGTTGATAATGGACCTGCTTGTTGAGCTATGTTTCCCGAATTCAATTACCGGCCGCTCACTAAAATAGATAAATGTTTGCTTTGCGAACATTTATGTAAGTGATGTCTTAATTATGCCACCTGTGATATAAGGATTTCTATTGCTGCTGTATGAACTTGTGAATTTTATTTGAATTGATTTCATAACAGACCTTCGTGAACTCATTACCAGACACTGACGAGAATCGTTCAAATTGACCAAGGTTTAACTATACGTACACGGATCGTAAGTAACTATATGGACGAGGATCTTATGGTAACACACCATGGGATGTTAAATTAACACGAGGGCGTTAAGAGAACAATCTACAGTAAATTGGGAAAACCCCGATGGCATTCACACGACCATACTAAATGTCCTCAAACGTCTACCTTAAATGTCGTAATTTACTAACGGTTCAGGCACGTATGTAAACACACGCATACTGAAAAATGTGTCAACACCCCAATGGTAAACTTTCAATAACTACTATACTAGATGACGCGACAGTGTTGTTCTGCAGTGTTGATGACGACACTTCTTCCCAATGAGTTGAGATTTGATATTTGGAACACATCAAAATTTATAGCTGCTACACATGTTCATTAAGCTCCGTGAAGTATGTTATATAACCTTTCTTTAAATGTGGATCTGATTTGATTTATTCCAACCTAATATTTATTTTTGATGAACACCTGTAGCATCCTACATGCAATATGCTTCTGGAAATTGTGTGCAGCTCGATGATGACATCTCCCATTTCGATTTTCGCGTTTTGGACCATACCAGTACAGCTGGATTAATTCGGACTTTTACGCTTTTAGTTTTGCATCAAAATGTTACAACTATTCCGTTCAGTATTTATAGATTGATTACGTTATTATCAACATACTTTTAAATTGATTTATTTATAACTATAATTATGATTATTATATTTCTATACGTCCAGGGACGCGGGCGGGTAACAACTTGTATGACAATAAAATGAGATGTTCAGCCAGAACCCATAAATTTATATAGTAGAGTATAGTATATGGTCAGTTATATTGCAAGTTAGTCAGGTGCAGTCACTGTGCTTATCGCAAATTGAGTTTCGTATATTATAGCCCACACTTGTCTTTGCGTACATTGTTCTAACTAGTGCATCTTAATATCCCACCAGTCCTTTTCATATCCCTCAAATATACGGATACATTCGAAAACATACGTGTAGGGTAGGGTACCTATTCACGAAAATGGAGAACATCAGACCACTCGGCTCGGGTCTAGTCGTCACATCGCGTACGACCTGATTTTACGTCCATGTCATTGTTTCAAGTTTTAGTGCGTTGTCAAATCAAATTCTGACGTGTACGCGTGAGGGTGTCTTCAGACTTCTTCAGACTCGATAGATACTAATTCGTATGGTAATTTCACGCAATAGTCCCTCGTGATATTTTTATCAAAATCTCGAATTATCAAATATTATCTAGGCTACTTAGACGTCCCTACAGTATACACTCCAGTTGGTAGTTGGCATCTCCTGCTGAGTGAAATGTTCTATTCACGTTTGAAGTTAACGAGACAGACAAATATTTTGGTTGGTTGTCAATTTTAATTGTGTACTTATTATGTCCATGCCACACGCGGAAACTTAGTACAAAGTATGAATATGGGCATTCATGATCGATTGTGGACTGTCCATAGGAAGGTTCAAAATATTGTAGTTGATTATAATAATACTTCTTGAGCCGGCTGATATTATTCCGCAATAATAATAATATACTATTCTTAATCAATATGTTTCAAAACAGAGAAATTGTTAATTTCAACTACAATGGATACTTACGATTTTGTGGTTTTTACTAATAATTCGCAATATCCAATTACGTGAATCATTGTGACGGCGTGGTCACGTCATTCGCTGTGTCTCGCCGTGACCATGATCCATGTAACTAGATCGAAGTATCGGTAAAAACCACAAAAATCGTGAGTACCCATAATCATTAACATGTGCAATGTCCGCGATGATATAACTTTAAAATTAGTTAATTAGTTATTGCTGGTCCAAGTATGGCGATGAATCAACATTTTGACATCTTTCGTTAAGTCGTCCAGAAGTTACATATTAACTACTACAAGGGGAGGTCAAAAGGTTCGGAATGGAGGAGTCGGTGCGGGTTTGTTTACTCGTCCAGGTAGGAACTAGTTAAACACTTTATTAAGAGTATATATACCAAGTTTGAACCTAATCGAGAAATTAACTTTGAAATTATCGATCTGCAAACAACTGATTCGGGAAGAAGTTATCCAATATGGAGAAAATTGAACACCACGCCGTTATTAAGTTCCTTACCAAGCAACGAAATCCGCTCAGACTGTTTCTCAAAAGCTGTTATCGGTTTACGGGGACTCTGCCCTTGGTAAAACCATGGTTTACGAGTGGCGTGGTCTTTTCAAACAAGAAAGAGAGTATTGAAGAGGACCTCCGTTCCGGACGGCCAATTGAGGTCACCACATCGGAAATCGTCGAAAAAATAAAAAAAAAACTTGTATTGGAAGATGCCCGGCTGAAGAAAAAACAGGTCGCAACAATGGTTGGAGTATCCGAATCAAGTATTTTAAATATCCTACATCATCACCATCATAAATTGTGTAAATTCCGCGATGACATTAGTTTAAAATCATAGGAAATGAGATATCTTCGCCGATTCGGCTTCAGTAACGCTTTTGATGTTACGAATGTCCGTGGTCGAATATTACCACATACTGTCATTCGCTTCGTCTGCTCGTTTTCCCACTATTGACTTAAACATGTAGTCGATGTTTTAGAACGGTATCGATATTAACTACAATGCTAAAAAAATTAGTTACGTGAAACGACGCTGCATCGCATTCTATTATCCATCGCCATTGATGTCAGAAGAGAAGGCGACACCGTCCTGAGTAGATTTAGTTCAAAATACTAGTCATTTGACGTCGTATCAATAGAATTATCACATGATGCAAATATTTAAACAAAGAAAACTAGCACGGGTCGTGCCTGACATTTCCCTAAACGCTGCTAGAGCTCCTGGAGCGCTTCTCTACTCGTTGAGCCGTCTGCGTGGATCGTATGACAGAATTAATTAGAGACTGATAAAACTGACAATAGCGAGAGTACCATTTATACAGTGTATAGCGTAAGATATAGTTGTGTTGTGTGTATACTACATATAGAGAATAGTGGTTTCTTTACTTTGCATAACTCGTAACTTGCGTGTATATGGAGTTACGAACGGCAGAGTTTGGGCAAGTGGCGTGCGAGACGTGTTTGCATTCCGGCGCGGGTTCGACGGCTCGGCCAAGGCCAGTGTCGTGGTCTCGTGGCGTTTCCCACCCACCCCGCGGTGCCTCCGCGTTATGACGATACTTCAACACGCGGGCCGAGACTACTCCTGGTTCTGGCATTATTTCCCAGTATCGCTCCTTGGACTAATAATACTGTCCGTAAAAAAATGACGCACAACCTGTGTTTCATATTACTCCATTTTGTATTTACATTATGGAAATTCCTTAATATGGCAGCTATGTGAAAATTTACTTCACGTGAAATTTTTTTTTTGACGCAATCAAAGTTGCGTTTTAATCATCGGCGATTGTCAGTGTGATTAAAATTATGTCCATAATAATTGATACTACTACTGTATACTTATAATGTAAAAATATATATTTTTATCACCATTATCGCCGCTTTTCTGACCACCATCTCACCATCACTAGCATATACACCACTGTGAACGCAATCAAAATGTTTAATTTGATTGGATAAGGCGTTTTGTACGGGAAAAATATTTTATTTTTTCTGCCTTGATGGCAATATAAGTATGTTAATTGTATATTTATTACATTTACGGTGTACAAACACAATAATAAATGCAATCGTTTATAATTTAAACAAGTGTCTGAAAACGATCCATGCATATTAATATACAGAGTAAGGTCGAAAATTTTTTTATGATTGTCTAGGAAGGCCAATATTTTACAAGTGTCGATTTTTCCGTATAGAAGTCTCTTGAGTACCGTTTTATGGAGTTGGTTCCGTGAGCATCTCGTGAAATGATGATGTCCATGAATAAAAGAAGATTACCATAAAAGATTGATATTTGTTGCCCCGAATGTATGCAAATGTCGGACATAAAATTCAACTTAATTAAGACCCTTAATTACAGTTTTTCTTATAAATTATATCCTTCATGTACAGAAAGCGATCCGTTAAAATCTTATTATATGTATATATAACTTTTGGTGTCTGTTAGTGATCATATAATTTCTGAATGACTTGACCGATTGCGGTTTTATTTATAGGGTAGCGTAATCATTGTTGTTATTGATTCAATCATACAGGGATTGAGTAGGTGGCGCTGATGTGAAGTTACTACCGAATTCTATATTCGAATATGTTCCAAATGTTTGCCAGGCTAACTATTATTTTATGTATATTGATTACTGGATATAGGAGATCACGGAGACCTGTGTCATATTTTGAAGAAACCAAGTAGAATTATAAATTGATGTCAAATGAATAGGTGAATTCGTATTGGAATATCCCGCACGCATTACCTTAATCGGTTGGCCATCTTCTGATAATCTTTAAAGGGTTTTTTTAAATGTCAGATGACAAAAGAACAGATGATCGTGCAAATCCGTGACATCAAAGACATCATCTGGGTGTCGACGGTGAAGAGGAAGCGGGAAATCCGCACATTACTGACTATTTTACATAGGAACCGGAAAAAATTAAAATATTTCAGGGTTTATTTCAGAAGGACGGTAGCTAGCGAGAACAATAGCATTTGGTAGAAGCAAAAATGACGTTCATAAGTGTATTTACAGAATACTTATATGATTAAATAATTTTGTATTTGAATTTAAAGCGTAGAAATCGAGTATAAAAGCATGCGACTGATTCTAAAGTTTCAGTTTTTTATCCGATGCACTGAGCGTTACATAAGTTAGCTAGCATTTAAATGTAAGTTATCTTATTCAACTTGCAGAATCTTGACCGTGTTAACTGGTCATGTTGTATCTTGTAACATTTTAGTTTTAAATATGTAAAGATTTTGAATTTGACGAATCCATCTGCTGGTAGACAGGTCACCGAAATTGTGATGACATCATCCGTACTAACGCCCATTCTTGACTGATCCCGTGCGTTGAACATGAATCATGTAGATTCGCCGTAGGTATGCAATAAACAGCTGTTTCATGTATCATGTTTTTAAATAAATATCAATGCTGATATTAAAATCGATTGGCATTAATTTTACCAATTCGATTCATGTATACATCATGTGTATGCAAAGCAAGAAGATGTATTCGAATGTCTGTCAGTGAATTGTTTGCCCCTATGGGCAATCGTACCCGGTTCCCTTCACTCTACAGGCAGGGTCACCACTAGCCGGGCTACAGGGGCGTTGTTTGTACAATACAATACAATACGAACTTGGCCCATTTTTTTCATGTAGTTATTTAACACATCGCAAATATTAAATCAACAATCGTTAAAACAATGAAACTAATGAAACGTTAGAGTCTGCTCGGCCCAAATTATAAGTTCAGTCACCGAACTTTTCACAGAATTGAAAAAACCGTAGTCAGCAGCCAAAACAGAGCAAAAGGTAGACGTAAGTGAATGTTAGGTGCTAATTATACTCTCACGGCTTTTCTTAGCTACATAGGACAGGTTAGTGACACGATCATCTTAGAACGTGTGCTAGATAGATACTTCTTTGTAAACGACTCGATTAAGGTTGGATCAGTTCATGGAATGTAAATATGAAACATAAGAATTGAAAGGGAAACATATGGATATTCTCTGAAGCAGTACTCTTAATATTTGTACATAATAAGTCGGTGTTAAAAGCTCCAGATACTGATATAGATGAATGGATAGCAGTGACAGCCTAGTGATTTCAACACTTGAATTTGAATGCTGAACTCATCTATTCTTTTTCAAAGTTACGTATCTAACGAAAATTAATTATTTTGCGTCGGTGCAATGCAACTAGAAGTAATACCAGTATCATTAATACGTCTAAATAGCAAACTTATTGAAACTTTTATATAACAGAACATCTGATAACTGCCTGATGTTTGGATATTTAAGTACGAAAACATTTTGAATCGTTTTTACATCAAAAGTTAACTGAAATGTTATACTTTTTACTGATAAGGTCGTATATTTTGCTTGATGGCAATAGGAGTCGAAACTATCAATGCAAAGTACAAGAGAACTCCCGAAGATTAAGCGCAAAGTTTGTGAAGTATGTGAAGTTCGTCAAACCGAACTTGACAATTGTGATAGTCTATAAGCCTTCACAATTATGGGGTGTGATGATAACGATGATGGTGAAGTAACAGAAAGATTTCCACGAATATATTTTAATAGACGCAAAAATTCTTATGACAGATTGCAAAATATGATGGTATTCATCCAAATCATTATTTAATAAATAAATCAATTTAATAATGAAAATAATTATCTCTTTTTGCTTTGTAGTCCCTTTTATTTAGCCATATTTTTTTTATAATACATATTTTATTCCGTATTTCTTTTTTTTTTTCATTTTCTGTTTTTCTCTCATTCAAGTGATCGAGAATGACCTATTTTAACGCGAGTTACCGTCATGGAAATTCAGGTGTCACGATAATTCATTCTGTATTCAGTTTTATTGCGTCATATATATAATTTAAATTGTTGAGTTTACACATTTCTAATTAACAGTGAATCTTATAATAAAGTAATTAACTATACTACGTTGTTGGTGAATTGGTATAATTGCGTACCAAAATTGTATTAAGTATTCATACCTGATGTGATAGTAGATTAGTGCAATTTAATTTTGATCGATAATTGATATTTCATTGTATTACATTTACATATACTAACATCATGTACGAAATATCTGTCTTGTGATTTCATTTATCTAATTATAGGTTTCAGCTGAGTGTTATATGTCTTTTAGCTGATCGTAGATGATTGAAGGGATCCGCTCGGGGATCTGCTTGTTGAAAAAAAATTTTTTGAATCTACTTAATATCGATTTCAACTCTATTTATCTTTTATTAATAGATTATATATCATCTACTCCATTTATTACATAATCTACATCTACCTATTGCATCAGTAGGTGTAGCTGCATTATTGCGTTTCAGATAAATGTACATTTGTACTTTCGAAATTAATTAATCGCCCTGAGAACCTATCGCTTGTGAACTATTAGTAAGTCTAAATAAGTGCAGCAGTAAAGATAGAGAGTTTATTAAAATTCGGCCTTTATAATACGCTTCCATTTTTTCCAAAAATAAAAATAAGATTATCATCGTTATAAAAAATCCTATTCAATGGTAATGAAACCGCTCTGACGAAGGTCAGGATATGTTTGCATTACGTAGGCATTTTCGCAGTTGAATGGCTTAGAAAACTCAGGAATACAGAATGAGATCTGGATATTAAAACGTGAAACAAAGTAAGCTAACCGCACCAACTGTACGAAGTTGTTGCTACAAACTCCAACCGCAGACGACTCTGCCGGTATCTCGTTAATGAAAACTGCCCTATCGCGTTTAAGTAAAATTATTCAAAAATCAAAATGTAAATAATTTGAAAATAAAACTATTTTTTTTTGTTCCATTTTGTCACTGACTTAAATGTTTTGCCTAATTGAATTATTGCAATACCTCTCCTGCGATCTCTTTAAATGGCACGTGATAAAGTTGAAGAAGTTTGTAATATTTACATAATGTAAAATGTTTATTATCGTTTAACCCAGCGTCACCCGTTGTCGTAAGAGACTCCGAACGGCCAGTCACCGGGCGGAATATTTCCCTCGTTTTAGTATACGTGACATCATGTGCCAGCGACCTAGCGAGGCCGTCGAATCTATTAGATTAAAGTGCTAAATGTTGCGTCTGGTTTTGTAGTCCATTGGTCGTCGATGTTGAGTTTTTCTATCGTCTTTATCGGTGTGCCCCTCCAATCTGATTTCCAAATAAATTTGGGATTGCTTTTTTGTATAGTTCATGCATTTTCTATAAGAACTGTACAGGCGTCGATTAGTTTTGTTAGTTCACCATTTACTTTGTCATTTTCGTATTTAAGGAAAGTCGATGAACTCACCTATTTTTTTTTTGTCGTATTTTTATAACCGTTGTTAAATGTGAATTCGTTTGTACGACAGAACTGCGGTTTTGCAAAATCTGTTTACGTCAGACCATCAAGATTTCAATTTTGTTCAGTTAGTTTGAAGAAATTGAAACCAGACTATGGGCCGTTTAGTTTTATTAGATAACTTTTTTCGCGTAGAGAAACGATAGGTTCTCTTTTACATTCCTTCGTTACGAGAGCGGCACCAAACGCTTGCGATACTACAGAAGATTGCAGTATTTACTGGGTGGATAAAGTATTTGTTATGCGATCTTAATGTAGTTTGGTAACCGCCCGTATATCGCCATGTCAATAACCACATCAAGACTGGCCAGACAACGGTTAAAGTTCGTCCAAATTACTATACACGGAGTGTTAGAGCCAAGTTTTTGTCCGCACTCGGTGTCTTTTCCTCATTGCTCGCAATGACTTGCGATATTTTATTTGTAAATATAGATATATTGTAAATAGAGTACTTTGGTTCCGAACTTGGAACCATGCTTTACAGTAGTTCGTGACTAACGAGTTGTTTGTAACGAGGCGAAAAGACCTTGCTTCGTTCTGTACTCTCGAGCTGATGGCTATTATATGTTATCTATAAAAACTAAGTCTTATGATATCTATTAATTGACTATTGGTTATGTTTACTTTTGTATGAAAGACATTTATTTATTTATTTGAGAACTATAGTACATGTAATGATTATTATTGTCGTATTTTTTTTAATTTATTAACTGGAATGCTATTCTACAACTGCTGTATTTACCTATGAAAGCCCTAACATGGATAATATTTTAATTCTATTATAAAGATCACATTTGTTGTGAAAATGTATTTTCGAAAGTTTATAAAAATGTTTTATATTTTGTATTCCATACTAGTTTTTCTATCCAGATTTGGTATTAAAGAGTGAGGAAAAGCTAATATAACGGATTTGCCACTTGTGAACGTGTCACTCAACTCCCCCTTTAGGTAAACTACCTAACGAGTTGTATACGTATTTTTATAAAAGCATCTAACATGGAAACTCAATTACTTTTTCTTCGGAGATAAAAGTGTTCCTTTTGCTATTCATGCTACGAAAACTCGAACATGTATTCGAACATGGACCTTTTGGTGGTCCAGGGCAAAAAAAAATCTCGTTTTTTGTACCCAACTATTCTGTCTTAACGAAGTACAATAGTATAAGATTTACATCAATGCAAAAGCAATAAAATTTATGTTACGTGTCAATTAAAGACCAATCTTTTTTATCGATGTATAGTTAGATACATATAATTTGAATCGAAAACAAAATCGTATCGAATTTCATGCATTACGTAATTCGTAAAATAATATTTATTGAGGGCAATACTTGATGATTTCACTATCCGAACCATGTACATCAATCAATGCGCACATGACATGTGTAATAGACGACATTATCGAATGATGGTTAATAATTAAAACTTAAGAGGTGTTTTGGTTACTAGATTATTCGCGCGCGTTTCTCATTAGTCGTCTGTTTAGAATTCAATGTGAATAAATTATTCCCCACTACGTCAGTTACCTGTATTGGGTATATCGATCAAACTATAGGTATGTACTAACGTTTGCGAATGAATAGTCACTTATAGTTTTGACTAAACTTTCAATACTTTTTAAAGTAAAGATTTATTGAACTTAATTTTTTTTGTACACCGAAAAAAAACTTTATTATGTCAAATTAATCTTTTGAAACGGTAAAAATAACAAAAGTGAATTGATTTATTTTTTAAAACTAACTAAGTAGATATAATCATATCACAATGCATCTTTTTTATATACTTAAATTAAGGTTTGCACGACATTCGATCGACTTACTAGTTACCTTTTAGATTCGAAACCGATTGAAACGTTAAATTTAGGAAAATACAAACATATAAAAACTATAATGAAACGCGTGAATTGCATGCGTTTTTGCATTAACTTTTCAACATTACATTAATTTATTTGTAATAACATACACTTCTTAAAGATATTTTCAACATATTAGACTTCATCACCATTTACCATCAGGTGGGGTTGTCGTCAAGCATTAATTATTTTTTATATATAAGTACCTATAATATAATTGTTTGTTGGACATGCCGTGTGCGTCTGCTGAAGGCTAAGGCTCAACTGGCGCTTTACGTGAACACAAGTGCACAAGTTTCCAGTCCAAGTGTCGCTGCTAATACGACTACGAGGATGGGTGGTATTATTTTACTCTGTGGGGGGGATTTATGTATATCAGTAGTAATGTGGATATAAACTCAGTTACATATATTCGAATGAGTTGTATAGTTTATAATTTGTATAATTCGACTGGAATAATTTATAGTCTCGCCTCGTTATACTGTGTGGTATTTTAATCGTAAAAAAACTTTGAAGAAATATAAAATTATATTAGATATTTGAAAACAATTAAATTTTTATTTTTATTTTATATTGCTCAGGAGCGATCAGAGTGGCGCAAGTTAGGGGAGGCCTATGTCCAGCAGTGGACCTCCAAAGGCTGATGGATGGACGGATGGATGGATGGATGGATATTAGAAATTGAAATATCATAATTACAAATTGTCTGGACTACATAATATGTAGTTATGTTAATGTATATTTATATGTTTTGTGGTGTAATATGCAAATGAGTACGACATTTTTCTAGAATTGATTGGTCTCAGAATTTTTAAGAGGAAATCCTTAAACATAACAGTCTGAGGAATGTCCATTTATCTCTGAGTTGCAAGTGGACCCCTACTGCTCGAGATGCTTTTGTAACTGTATCTGGTTCAAATGGACAACGGTTAACTTATCCCATACGTTCTCCATACGACTTTCTCGACTGAGCTTGATAGTGGCCCTAGTTTTACGAATGTAAAGCACATTGGTGCAAAGTGGTTTTGGTCAGGTGTCGATAAATAAAGATGTTTCTTTCATGGAAATAGAACTGTTACCGTCGAATCAAAAGTGAAGACGCTATTTTTCCTCTTTGGTCTTTTACGTTTTGTATATGTGAATTGCATGTGTAATGTTTTATGAAAAGGATTTATTTTCTGATTAAAATAACTGAGCAAAATGTATCATATACGTGTGCGACGCTTACGTTGTATTCCTCTTAACTAAATTCATGAATATTTAAACTATTTATATAATTAAGATGTTAGTCGGTGACAGCATAATGGATTGGACGTCCGGTCTCCCGCACGGGAGTTTGGAGTTCGATTCTGACAGGCACCTCTAATTATTTAATTATACGCGTAGGTGTTACAAATGTATTATGCCTTGCTTCAGGTAAGGAAAACATCGTGAGGAAACCTACAGACTTGAGAGTTCTTCGTAATGTTCTCAAAGGACTCATATAGAAGTCTGTCAACTCACTTTTTGCCAGCGTGGCGGACTATGGTCTTAATCCCTCTCACTGTGAGAGAAGTCGCGCCCTACGTTGGGACAATTATGAATTATAATGATGATGTTAGTACTTGTGTGGATTGTACAGCCAAAATCAGAATTTCGTATTTCAAATTGTACTGCAGTGATTGAATAATTTAACATCGCGCAAAGAGTTGGCGAAGTGAACCCCACGAGGCGAGCCAAACCCAGACGATCCAGTCAATCTGCTGAAGTGAAGTAGACGGAAATTAGTGCGCAAGTCCAGTAAAATGGCTTAAAAGAGAACACCAAATGGATATATAGTTAAAAATTTAAATGTACAAGTTACTCACGCGTATATGTGTCGCATGCGAGTGTAGCAATGGCTTTGTGCTGGTGTATACGACGTCAAAATAATTATTTTTAGGTTATAAAATCGATCATATTCAAAGCATTATATACCCCTATGTATCTCATTATATATTCGGTTTCTATTCACTATATTTACACCGAAGTATGTTTAACTGCAATCCAAGGATGTCCATTACTAACTCTACACAGGAAAATTTATTATTTCCGGTGGTTGTCTGTGAAATTTATACCATTAATAAAACGGTAACGGGTCTGTCTGTGCAATAATAATTAAAAAGAATAAAGATAGGCTTTGTTATCTATATGGAGGCCAAAGTTTTTTATTTTTATATTGTCGGTCAGTAATGGCAGCGGCGACGACCATTTAACAGTTTAAGTTATAACTTGACACATTTAAAACTTATATTCTACATTCATATCTACAACCTTTTCTATCCCGGAAAATGTATTTGTACGTGCGGGAAAAGGGATATGATTTTATGAACATTTTAAATATATAGAGAATGTTGTTTTAAATGATTAGTAAAGTGACGTTTCAATTACTATTTTATAGCAAAAATTATATATTAGCTGTTTAAAAATTCTATAAAACAAACCAAAAATTTAAAAGGCTCTTATAAGTATAAAATTAGGTATAAATGAACCGCTTCACAAAAGTGAGTAACAATATTTTGGAGCGGGTACGATTTGTAACAATTATGTTTCTCGAACCGAGGCGAGCGCGGGTTGCTATGTGGTTTTTAATGTAATTTGTGAAGCCAGTACAGGTGATTAAATCGTAGCAGATAGTGAGTCATACATTCATTCTTAATTCATTCACAATGATACTACAAGATATGAAATGGATTATAAAAAAAGGGAAAATAAATATCATTAAACTTAGCGCACACCGGATGTTTCAGTCATTAAAATAACATCGCAACTAACATTATATACTTATACTAAATATTATTTTACAAACTAGTAAAACTCGACAGACCTTGTCGTGTTGGTGTATATTGTGTGCTTACCTTATTTGAAGTTTGAATGGTTTATGTAATTTAAAAACTTATTACATAAATAGATAAGAAGGCAACTGAAATCTTTGTATGTCGCAACATTGCTCACATATTCAAATATCATTATTAAAGAGTATTGTTCAGCTTTGAATTCGAACTTATTTAAGTTTTAATCACTTTTTTGTCCTTTATCCGATTTTAGGAAACTTTCCATTATTAACATGTATTAATAATATTGCTTTTTATTGCTTCCCGAAGCAAAAACTTTGTACCTCTTTTTACGACAATTACGCGCACCAAGGAGTACGAAATTTGGCACAATTAATGTTTACATAGAGATGGTGTGCAGAAAGCTAATATTTTTTAAATAATATGCATTAGAAATATGTTAAATTAATGAAAATATACATTACGTACCCTAACATTCATTTGACATACCCACACTCATAATATATATACACATATATTATTTTGTTCATGGTTAAAGTAAAACTGAAAGAGATTAAGTAACAAAAAAAAAAAGATTAAATATTACATGAATAGGTACTCTTTTGTTTTTAATACCTATTGAGCATTATTTAACATTTATTTTGGCATCTATTTATTTATTCATTAAATATATATGGTTTCATTTGTTTACTTAAGTTCTATTATATAATTAATTTGTGGTTATTAGGTTAGCGACATCTGTCGATCGTAATGTAGTGTATCCATTGTAATATAGGTACATACAGATTTGTATAAATTATTCGTTTGACGTCTGGACCGTTTTCCATTATAGAGCCATCTATTGATTCATGTTCCAACTATAAAACCTCTGCAAATTAAATAACCGTGACGTTTGTCAAAAAGTTTGAAGCTCAGAAGCCACGCGCAAAAACTTCGTGTTTTTAGTATTTTCTTTTTTTGTGTAGATCTAGTATGAAAACGAATTATAGATGTATAATCTTTGACAACAGAACCTTAATAATGTTTACAATTAAAATTCATATAAATTATGGTCGATTTTTGACCAGTAGGCGACCACCAGTAATAATAATAATGTGTAGTAAAATTACTTTACGGTCCCATCTTTGAAATCCTATACAGTTTTTTGTTAATTAATAATGGAATAAAATCGGCACTCTTCCTTTTAGTGAATTATAATTATAATAAAGTAGGATGTCTTATGGATTGGAAAACGGAGATCGGGCTAAATATTCGTTTCCAAAACGATGTATAAAATGATGATGTACCTATATGCAATCTATAATTCGTTGTAAAAAAAAATTGAAAATTAGCATATTGTTTAGATTTAGTACCTCGTAGCCCAGTTGGTACCTAATGAATCTGCCTGTCCAGCTACGGTCACGGGTTCGATGTTCGAGTGTTTGTTTTCGGGTTGATTCCTGGTCGGGGTGGACATTTATGGGATAGATAAGCGTTTGTTCTCGAGTTGGTGTTTGAGATGTAATAAACTTAAACATAAACAAATATTACTTGAAAAAGTAATAAATAAATGTTATATACAAAATTCATATCAGATTTGTTTTTTAATTTATCAATTGACAAGAAGATAATTGGGGAACACGATATTTTATAGCCGATGAGTGAAATGATACACTTTTACTGTAGGGTAGGTACGTCCCTGAAATTTCTTATCTACACACCTTGGCCTGTTTAACGAGTGTTAAGAAGGACCTTTTCTGAATTAAAGTATACTATGATAAATTTTGCTCAACTATATATATTTTTTTTAACTCATATTTTTAATTAACCTTGTTTTTAAACAACTTCTACTTACTGTCTGTCACATAAGTATTAGCAGAATGCACTGCAGAAGACACTGACCTAATATTGCACAAAACATTTAGACAAATCAAAACAAATGATCTATATCATATCAACGTTTTAAAATTACGTTTTATGATATAAAAACTTGGATAACAGTACTTTGGCCTAATTTCTTTCAATATACTATGATTGGATAAATGTTGAAGAAAAAGGGTTTAAAAAGGGTTTAAGAAAACTATTCGGGAACAAAAGCAGTCTTGACGACTGGAATTCTATGGATTCGTCTTCTATACGTTAATCATGACCCCGACGCCGACATTTAAAAGATTGATTCGCTTTTTTAAATATCTCATGTCGTTGCACCGTGGGAGCACGATGCGGGGTCATGATTTTCGTTCTCTAACTCAAAGCTCTATCTATGTAATCTTTGTCTATGTAGAACCTAATAATGCGTTTACGGTTACCACGATGAAATTTTGCACTCATGAAATCCTTTTACATTGAATATAAATAGGTACTGAAAGCAATATTTATTCGTCCGTGTCCGGCGTGCATCGGTAACGGGTCTTATCTGAGTTGCTGGTATGTTCGAAAGTGAAACTGTTGACTCTCTGACCTGCCATTGTGACGGTCGGTCCGTGACACGCGGCCTTGGCGGGTCGTCGCGGCCCGTATTGTAAACAAACAGTGCGCTGCATAATGCTACTGGGTGTAGGGTTGTCGTGTTCGAAAGTCCGAGAGAGGAAAATTATAATGACAATGTGATGAGCAATAAGTTTCTTTTCTATCTATCGTCGTTTCAATGAGTCCCTATCGAGTGTGTCTGGTAATAGTTACTGAAATGTGACCAACTGCGAGCGAACTTAAGCGAGCGGACAGAGTTCTGTGTTTTAATTTATTCTTTATTTAGGATATTAAAAAAGCCTTTAAATACAAGTTTTCGTGAATCACCGTTTCTAACGCCCCGGAAGGAAAGCGTCCTTATGTCCGTAATCGAAAAGGGTCTTATACGAATTATAATACGTCCCCATTATTTAACCATGAAATAAAAAGTAACGCGTTTGATGGTCCTCTCTTTTTTGCCGTGTAATGCAAAAGTCAACCTTGCTTCGAAGGAATAAAGTTTAAATTAATTTACATACATTGAGATATGGGTTACAGAAATATATGTATTTATAATAAGCCGCGGTTCGTGAAGTACCGTCGATTATTGGACGCGTAATTTTAAAAAGTTAGGGTCTATGGAGTTGCAGGTGGCGTTTAATTTTTCATAATGGTTTAAAATTTATTATTTTTATCAATACAAAATGTTTAACGATAAGTAGTCGTTTTATACTGGTACAATTGTCCTACTTGAATTTAGTTACACTCCATATAAAACCAAGAAAATGTTACAGTAAACAGTGGGTGAAAATGTAAATGTTTTTAATACATCACATAACGTGATCGTTTATCGTATAAATAATATAGGTACTTGAATTGTACATATTAAATAAAAATATCTTAAATAATGTTGTAACATTTAATAATATCGTATTATCAGGAATGGACACAATGTATACGCAGTTGACAAGAACGTTTCTTGGCCTTTCTTGGCTTATTGGTGTCTGTGAATATCTCAACAAAATTTAAACTTTGACAGGTGACAAGTAAATCCATGCTCGTACCTGTCAAAAGAGTTACGCTATAAGCCGGTAGAATAACTGCTATTATGTTTGCCTGTTTATATGTAGCAATAAGTTACATTGGGTTAAGAATGTAATCGTGAAAATTTTCCTACTGACTACAGGAACAATGCAAAAGAACAGGAATAACGGAATTTAACGTTGTCTATAAGCGAACGAGTTGCATGTTTTCTCAGTATAATCGATTTCGGCGAAGAGCTCCGGCGACGCGACGTCGACATTTAAATCAATCGAATGTACAAAGCACCGCTCTGGGAACGCATAATAATTGATCTTGACGAAACATTGCGGGACAACGGTTCGTGACAAGTACATATTTTAACAAAAAAGAACCGACTTCAAAGAAGGTGAATTTCCTGGTTTCATCTCCTGTTTTTTGCTCTCAGGGGTGGTATTTCATCTTCAAATTTAAGTGGGATCGAACGGGAAATGTCGAGTCATATCAAACAAAATACGAATTTTCCAAATCGGATGAATAAACGACGAAGTTCTGAGACAAAACATGGAAAAAACCAAACGAAACGAGGACCTCTTTTTTTGAAATCGGTTAAAACTCAGATCATGTCAAGAACAATATATACGACCGGTGAAGTCTAAATCAAACTTGTGTTAAGTAGAGTTTGGTATTGTAATGTATTCAGAATTGTTTTCTGCTTCCTGCAAACCGTGGATATTCTGTATGCTATTCAAATTTTTAGGCTCAGTAGTTTCGATAAATGAAATGAAATTGTACTCGTAAATTTTATCATTGCACCTACCTTCAACGCGCGCGGTTTTAGGAGACGTTCCAGAGGGTTTTATCGATTAGGACTATACTAGCGTCACCTTTATTGATAATCTACCCTCAATTGCTGAGTTATTTTGAGTTTTATAAACACATCATCAATATCTAGGATTGATGCTGTTGCCCAAAGCGCCACACCATTAGAATACACAACAAGTAATGAGAGCTGCTTAATACGGTGGTTTTAATTTAATTGGTATCGTTAAAGATAATTGGCCTGTTTTAGGAAAAGATCAGGTTATATAAATTTAACTTTACCTATTTTAACCTCACGGCAGCAATCACACTGACATGACTGCCAAGGTACACAGGAACGAAAAGTTAACTAAACGCCGCGTCGAGCTATCATATCAAACGCGATCCTGTGAAGCCCTTAGGATAAATTTAATTAAAATATTTTTGGAACAAACTGCTCCCGAGACATTCATCGATTGATATTTGCGTCTTTTCACTGGATCATAACGGTCAATGCAATGCGTGAAGCGACCTAAGTATACGGTTATGAAACATTTCGCGTAACTTCGAACGGTCGCGATTGAACTTAACCCTTATCACTGCCACATTAGACACACATTCGTGCACCGCGAGTGTGTGCGCAGTAGGGTCACGTGCATACACACGTAATATATGTTACAGCTCGGTAATTGATTTTATTTCCTTTGTTTCTGATAATAATCGTCTGCGTTAATCTAGCATTCCTAAGTTTATGAAGCGTGCGTAAATGTTACTAAGTTATTAATTCCGGAGTCATTTTTGTTTATATTGAAGCAGTAATCATTATGTAGATAGCTTTGACTGCCGTACAAAATTGTAACGAGAAATTACTTATGTACCAAATTATGGTTCTTTTCATGGCATTGTCTCCAATTTATTACATATTTAAGGTAACGGACTGAATTCTGATCTGTACTAATTATAAGTTGTATGAAGGCCGAATCTCTAAATTAAATACATATATACATAAACATGAATTTTTAATTAAAAGAAAATACATCATCATCCTTTTACTGACACAAACCTGTTTAAGTATTTATTTGTGATCTCACTATCGAGTACAACGCATTCGGCCGCTTTTAACTTCAAAAATTTTCAACAAATGACGATGATGACGAGGATCTAATGGTCGGACAGGGAGGTGGTTGACAGAACCCTGGAATACATACTCCTGGAATACGTAAATACGTCGAGTTTGGGCTCATTAGATTCCTCCGCAATAGCTCTGTTAATTTCACCTGATGATGGAACTTCAAGGCTGGCTAAACCTCGGAATGATTTATAATCGTAGTAAACCCACCAAATTTAGAGTCATTAGATTTGTTTTGATCGAAAAGGGAATTGTTCGAAGATAACAGAAAAGACACCTTGCAACAGTGAAGCCTTATCGCAGGTGAAGAGGATACGTGCTCAGTTGCCGATATGTTCAGATTAGTAGAATACAATTTTTATACAACGCTTGATCAAATGAGTGTAAAAAGGTTAGTTTTTGTGTTTTATAGGATAATGGTACACGAGAAGGTACTGTTGTGAATGTTATTTTCGAATATTGACGAAGCCAGGGCGGGTTATTAGCTATAAGTAGCTGTGTTCACCAACACATCTACAAAGCGTGTTTAAAAGCATCTACCTTGTTGTAAAGTACCTTGAGTGGTACACACTCCATTACGCTGTTGTAATAAGGATTGGCGGAGAGGCAAAATTGTCTTAAAATCTTCTAAACACCTAGTCTCAGAGTGGCTGTGGCAGAGTGTTTTGCTATTTCGTGCTCTGCGAAGCCTATAATGATCGCCCAACATATTAATCCCCGCGCACGATTGGATCACCAACGTATGACCTGAGCTTTTGGGCAATCATTCACAACTGATTTCTGAGTACGGTTACATTAATTTTATTTTATTATTTGACAAATCGTGAATCAATAGTAAAGATCGACAGCGTACAATTTGTTTTCTTAATATTATCTCTATTTTATTTTATTTTGCCAGATTGATTGATCACATAATAACTGACGCCCAAGAAGAACTAAATGAATGGCTAAAATACAACTTATTAACAATTAATACTAAAAAAACGTCTTTCATGATCTTTGCTGCAAAACATAAACACATACCGGACTTCTTACTACTTCTTACTACTACCGGATCGCTTACTATAAATAACAAAACAATACAAAAGACCGACTGAAAAATATCTAGGACTGCGGGTAGATGATAAACTAACCTGGAAACCACATATCGAGCAGATCCGAATAAAACTCACGTCCGTACTAGGCGCGCTACGAAAAATATCAAATTGTATTCCTAATAAAGTACGTTCCATTATATACAATTCTTTAGTTAAACCACATCTCGAATACTGGATAGAAATATGGGCATCTGCTGCTGTTACAAACTTGAACCCGTTGCAAAGAGCTCAAAATAAAATAATTAAAGTTCTATTTCATTATCCCTACAATATACCTACTAATCAAGTATATAAAAAAACTAAACTCTTTAATCTACGACAGCTATATATTTATTATACGTGCGCCCTTATAATTAAAGATTACTAAGTCCATTCGATCCAATTTAAAATTAAATAATAAAGTCCCTACGCATAATTTAAGAAACAAATATAAAATTGTATTACCCAATGTAAGAACAAACTACGGAAAAAAAACGATATTGTTTGAGGGGGTAAAACTTTACAATGACTTACTTAACCATACAAAAAAATGTAATATTGTCAATGCATTTAAGAAAGAACTTAGAGAATATGTACAAACTCTAGACTAACCTAATAATTTAAATGTTTTATTTAGAATTACTGTTATTGCACCAGAGGAAAATTTATTTTATTTTAATTACTGTATTTTAGAATCTCGTTATAAATGAAACTTGGTTTTGTATGAGGAATAAAGTCTTTAAACCTAACCTAATGCAAACCAATCATCACTTAACTTCGTCTTACTATACGACATAGTATAATATTATAGTATACCAGATTATTTCCTGAATCCCATGCTATTCAGCAGTAAGAATCGCTTTGAAATTTGTCCATTTTCTTTCGGAATTAGCGGAAACATAAGCACCCATACAAACGGGCATCCAGTTATAAAATGTTATTTTCGAACTCACGTCTAAGTTTTATAATTATGTATACATATACACGTAGTGTCCGGGAATCATTCTCACTCTTTTCTATTCAGTATACAGTAGGTACAGGCTCATTGCAGTTTTATAATCACAGGTACGAGATGATAAAATGTACCGTTGTTTTGTTATTATCGGTACACTAGATACGCGATTCTATTACGTTGACGCTTACCACTCCGCGTCCCGCTGTGTCCTCGCGGTGGAGGCGGGCTAACAGCTGATGGAACGGCCGATACGGCTCCATCTTCTTCTAAGAACTGATCGCATTCGTTTGGCAACAGTCACGCGCACGCCATAGGTGGCGTTTCTATCAGTGTGGTTCTTTTGACAACTCTGTAGCTCTGTAGCCCGTTCGATATTATAACAAAATGCTATAGGGTGGAATTTTTTGAAAACAGATATGGTGGAACTTGAAAAATATTTTCAACAATAACTGGTTTTAATAAGACTTTATGAAATAATTTTAAAGACCCATGTTATATAGCTGTATAGTCACGCACTATTTTAACACTGTCATTTGAAATAATTTTATTTTTTATAATGTCTTTCAGAAATATTTTTTACTGATACAATGAAATAAATTATTCGTTCGTCTGCGCAACGTGACTGCTCCGGTACACACTTGACCGTTTTTTTACTCTAAATAAACTTTTACATTAAATTCTCAACCGAAGTTAATTCTTATTGACCCACCGGCTGATGAAGAGCTTGATTTTATTTCAATTCCAATGAGTTCGTATCAAATTCGATTCGATTCACAACTCGGTCTGGTCCGGAGGAAGCCTTACGTTTGTGTGCAAGTTCTTGCTAATTGAATGCAATTTATTACCTACCATGGACTTCTGTAATTATACTAAAATGACCATGGGTATGTGTTGTGTGTGGGTGTCGCCTCAGAAAGCGGATGTGTGAATATTTTTCTTTCCACTCCTTTAAACTTACGATACGCGCAAAAATTTTCTTAACCAGAGATTGTTGCACTTGTCGTAACAATTTGATGGTTAACACTGTCTGAAAAGTAATGTATGTAAAAAAAAAGTTTTAACTGGTGGTTTACAATATATTGTGTTGTAGTGTGTACGGTGAACGGCGAATAGTTGTATCAAATAATAATTTGTTAACAATGCTTTGTTTAACTTCGACACTTGTTTTTTGATATAGTATAGAGTCATAAACAAACCCACTGCAGTAAATAAACATCTATATTGGTTTTAAATGGTGTGTAAAGAGCTTCATCCATCCATCCTCGTGTCCAAGCCATCTTCCCCTGCTCGTGGTTCACTTTGCAGAACAATGCGCGGGTGTCTCCTAACACAAGGCATTACCCGCCCGACTAAGTTACCAAACTCCTTCTAGAATCAACCGTTAAATGTTGTTACGTGTTTCAATTGCAGTGTCGGAGAGACGGTAATAAGGCGATCCCTCACTTTCATTTTAATCGGCAACTTGACAGTGATGCTTTTAGTATTATCAAAGTCCACGGTCGACGGTGACCACGCCCCGTCTGGTGGTCTGTTTGCTCGTTCGTCGACATGAAAACATTACTTATAAATGACAAAGTTATTACGTTACATTATACATTAGTTATAAAAGTTACAACTTTACTAACACTATACGTAGGAGTATACAGCTTATTAATAGTGTAATTACCGGCCAGGTCGTTACCCGGTCCCCGTACAATCGAGGGGCTCTATTAAATAACATAATGCTACGGTTTAGCGATGACGATGGTTTTATTTCATTATTTATTTTATTTTTATTTTTAACAATGCTTTTAGCATTAAGCCTGCTTTTTATTCTTGTGGAATAGTATGGTGCAAAAAAGTCTAAATTAATAAGTGTGTTGAGTGCAACCCCCTGCTGTCATTTTGGGAGTGCAAATGTAACTAGAAAATTGAAATAAGAATACATGGTGTAATCTGTTGTTTAGATGATAACTTTTTTTGAGGTATTGTAACTGAATAAATGTATTTTCTTCTCACGTCGGATCTGTAACTCTGACCGTGGTGCGGTGTGTCTGCTCGTTAGCTTGTTATTAACATGAAAGCGTATTATCCTATTTAAAATTGGTTAAAATCGAAGCAGATTTCGCAGTAACTATCTTCATGTCTATCGTACTGTCCTACCCCTCGATAAATGTACAAAGTCCTACCATCTACAAAACTTATGGTAATTGATCGTAAAGCCCAACTCATACCAAAGACCGAACAAAACTTCCAAGAGTCCTGTATATACGTGAGATGGTTTACGGAGCATAACCCACAGCCGCTGGTTGGCGAGCTAATTATCGTGTATTGCTTGTAGGTAGGTACATTTTCTTTATTATCTGAGCTTGAATTACTAAAAACTTAATCACATCCAAGTTTTTGCTCATCTTTTATTCTGGTCCGGTCTGCTGCACTCTTATCATTAGGTAAACGCGTTCACAAAAACCACAATAAAAAACAGAATCAAAATATATCGAGTGGAAGGTGTGTTATATAAATGTACCGACAGCCGCCGTAACGCATATGTACTCGTAAAGATAATCTAGGCAGCTGTAACGTTGCTAGATTCATTTGCAATAGTCAGGTGAACGATCCGAACGGGTTGAAGGCCAACATTCGTTCGACGAATGGTCAGTTTTTATTTATAAAAACTTACTCGTTATACGTGTGCATGCCGTGCCATCGACCCGCGGGAAAAAATAACTTCGCAGTGCAAAATAATGGTGCCTCCAAACTTGCACGATTTTTATCAATCGATGTTGACGCTCGACTCGGCGTAAGACAATCGACGAAACCTGTCGTTACTCGAACTGCATGTTTTTATCAGTCAATATCGCTTATCGAGAACGATTTTGGTGTTTTTTTTTCTTAGCTTTGTTCATTTATTATAAAGTAGCGGCTCCCTCGGAGTTCGTTCGGGTTGAACAATTAATTATATATACATAATTATTCAAAATTTTATGTTTTTTTCCCTCGATTAGGCATCAGTAGGTTTACTGATATTTTAAATGGCCTATCTGCGCAATCACGTGTTCTCACTACATACCAATGTTCATTAAGATCGGTGAAGCCGTTCTTAAGTTATCTCGAAATATACAGACAGATAAAAACACATTTTCAAAATGGTCAATTTTACGTCACTGACTCACAAAACGAATATTTATCATGAAAGTTTACAAAAAAGTAGAACGTACAGATAGAAAGGCTCAACAGATTTATATAGTATAGTTTAAGGCACATCTTGTTTTTAAATATCGAATATTCATAAACAATTTCCGAGCATCTAAAACAAACTAATGTTTTTGTGTATATATTAATATATACTATTCGGAGATATTACTTTTATCAATGTATAAATAAAGAAAACTTATTTTCAACCGCCTTAATAGAAATCACGTTTAAAATAAGCTGATCTCTGTCTGTTAAGTTTATTGTTAGCACCAAAGTGAAATAGAGCAAAAACAGCTCTGTTCAATATCAAGAATGAAAAAGCTTGTTGGTAACAATTGTATACCACACCATACTAAAAAGTAGTCACAAAAATGTTGAATGAATTCATTGGTAGAGAATTCGATTGGACACGATAACTTTACATGGTTCTTATACAGGCTGAACTTTTTAAGTGGGCGTGGATGACCATATCTGAAACTATGAGGAATAACGAAAAGTACTCAAAGCAGTCACGGACCGTATTTAGATGATAACTAAAACTGCATCGTTGGCCTTCGAAAAATCACATACTGTATTTTTATTACACCATTCGATAGTGCGAATAAGGATCGAATTCTGGGAAGTAATGATGTATGGCAAACTTAAGGAAAACGTTGGATTTTAATAAACTGTTTAATATTTTAAATGTATAATTTATACCAGTGGAGCAGTTATTTTCACAACATTATGTTATAATTTCATATTTTTATTATTTCTTCGTGGTTAGAGGCCACAGTAAAATAAAAAAATATTGAAACAATTAAAATTAGAACGTAAATTGGCGCCAAAAATATTTTTTGGTGTTTGTTGATTACTACTTACTGTTTTCATACTGTTTCGTATTTTGTTGAAAAATGTATGAAAGCTACTTTTTATTTTTATTATTATTTATAATAGCTAAATAATCTACTTGGAACTTGAACTCTGTCATTTGAAAATATATTTAACCAGTGACGAACGATTGGATATGATGAAGGCATATTTTATCAATGGGAGAAGGACTACTCGCGCTTTTGTATGGTACCGAAACAAATATCCACAACATGATTTTCCCACTATTAAGAGTCTCCAAAATATGGTTAACAACCTTAAACAAATAAGTAGCTTTATCAAAACAAATAAAGCCACGTATTTGTAATATAAGATTAAGAAATAACTATTTTGACCTATTTTGAGTCATCCCCATCTAATTCCAGCCGCAATGCAGTTAGAACATTCAAGTGTCTTAAGCTACGATATGTTATGTTCTAAAAAATATAATTATACATGTTACCGCTCCAGACGCATTGTGCAATAGTTACATCCAAGAGATAACTTAAGACGTCTTGATTTTGGCAACTGGTTAAATCGGAAAATTGACAACGATAGACATTTATTATACAATATTTTATTCTCTGACGAAACTACTTTTTCCAATAATGGTATGTATAACCGAAAAATTTAACATTATTGGTCACACACTAATCGTTTACGGATAACAGAAGTACGTCGTCAAGTGCGTTTTTCGTTTAATTATGCGGTATTTGAAAGACAAAATATTTTATTTCAAAATTTATGATAGAACGTTGAACATTTTTGAATATGTCGAAATTTTAAATGAATTGTTTGAAGAGCTAGTAGATAATTCGCCTTAGGCCCAGACTGACCAATTATTCATTCATCAAGATGGAGCCTATGCCCATAATAGCCGTATAGTAAAAGAAATGATGATTCAGCAGTTTGGCGAAAAATGTTTTTTTTACGCATGTTTCTGTGCCGTGGCCAGCTAGGTTACCGGATCTTATCCCCGTAGATTACTTTCTCTGGGGGTATGTAAAAAATGAAATCTATAAAGAAACGTGCAAGAAATGCAATTGATGACGTGAAACGATCTTTGGAAAATAATCTAAACGGAATCAACAATATTAAAATAATGAATGCAGTACAATCCCTGAGACGTTGAATATAGCTATGTTTTGAAAACAATGGCCATCATTTCGAACAATTGAATCAGTTAAGGTTTAATAAGTAGGTAACGTAAGAAAAGTAAAAAAGTATTTTATTTAAATTTGTTATTTCCTTAAGTTTGCCGTATATCATTACTTGATACAGAATTTAGTTATTATAAGCGAGATTATCGGATGGTGTAATAATACAGTTTGTTTTTTTTTTTTCAAAATCAACGCGTTTGATTCCTGGCTAGGAACACTGATTTTTAAAAAATCCAATGATGCAGTTTTAGTTTTCAAAAAAATCGAACCTGGGACTTCTTCGAATACTTTTCGCTATTCCTTATTTCGGATTTAGCTATCCACGCTCATTTTAAAAATTCAGCCTGTATTGTATGAGTGGGCTGAATTTTGGCCGTATAGGGTGGACCCTGGCCCAGAATACTTTCCCTCATCGTCGTAATAGGCGACAGAAGCTAGTCTGTTTGGTGGTAAGGCTTCGCGTATGGATTATATATTTTGTACTATTATTGAGTCATTAATAATATTACTGGTTTTAACATTATCTTTCCGTGAAGCCTGCCTGGCTAGCTACCACCCTCCTGCTTGAGTGAGCCGCCAAACGACTCATCGTGTTCCGGCTGGGGGCTTGAGATCCAATATCTTCTTTCTAACCTTCTTCTCATTTCCTGGGCGACAACGCATCAGTGATACCTTTGGTTTTGTTGATGTTGATGTTGATGGCTATTAACATTGAAAAAAAAACTCTCAAAATTTTATTAAAACTAAGTAAATCACAATATATAATAATTGGTAGGAATTTCGGAGCGCTTTAGACTTTCAAAATTTACCACTGTTATGTATTGACAATACTTTTATCCCCTTACTCTGATACGACCAATTATCTTAGCGTTATCTTCGACCCAAATCTTTCATGGTCAGCGCATGTAAGAGAGATCAGCCGTAAAGTTCACTTCACTGTGCATTCGTTAAAATGTCTTAAAATTTCTTGCACATAACACTAAAATCACGCTATTACTTGCACTTGTTCAGCCTATACACTCAAATAAACTTTAGTGCTTGCCAAAATTTTTGTATGAGATTTATTTTTGGTTTACGATAATTTGACCGTATCTTCATCATCATCATCTTCGCAAACATCTCAAGTAGCTTACAATCCGCTTTCCCAGTATTACTAGGCTCACGCGTCACCTGTACAAAGACATCGCTTTTCCTGCGCCCGCCCATCATGATCTGTTGTTTGCAGAATACATCGTAAATCTCCGTCGTAATACCTATGTGTATTAAAATATGCTACATTTCGTTTGTGTGCACGCCAAATTTGCCTTTCGTACAAGAGTTCCAATCCAAGGTCTTCTGAAGGAAATTTCATTTTGAAATATATATAAATAGTTTTGAATCATAATATTTAGACGACTGTTTAATTTTATTATCGGGTACATGAAATAAATATATTAAAAAAATATTGTGCATTGTTATTGACAGCAAAGTTGACGATTGATTCTAGTTGATTGATTCTATTAAATTTTGTAGTTAGGAACTCGAGTCTCATTAACTTTATCCATTATATAGAACGCAACTCTATCACCTGTACGTTTTAAGTGGGAACAACAAAATCATTATTATTATTAATTATTATAATCGTTAAAAATTATATTATCATAGTTCACCAGTGTGATGCGTTTCTCAATTATTATTTATATTACAAGAAAAGCATTTAAATTTGAATATAATACTCGTAGTATTAATCAATTAAAAAAAACAACAAGCGTCTCATAAAACTGCATACACAATCTTCCGCCCGTCTCCCACCGGTGCCGAAAGATACTGTCTATTTCGAAACGCTACCGCTCAAACACACCTCTTTCATTTCTTTAACTGTCATCAATCGTTTCGTACGCACTCGTCCGTTACGAGCACTCCTTGTTTTGCCCTTATTAGAGTTCGGTACGACCGATGTAAAAACTCTCTCTGTCACACCTTATTATCCAATCTTCTTTTCTCTGAAATTACTGAAGATAAAAAGTTGACGATTCATGACGTAGAGTTATGTACAGTAAGATGACCTGGTCACGAATCTAACCCGAGGAAACAAATTTGTAATAAAAAAAATATATGCAATTTATAATATTACTTCGCTCGTAACACTCATCCGTGAAACTGCTGATAAAAATTATTAAGATATAATTTCTCATGTACTGATTTCAGGAAAATGTAAATTATATTCCTCACCACTTACCGGAGTGAAGGAGAACGAAATGCTTATACGCTCGAGTTCGATACAGACTTGAATCTGCTTTTTTTAAATTAACGTATGCTTAAAACATTATACATGGATTGAAAGTGAAAAGATAATTATAAGTTGTTCTTATTGAATAGATATATTTGATTCGAATTTGGATATTGATATCTTAGTAACTACGAGTACTACATGCTGAATAAAAAAACTGTGTGATTTACATTTTTAAATCAGGAAAGAAGTTTAAAATAACGACTTAGCAAGATAAGAGTTTAATTAAGTTATAAAATATATAAATATAACAAAAGAACAAGATCGAATAGATAATATATCGATATATATTTATAGGAGTAATTTTATTTACATTAAAATTAAAAAAATGTGATTTTCGGCAGTTGGAGAGTAGCTGTGAATTTTAGAGAGGGAAAAATAAATGAAAAAACAGAAACCCTTATCCCGTGTGTCCGATTCTGACTTGGCTGGATTTTTTATAATACGTTAAAGATGTAGCATGCCCACGGTGCGATTCAATTTCTCAATATCTTTGATCAATACAACAATCCTTCCATTGTGACGGAATAACAAATTTCTTATATTAACCTACTGTTATGTAACCCGCTGTTGGACTGCGGAGTTCTCTCGCAAAGAGAGTAGACGAGGTCACAGTTCTCCACGCCGGCTAATTACGGATTGGCGGAGTTCACAGACTTTTAAATATGGAGAACTCTTAAGTGTACCGGTTCCCATAAGACGTTTTCGTGCACCGAACTGCATGATCATTAATTTGTAATATTCACACAAATTGGACTAATTTGAATTTCTGGTAAGATCGAATTCCAATCGAATCGTACACGAGAATGATTTTTAAACAATTAGGCTATATTTGGTTATTTGAATCTGTCTGAAAAATACTGATGTATTTATAAGCCAATACCATTAGTTGTTTAATGAAATCTCAATTACCGTGGACTGTAAGTACAGTGACGCGTTCGACCCATCTGTCATGTGGATATTTGACGATTGGAAACATTTTGGTGGTCAAATAATGAACCGACAACGACCAAAGCATCGTACGTGATGGTAACATTATATATATTCAAATCTGTAGAAAAAAGTATTCACGGCATGTTCGCTCTTCCTTCCTCTTAAATCAATGGAATGAATGAATTAAAACCGGTCAAGTTCGAATCGGGTAACCGTTGGATATAATTTCGAATCATATATCGAATGTATCTAGGAATTATGTTCCTTTTAGAAATAAATCCACGCAAAGGATTTTCTTGTAGGATTTTCTGTAATCTTTGGTTGAAGACATATTTATTCGGATTTTTTTTCAAAATTTCAGAGTCGGCAATTCTAAATAATTGCATGGATATAAAGATAAGATGGAGCGCGAGGTAAATTTGAATAGTAAATTTTTGTATTTTTTCTACATAAAACACAAGACAAGGCACACATTTAAGACACATGTTGCGATTTTTTTTTTAATTATAAATTTTGCCCTGAAGTTAAATCTTAAAATCAGAATTCGTTATTATTTATCGTTTTTTCATCCATTCCTTATTTATTAACATAGTGATTCAATTTCATCTTTGAAATTTTTCCGAGATAAAAGTACTACGTGACCGACGAACAGATAGACGCATACATATATTTTCTGGACTTCGTCTGTTTTACGTCGAATTTACGGAACCCTAGGAGTCGAGTGAATGAATGAATTTATACTATTTAGTATGCTGTTCGCTTCGAGTGTAGATAATTCTATTTAAAGTGGACGATGATCCCTCTTGTCGAATCCTAATTTAGGCGGACGGCCGTGCTGATTCAGTGCGCTATGTGAGCAGCGGCAGCGGCGTCTTGAATTAGTTAAGCTTTTCGAAAAACATATGCGTGTGAATGTTTTTTTAACATTCATAACGGTGTTGTCACATCGCTCGCGAGCGACTGGCTCCAAATATATTTTTTCATTCAAAATTATACTATAAATACTTTTTCGTACAATTGTTTTTATGAGTAAAGTAACGGACTTCGTTCGAGTTAAACAATTGATATAAATACATTATTATTCAACATTATATGTTATTTGGCTCGATTTAAAGTCATTTGATTTTCTGATATTTTATATAGCCAATCTGCGCAATCGCGTATTTTCCCTACATACCAATTTTCAATAAGATCAGTCACGCCATTTTTGACTTATAACGGGACATACAGACCGACAGACAGACATTTTTCAAAATTGTCAAATTGATGTCAGTGACTCATAAAACGAATATTAATCATGAAATTTGACAAAAAATGTACAGATAGACAGACACTACTGATTTATATAGTATAATAGATAGTACTTATGTGTAGTATGAGAACGTTCAATAACACCTGCATGTCCACGTGAATAGTGTAATTTTTCACAAATAGCAACAAAAACTACACTCAAATGTTTATGTTTGGTATGTGGTTTTGATGTTGCGTCGTAGGGTTGTCACTTTTACTAAATTATTAGTAGGAAAAACTTACATTCAATTTTTTTTACATCGTAACGGTGAGATAATTTTAAGTTAGTATTAAGATTAGATTCTGATGTGTTGGATTCAACAGTTTAGAGTTATTTTTTACCGACTTCAAAAAAGGAGGAGGTTTTATATTCGGTCGTTTTTTTATGTATGTACAACCGTAACTCCGTTATTTATAAACCGATTTCAAAGGTTCTTTTTCTCAACGTTTTTATTATACATAAGTAGGTATGTAAAAAATAATCGCAGTAAAACAGTAGGTGTAAAAAATTAATAGAATGAGACTTAACATTGAACAAACTATAATGACCGCAGAACGAGACTTACTAGTCACTACTGAAGTACATAAGTACTGAATTGGTACCAGTATCAGCCGTGGAGATGGGGTCAAAATAAGGCGTGGATACATCAAGCCCATGTCTCAGCAGTAGCGAGGAAGCTAGGGCAAATCTAAACTAACCTGTATTTCTTTCATCATAATCACGAATTGTGATTCTGTGTCTTTATGTAAAACTTTCATATCTTAAGACCGAGTCTATTGATTGAGTTTGAGGTAAGGCAGCTTGGAAGAACCTTTGCTTTTCTGATAATTTGGCTTTGTAATTACTTTTAAAGTACATTAACTTTTTAATAACTTTTATGCACTGTGAATCACATACTAGATCTCGAGTGTCATTGATATATATAATAAAGATATTATTATTTCAAAAGCCTGGGACAACTATTTAACGGTCTCACAAACGCCAAGTATCGAACCTTAAAACATTTGGTCCACAGATAGGATCATTGCCATCTGGGCTATGGAAGCGTTTCAAATAAAAAGCTTTCAAAATTCCGAACAGACCAATCAAATTAATTTGTTTTCATGTAATTTTCAGTATAAGAATAAATAATAAACATGGAATAAAAATCAGAGTAAATTTTAGATATCTGGTAACAATGATCAGCGGTTCTTAACAAAAATGCTCATTTATAAGTTCACACGCTCACTCCTCTGCTCGCTCTAGAAATCAGGTGGCATGGACATGTACAAATAATATGACATCACAAACAGTCATGTACAACCAATTATCTGTCACATTTATATCTGCCCCGACCGGAAAACGAACCTGAAACTCGGCGCTCAGCAGGCAGGGTCACTAGCAAGTGGGCCATCGTCTAAATCGTTAGTCGCTTAGCGTTACTCGTCGACGATGAGGCAACTTTTTTGGTTACCTATTTCATTGTAAATGACCGAGTAATCGGATCATGGATTTCAGTGCTGATTAAGTTTGATTGCACGTTGACAGGCGAGCGAACAATTAACGGGCGAATACTCGCACGACCAACATGAATGTTATCATCTCACCGTTCAGATAAAAGGTTGCACGTGAACAGTGTACCATTTGGAAGCGTTCGTAGCACGACAAAATCACTCATAATTTAACATTAACGCCTCGTAACCAGTCAAAACTGCTTTGAGCTCGACTTGCTCAGTTACATTTGCGTATATCTGACTTGCATAAGTTTTATTTATCTTATGTAAATAGTAATGTATGTTGTTAATCATATATGTTATGCAACTTCGATGAGTTGACGGCTAAGAAAGAACGAGAGAACCCGTTCATAACTGGCTCTCTGAAAGAGCCTTATATTTAATGGCAATAGCCGGCAAACGAAGCGAGGAGAACTAAGAACTGATGGACAACCATAATACAAGAGTCCTTGTATCTGAAACGATGTCATGTTTCTTCACACGAGGTAATTTGTGACTAGAAATATAGTTGACAGAACATAATAAATAAATTTAAGTATTATTCTTAATTTAATCACTTTAATTTCACCGTTTGTTAAAATTTTGCCATTTGCATTGCAAGTACTCATAAAACAAGTTCTTATTTTATTTATTTGACAGTGTTTGTCCTGTTAATATGGAATGGAATACCGTGTTTCATAAAATATTTAATGTATATTCCAAGGTTTGTAAGTCGTTTAATTTTCTTTTTACTGTTTTTAATATGACCTCAAACGGCGACTACGACCATTAAATAGTTATGAAGCCAGTGTTGTCTGGGGACGTTTTGTGCAACTTTTTGAAAAAAAAAAGAAGGTACAAGGTTTTTGATAATGAAGCATAAGAGACGTCTTATGCTTGACGTCGAGAGGCGTCTCAACGAGATAGATTGATGATGTAAAGAAGACGGTGGGTATGCCGGATGATGACAGCTCAGAATCGGTCAGAGCAGCAAGTTAAGGGAGACTTATTTTTAGCCGTAGACGTCCGACAGACTAATGGATTTAGTATTTAGTATATTTACCCAGATAATGCTCCGTTTTGTACAGAACATAACATGTGGTAATGATGATTGTCGGAATGTAAGTGTATGGGTTTCATTTGTTACTGTTAAACTGCCCTCGCTTCGCTTCAGAAAAACTACCTCTTACGCTTAGAAATAGCACCTATATTATTTTAGGACTGGGTTTCTTCGAACCCGGGAGCCCAAAATATAGGTTGGTAGAAGGCGAGTAGTGGACTGTATAGGATAGGGCTTGTACGTCCCTTTCTGGGCAATACACTCGACATATAAATGCACACACCAATAAGGGAACCCACCTTAATTCCGATGCCGCAACGCTGGTGTACGGCGCCGAGATGGTGTTGAGTCTTCTTGTGTTGACGCTGACAATATTCCAACTTCACGTAGTCACACCCGCATGTTTCATCCATCCATCCATCCATCCATCAGCCTTTGGAGGTCCACTGCTGGACATAGGCCTCCCCTAACTTGCGCCACTCTGACCGGTAACCCGCATGTTTACAATGACAAAATAACGACAAAATATAGGAGTTGCACTAACGAATCACCACATTAAACACGATGACAACTGCACGTACAGCTCGTGTCCCATACTTGACCGCGAACGAACATAGACCGCGGCGCCGACGGCGTTCGCAAACGAAACGAGAAAAAAGGAGGGTAGAACCGAAATTAATGCATAACAGTTATTGCACCGAATGTATTGCCCGAATGAAAATTAACTTAGATATAACGGAACAATACAATACATTAGTGAATACCACAACGAAAGCTGTTTCTGAGATTAGCGCGCACAAACGCACAGACAAACAGACGCAAATTCTAACAACTATTGTTTTGGGTTCTATTGCGTTAATAAAGGTAAGAGAAGTTATGAATTAGTAAGGAAATAAAGCAACGATTAATGGGCGAGACAGAAGATAATGACGGTGATGAACAAGGTGGTGTATATGACGCATTGTCGCCCTAGGATTAGTTAGAAGTACTAGTTGTTTTTAAGTAGTCCGCCGTAAGCTCGAAGACTTATGTCGACCTAGAGTGATCGACTAAAGTGCATTTTCTAGCGCGGTCGCTTGGACTTAGGCATCCATTGGTAAAATTTCTCGACTGATACGTTTTTCGGATAGCATTATTTTTCGGATAGCATATATATTATATATTTGTAACACTAAAACAGCTCTGTGACATTTCCACTACTAAGGTAAAATTTTAAAGTACGTGGTTTGTCTGTTTATATAGGGAAAAATAGCAAAAAAATACAACAGTATTCTGTAGCTCAGAAATAAAAAGAATACTGTCGAATCATTGGCAATATCAAGTTTAAAAATAATCTTAATCATTAAGTTTCATCAATTTTAGATTTTTATATATAACATATTAAAATGCATTTATTATTTACTTAAGAAGATAATTTTGAATGGATTTCTTCAGAAAATTAAAATACAAGGCATCTTTATAAAATTTAAAAAATACGTATTAAAAGTTGTGTGTTTATTTTTTTATATATATTTTCCTAGGCCTCAACACCCCTTATATTATTGTTTTTTCTCGGATAAGAAATCTCATGAAAACTGGAAGTGCCGATTTAATTAGCATAATCCGTGGTAGAGCCGCCGAGACCACTGAAACCGAAGTTGGTCTCAGCAACTAAAGCTTGTTGTTTTAACTCTAATTAACTTAAATTTACCTTACGTTAACTATTTTTTTACAGTGTAAAAATGACGGGTTTAAAATCCATATAATTATGTGCGTATTGTTTATAATAAAAACTTGTTATCTATAGGTCATTACAGGGACCGAGTTTTATTTTACAAGTAGCGCACCGTCCCGTCTTTGTTCGGATTCAACATATATATATATATATATATAACTTAGGATGACAGAGGCTAAGACCATAGTGGTTGGTGGACCATATTGGTAGACTTCACATACCAACCTTTTTTTTTGTTATCGAGGGGAGAAATCTTCAAAAGGTATACCTGGTGTCGTAGTAGCGACACCTACAGGGTTAACTTTAAAATTATATAGATTAGTTTTTGAACAATAGGCTTTTAGACTTTACATCTATTTCTATTAATATAATAAAGAGAGAGTGAGAATTTTGTGAACTTATGTTTACGCAGAAGGTAATCTGGAGAGCGATGGTAACTATTAAAAAAAAACCTTTCACCAATTAAATTTAAAAGGTACATTATTCGAGATGGACATAGGCTCTAATTATATTATGTATAATATATTAATTAATCGTTCAAACCGCACGAATTCGGGTCGGGCTGCTAGTAGATAATAAGGTTGAGACTGTTTCAGCAAACAAAATACAGTTAATTGCTTACAAGAACTTTGTAAAATAGTTAACTGTATTGATATTATTGTTAAATAACAAGTTTGTAAATATTTCGCTGAATCGGACCAGAAAGTATGTTGCGTGTCGAATGAACGCTGATTGGACTCATATGTTGTTTGTTACAACGTGCTTATCCCAAAAAGCCAAGTTTCAGCATTGCACAACTCACTCGATGCGTACATATATGCAACCAATGCAATAATTTGAACGGCTTTAAGCTATCACGGGACGAGTCTTGGTCACGGGGTTCTCTTAGGTATCGAGTAAATGTAACTAGATGTGGAGTGCACGCTACAATATCTCAAGATTTAGTGTTTCTTTTTTTTCAATTTTATTATTTGAATATCGCACATTCTAAAATAAAATATAAAATATTAAGTTACTGGAAAATGGTTGATAGCTGTTTCTTTGTCCAGCAGGACGTGCGCGTCAGTTTTAATGGTTATCTCTTTTGACTTTCATCAGTTGTTTACATTGTTTATCTCTTCACGAGGCTGTTTACATCGATATTCGTTACTTGTTACAAATAAAATAAGAATTACCCATAGCATATTCAACTTCGCTTAGTACCCTCCCTCAAAACTTCTCGATTTATCCTTATTTGTCTCTATGAATATCTACACACACTTTATTCAACTCTTTTCATATTGTCTGGAGCCATAAGGACTTAAATTTACTGAAAAATTGTTTAAGTGATATAATAATAATATGTTAAGAAAGGGATTTATTAAATACTTTATTGTACAAACCTTAAAATAAAGGGGGGTACAATAGGCGGACTTAATGCCTATGTTAACCGTTTTTAAACTTAATAAAAATTTATACTAAATATAATAATATTAACCC
>PDGT01000056.1:1997590-2061493 GCA_003671415.1 Megathymus violae
GGGGACCACCTTCTGGAAGCGGTCAAATTTAATGTTCATATTCAATCATTGCCAATCATATCGAGGCAACCTTTCTAACTCACTATTACATTTCACCGCTGTCATCACGTGTCCTCTACCCATAGTTTATTCTACTTACCCAATACATCACCTAATTCTGTTCTGATCATCTACATTTAATATAATTTAATGTTGAACGAGACCCCATGGCTAATTTACTTGTGCCCATTACTTATACCCCAACTCTACGCAAGGATCCAATTTTATGTATCGCATCTACTTCTATTTCATACGGTATATTGCGCAGTGTCTGAGAGACAGTGACTAAACAAACCGATGCGCGAGCGGCATAACTTGCCACGGACTCGACACGGGAAATTATTATTGTTAGAGACAGGTGCCAAAGATCCCTTTTGTCTTTGCTGCCTCCTGTTAGCAAGCACTCCGAACCAGGCTTTATCACAAATATCGCGACCTTCCATAACACGTTTGCGCCATTCAAATCTGTTTTCTGCCAGCTTCTCCCAGTCCCGGTGGTCTATTTTAAACGCAGCCATATCCCGCTTGGCGCAGTCATTGAAGCGAAGATTCGGTTTCCATTCGATTAGCTTCAAAGATCCAATCAAGAGACCAATAACATATGCGTAGAATATAAGCGACACCCGTTTGGTTGCTCAAAAATATCTGTGCATACAATGTCATGACACACCAACTAGAAGTGTTTTGTAGGTAATGTTTCCCGCTACCACGCTAAGTGGTAAAAGTAGAAAGCGGATGAAATGGACAGACCAAATCAATTGGAAACTTCTTCGCTGCTTCTATAGAGTCACGAATTGTGAAATGAAACTCACGGCTTATCGACCTCTTTTACATCACACATTTATTGAAATTTACACGCAGCAGAGACTATCGCATCACTACTTTCTTTCTTACCTTCTTCTCATTTCCCGGCCGATAACATATCGGTGATACCTTTGGTCTTGCTGATGTTCACGAGCGACGGTGACTACTTACGACTGGGTGGCTCGTCTGCTCTTTTGTCGGCTATTAAAATTTAAAAACAAAACTAAGACATGTAACTAGACATATACAAAACATACACAAAAAAAACAGAATTAATCTACCTGAAAGTCTACGTATTACAAAAGAAATTGCAGAACTAATATCTACAGGGAACACATTTAATGTAAATAATATACCATTCAATAATAGTATTCCAGATACTCTCATGGTCTACCCATACAACTTACCTACGCAGTATGAACTTACCTTTTTACTTAAGTGTGAATGCTCGTGGTTGAATACAGGTATTCACGTCGCCGGTTAACAGTACTATAATGTAGCCCGGTATGTCGTTAACATGTGTTACACGAGGGAAATGCCTTCAGTTGAAAAGCGGTGGTAAGTGGCGAAGTGTCCAAGTAATAAAGAGAGTTGTTTGCTATTCTTCTCCAGCAGACTCGTTCGTGTTACTGAACTTGATTAGAGATCAGCTCGTGACAGAGATTTAATGTTGTCATAGAGTATGTAATTAAAACATAATACTTATTCATTTGGGAAAATATATTACTATAATTATATTGTACATTTATTTGACAGTAAAAATTATGGGTTTGTTATTATTATAATTTATATGTAAAACTTTAAACTTTGAGACGTTGTTGCGGAGCCAAGGGTATTTTCAGGCGACGTAATTTAAAACAAAATGTACGTGTTACCAAAAGGAAACGATTATTTAGGCTAAAAATTCTTCTCAATACATCAATAACTAAGTATATATTGAGCGCTTTGACCATCACATTATTTTACTATGCCAGTAGTTGTTATTTTCTTTATTCAGAAAAATGCTTCAATATTATAAATCAATAAATTTTAATCAATTTATTCTCTCATATCTCTCGGCTCTTTGCTACCCGCATTGGACTCTTCTATCCTATCTTCTTTCCTTTCTCAACTCTTCGCTTCTCTAATAGCCTTTCTGCATCGATCTGTAGAATAAAAGAATAGATATGTTTGACTTCGTGAACACGATATCACATTATAATTATGATTTTTTTTAAGTTTTAATGTCCCGTAATTTTTTTTTATTGAACATTGAGGAATGGATGGCTCATTTAAGAAGAAATCTGCATTTGTCTTATGCAATTGTCTCATTTTGTTTCATCGAAAGAGGTACATATCTGTATTCAAAGTGCTCTGTAAACCACTACCCCTTGATATTAATTTTGTCTTGTATCATCTGTGTAGTGAAGATTGAAGAAAGTTTTTTCTTTCTCGTCGTGGGAGGTGAAGGAAATAAAGTTGGGCACACAACTAATGCACATATTTTTATTACGTTGTTTCATGGCTTCAGTGTCATTATTAGTTTGTTAATAAAATGTTTTTGAATATTAATTATATTTTTTAAAGCTGCTTCGAAGAAATCGTTTTTAAGTTATTCTGCTATAGTACCTTGTGGTGTACATACGAGTACAATAAAAAGCTTAATTAAAAGCTGTAGGATGAGAACAATTTCGGTATTCTTCACATATTTTTGAGAATATTGTTGTAAAATTCTGTGCGTGAGCATGTATTATATGTAGGTATTATTTAACCATCCAGTACCTAAAACACCATGCATGTTTTTCAACTATTAAATGAACTCTTTTAATTTAACGTCAATATGATATTAAAATTGCATTATGCCAATGAAACGTTGAAATTACTTAAGTTCTTATATCCCGTCGATTACTCAAATGTACTTAAAATGTATTAACACAAAAACTGTAAGATGTCTGAAGCCGCAAGTATCCAGAGTTTATGGAGGTGTCAATGCAAGCCTCAGGGTGTATTGATCATGGACGCAAGGTGTCTGTCAGCATGATTGCACAATGCCTAAATGAACTACGAGCGGCGCGCGCGCGCAGCGAGTGACTGATTAAGACAGATTAAAATATAGTGACCAAGCGGTACTGATTTGCTGAGAATATTTCCAGAACTATAGATCATCTTTCAACAAAAAAATAGTTCATTCATTCAATTGATAACTCCCCCACTACTGGATTCGGGGTTTCACTCATAATGAGTGAGGTTAAGGTAAGACAGGTAGACTTCATATGCTTTATATGCCTATGGAGAACTCTGAGGTATGTAGGTATCTTCACGACGGTTTATTTAAACCGAAAAAGTGATAATTGATTTTTAATACGATGTTTAAATATTGTTAGTGCCTGTAAAAGGATAAGGATGGTCACTGTTATTAATATAACAAATAATAATTAGGCTGTAATTGGGCAGCTTAAAATACTCCCCCAATCCCATGCTGGTAGAACAGTGTCATAAGAGGCGACAGAAGCCGGCCTTCTTGGTGGTAATGGCTTCGCGTAAGGATTATATTATCGGTATTATTAAATCATTAATATTATTACCGGTATTATTATTTTTCCGTGAAGCCTGCCTGGCTGGCTAGCTACCACCCGTATGCTTGAGTCAGCCGCTAAATGTCTCGTGTTCCGGCTGGGCCCTTGAGAGCCAGTACCTTTTTTTTTAACCTTCTTCTAATTTCCTGGCCAACAACGCATCAGTGCAACCTTTGGTCTTTGGTCTAATGTCCATGGGTGACGATGACCACTTACCAGCAGGTGGCGCGTCAGCTCGCTTGTCGGCTATTAATATAAGAAAAAAGTATTAATCTAGTGTTACACTGAGCTTAGTTCTCCAACGAGTAATTTTGGTTTAGTATTTTATTTTATTTTTTTATTGACATTCGCGGAAGCCAATGCCAATATATATTATGATGACAATAAATTTAGCTCGCGTATGTAAACGTAATATATGGTCAAGTTCCAAGTTCCAATTTAACTATAAATGTCCAAAATTTTACAGTTCGCGTTATGATTAGGGTAGTATGTTTGGGATCTTATGCAACGTGTCCGTAAAAAATCAAACACATGGGTTCTCTAATTAAAAAAGATGCCGGCTGGGTCAACGACACCGGCCTTGGCATTGCGACGGCGAGTTACATCACCGCGAGCTGTCAATAGGACGCACTTATACAGAAGTGACCCATTTAATGCTTTAAACTTATTTTATGCCATCATTTTATTACTCGCTAGCTTCACTGGATGTCAATTGTATAGGATTGATAATGTATGCTGGTAGTCCACGTTAACGGTAAGGAGAGAAATTTCATAGGAATTAGGGACATATAGTTGCGCCTTATAGACAGACGGTCATAAAAGCAATGGAGGTGATTTATCTAATATGTCCTTAGTTTTGACGTTTAGTAATTAGTTATAGCTATGTTTTGAACTTCATTTATTATTGCTGCCAAGTCGTAATAAATGACATTTCAAACATGATACCGACGGGATATAATCAGACGAGCTGATATCGTATATATCCGCTTTCCCCCAAATTGAATAATACGCACGAGTTATCAATGAAAAAAAGTATTAAAAAAAGGTTCAGAATGTTGAATACAAAAATATACAAAAAAAAATACAAAAAATACAGCTTAGTTAAATCCGCCCTTGAATGTTATTAATGCACAGCTGCTGGTGACAGAAGAAGAGTGGATTTTGAAAAGTGACATATGACCTTTACTTTATTAAATTTTTGTTTCAATACTAGTCCAATCGACTGGAAGTCATTATTTACAATCAACCAAGATCTCCTGTGTTGTTCGACGAATCGGATATTTGAAATATGGACATATACAGTTTATAATTATCGTAATGATAGTTAAATAACTGTACCGTAGTCGAATCTTGTGGCACAATGTGAGGTGCAAAAGCTTTAGTCCACCGTGCCGGTGAACTGCGGATAGATACAGTTTCGAAAACTTCGTGAACATTATGATAACTTTATTATTTAAGTGTTCTAATGATATTTCCCTTTGCTATATTAATAATACCACAACCATTTAAGCCAAAACCGTAAATGTAATCGTAAAAGAAACTTACAAATTTTAGCAAAGAAAATTTTAAAATAATAACTGTTTTTTAATTCAATTTAATTACCAGTGTGATTGTTTGAGTTACCTTTTAGGTTCACTAGGTAAATATTTATTTACATTTGTCATGTAATTAGTTAGTTTATACTTTTATAACATAGATGGCTTCGATTCATGAAAAAATCCGTTTGGTAAGATTTTGATTTTAAAAGTTACTATCACACTAATGGTTGTTCTCACCTGAATTCAAACTTGCGGTAGGCTTCGCTAGCAGGTAGGGCCACTACAAAAGGATCAATAATATTACTAATGTTTTCTCCGTTAACATAATTATTTAATTTATACTACTAAGCTAAATGTTTAAAATGCCTTTTGTGCCGTATTGAATATGCCCACTCAAACTTGTGATATTAACAAAAGTCCACTCTGCATAAAATACTCCAATTTTTTTTGGTTAAATAAAATATGCGTTGTTTGATTAGTTGGGTTTTTTTTTAATTTCGATTGTTTAAACAAACCGTGCAGATTGTGTGTAACGTTTTTATAACATGATCCATTGAGCACTCGAACTAGTATTTGAGTAATTTTAAAGGCCATAGAATATTTATTATTGTTGCTTTCATATAGGATACCATCGTCCGCGTTTTTCTGTACCTATGAAGAAAATTGGGCAATTAGTCTATGGGAAAACATTATGTTATAGTTATTAAGGTTGTCAGTTATTTAGTCGTGGGATATTTTCGATATAAATGTTTGTTTTGAGTATTTCTGACCGCCGTGGCGGTTTCACTGCGAAGTTATTAATGATCTTCGATTTCATGATATTACCTGTTGGACTTTCGGTTTTGTTTTTGTTTCTCTTGTGTTATGATTTTATTACTACTAGAGTGCATAAGCGTAAACGTTAAGCGTGATACTATTTAAGCCATAACTAGGTAATTTAGAGGCGACCGACAATTGTAATAATGATAGTTGGTAGATATTTTTTTGATATACGGGGAAAGATTCCGTTTTTTTGGATTCCAACACATTACAAACTTTTTGCACACAATCTCATGCAAACGAGCAGGCTTCGAGATGTTTACATGTTTACGTACCGGTTACGTCTTTCATGCACAACGCCCAGTGCGCCCGTCTCACACGATCGAAAACTCCTCACATCCTGCCACCTCTACAAGGCAGATCTTCCTTGGGTTGTAATAGAACAGTATCCGTTTTTGAGATTAAGTATAGATGTCCATGTAACGCCACTCCAAGTTGTCACAATGCCTGCGGCTGCCTCAGCAGCAACTGGGGCCACACTGTTATTTAATCATGATATTATCATGGATTATTGAAGACTATTATATACCTACAATAAAAAATATCGGAAAATATGATGTCTGTCAGTTCGTTAATATTTGATGTTGAATATGTTTGTTTTGGTTGTACGAGGTATTCTTAAGTACCCGTTGAAGGAACCTTGAATATCGGACTTTGAATTATGTATTAGACTCGGAACGAAAATAACTCTGTTTGTTCGACATATTTGACTTATACAACTTGTCGGACATGTAATTATCACCGTTGTAGAGTGATATAAAATTGTGTTTAGATGAAAAACAGCAATACTGTGTAGGATTGTAACAAACCTCCTACCGCTAACCAGTCACCTCCGTCTAAGAGTTCGTTCGAGAGAACAGGAACCTGATGCCTTTGTTGGTCACGGTATATCATGGGTGGGACAGGTCAATTAGTGGCCATGAAAATGGCTGCACCCTCGCCAAATCTTTCGATATCAATGTGAATTTTACAAACGCGTACAGTTAACCTGAACGATTAGTTTTTAATGTATTATGTAATTTTATTTTTCAATTTCATTGAAATGTTATTTACGTTTGTCCGCAGGTAACGAGACGATATTGTGATGAGGTTTTTCACCGTGCATAAAAACTGGATCTGGCTTGTATGTAACGAAATGTAGCTTCGATGAAATCGTTTTATTAATCGTAAGGTCATTGTATTGTATAGACGCGGGCTGTAGTTTCATGTGAACGTCATTATCGTTAAGTTGGGTTACTGGTGGGGTTGGATGTGCGCTCTGAATTAGGGGGATTTGAGTCACGACGCTGGCTGGCCTAATGGTTGTTGGATTTCACACTTTGGGATGATTATGAAGAATGTCCAATCTCTTGAGGCACTGTTGCCGTTGTTACTGTTGTTATAATGACAGATAAAGGTTTTTCTCTTAGTTGTCTGTAAACACTCGTGTCCTACCTTAGGTAATAGCATGAATATTTAAGCGTGTGCAGTTACTTATTTATTTTTAATATTATCAAAATCATAGCTGCTTATTTTAGTAATGCATTTGTTTCTTAAACTCCTTATAACTGTTTCATCAATGTACCAAAGGAATAAGAGCAGAAAGAAATAAGTTTCTACGGATTTGGTCTCTGTTTTTTTTCATTCTGTGCATATACTACGCAATACCACGCAGGTTATTAGGTCACCAATATGTATATACGTAAGAGTTTGTACAATATTTGAACCTTTTGCCGTTCAATAGTTTCAAGTATCAGACTCAGAGTCAATCGCGAGTGACAGACGGATGGAAAAGCAATCAGACACGCAAGTGATTCCGGGGTCACGTTTTTTTATCGAACGTACGGAGCCGAAAAATGATCAAAACAAAAAAATATAGACAGTAAACGTTAGAAGTGTTGTCTACAAGCTTGTATACAATATTTATCTATGTTTATATTTTAAATTAGCGTTTTTAGGTGTTGAACTATCTTATTTGTAAGTGTGTAAATTTATACAATAATCCAGTTTGCGTTTTGGTCCCGTCAGCGTCCATTTTTAGATGATTATATTGACAACACGACGTTTGTCAAGAAACATCATCAATGATCAATCAACTCTACCGGTGTCTACCGAAGAGATGGGTCCACCTCGTAGACCTCTATCGTGGAGCAGGTCTTTAATTTTACTCTACAGACTGATTTTATCATTAACAGTAACATTAAGTGAATGGAATACCATGAGCGAGCCAATATTAGTTTGCTACTTTATGTCAATAACGGGCAAATGAGCAGTTGGGTGTCGTGGTGGGAACTGATTACTGTTGTCATGGGCATCATAGATGCCGGCGAAAAAGCTGTAAAGTCCCTTGTTAGTGTTGTCCATTGCTACAGCTGAGGTACGCTAATTCGGTTTCTGGCTGAGTTAAAGTAGTAGATTCAGGCTAGTAAAGATTTTAGTACAGCTCACCTCCGAGTAGGTACTTGCCATTTAAGATTTCTTTTGTACGCGATGTCATAGAGGGGTAAGAGGATTATTCAAGCGTCAGAAATTTGTATGATGGCCGTAGATTTTCGAAATGACTTAACGTTACTACGGGTGGATCACAATTTAGCAGTAAGCCGATACCATTTTACGTGCCCCCTGCGTACGCTCTCAAGAATATTTGCCATTCACGGTCACCTATCTAACTTCGATTCCTTCTAAGAGACTTATCACAATTATATTACCAATCAAACGTCCGTGTAACACGTCAACTTACGAATCGGCTCGAAGTCATTGACCGCTAGGTTATCTCGGTTTTTTGCAGATCACAATATCTGTCGTGCATACCTAATTAATTAATTTTAGCGATCGGTTACTAACAAAAAAATATCTTTACTTCAACCGACCCCGCGTTGGTGGTCGAGAATGCAAATAAAGCCAATGAACCAATGAGACAACATCAACCGACGTGGTCACGTGGTCAGATATTTCTGGCGGACAGAGATGACCAACTGTATAATATTCCACGTGTAAACACGTACACGCGTGTGGATGCTCTATCTTGTGTACTTTTCTCTCTCGAGTTTTTAATACAGTGAAAAACTTTCATTGATATAAATTAGCACCGCGTTTACGTTCACTGAACATCTAATCTATGTTATTATATAAATTTGATGAGCTTAATTGTATGTCTCGAGATAACTCAGTAACAGCTTGACCGAACTTAATGAAAATTTCTATGCAGTATTCTATGATGTATACACGTGATTGCGCAAATGATAGGGTATATAAAATGTGAGTAAACATAACGATGTTTATTAAGGCAAAAAACATAAAAGTTGGAATAAAAATGTATATATAATTAATAGTCCAACCCGAACGAAGTCGGACCGGGTCGCTAGTATTAATATAAAATTAAGCGTGTCATTTGTTATAATATCTAAGATGACGTCACGCTTTCAATGTTTTTTGTGCAACTTGAACAGAAAGACCCTTGACACAAATATAAATTTAACCCATTAAAAAAAATCATAAACAGAATACTGTACATATGTGTAGAACAACCTAATTTGTTCTTATCGATTAAAATAACACCAAAACGACATTCGCAGTTGTTGTCAACTATTCAAGGATTTCTTCTATTTCCAAAGTCGATTTATAACTATTTAGGTGCGTGTACTGTTCGTTTGAAATCGTACTCGAGCACACATCGAAAACGAGGTCAAATATTAACTATCTGACACAAGAGCGTTTTGAACTCACCTGTACCACGTGTGTTGTAAATGACTATTTAGATTATTATCTTTATTATTCACCCTTTTATTTCAGTTTTTTTTTATCTATTGTACCTTTACTTTGTATGTCCTTATTAGTATTCATACTTGTTTAGATAATAATATGTCTCTGTACACTATTCTAGTTGTTTATACTCGGAGTGTTGCTCAAAGACCAAACAAATCTGTCATAACAAAATGAAACTTATCGTTACCAAAACTATACACAAAAATAACATAATTATATATTAATATCGACCCCATAGCTTAGTTGATAGTGATCTTGCATGCCGAACGAGGAGTCCCGGATTCGATTCCTGGCCGGAACAGACATTTATGTGACGGATAAATGTTTGTTCTCGGGTCATGGCTGTTTGTAATGTCATGCCAGCCACAATACAGGGAATACTGGTGCGGGGGTGTGAGTGTAAACGTTTATTTATTTTATTTATTATTGATTGAGATAATATTTAAAATTACCATTTTGTTTTTCGTTTGATGATTATGTTCAGTGAACATTATAATATTAAGAGGACCACCCAATACTTTGTTACATATTCGGTCTGGAGCCATTTTGTATATATTTATGTTTGTTGGAGCAGTCCTACCATTCTAGAGATCAAAATAAACTAACTGCTGTTAAGGGTTAATTATTTAAACTTACTGTAAAAAGTAGATTATAAAATGTAGACAAAAACTGTGTTTCATTTTGCTGACATCGTATCAACATAAATGACTGACATAAATGACTAATTACCGAACTGTTTTATGAAGCCTTTTTGACGTTACAAAATATTAAAGTTTGAAATGTATACATTTTTATTCCTTCTCATAAAATCAAGCGTTGCTCCTTTGGGACATGTTATGACTCTCGGATACTGTATTAGCGCACGGTGTGTGTTTTTTTTATCTGTTAGTTTTTATTTGCGTTTTTATCGCCGTCACATTGGTATATAGGGAAGCATGGTGACTAAAGAGAGTCATCTATAAAAAGTACGTGATATAGGTAAATAATAACTCAATTTCCGCGCTGTTGGAACGTGAACGATGATTTATCGATTGCCCGTGTACAGAATAAATTTATCTACATTACTCGAGTGTTACTAGCTCTAAATACCGTTAAATCGAGACCACAGCTCGACCCGTCGGAGTCGCACGTCACCCGTCACCAGCCGGAGCTGTCCGATATGTCGTGTACAGGTCACGCCGAAATATTCGCAACGGCAGTAGTTTTAATTACAAATTTACTCGATTGCAACTTTGTAAATATCGGTAATGGGAACGGCAGTCACATATAATTAAATTTTATTGTTATCGTATTGGTACTGTTTGCGATGCAAAATCGATTTTGCAATTTCTTGACGAGCTTGTGTTGTTTCTTTGTGTTAGTATGATATGTTTTTTACGATGTTTCAAGCGACGCTATAACTTTGTTGGTAGAGGCCATACCTGCTCTATGGTCTAGGGTTTAGTTCTAGGTAAATTATAATATATATATATTTATAATCGATAAAAACAAATAGGGTTGCACTCATATGTACAGTATTCTGTTTATAATTTGTATATTTAATGGGTTAAATTTATGTGTGTGTGTTTGAACTAAGGTTGGTTGAAATATCAGAAATATTACAGAAAAATATATACAGCCATACACATTCCAAAAAAAAAACAAACAGCTAAACACAACGTCTTTCTTTATTGTATTGATATATAAAAGATATTAACCCATCGCCCACCGAACTATAGACCGTCCCCAAGCTACTTAACTGCTTCCTTCGGGTTGTGTGTATGTGATTTTTTTGACAACGATACAATACCATATTGGCTGCTGAAACGATTGCAACTTCTGTTGACTAATTCTAGCGCCATTTGTGTTGTCTTCTCGTCATCCACATACACTCACTCACAGTACGGGAACTAACATGTGGATGGCGGGCTTACATATCTTTGTAAACTGTCTAAAATATCGCGAGGTCAATTCAAAGTGCACCACGCCACTGACGCGTTCGCAGTCTGGAACGTTACAACGAAATACATTGTCGTAGATCCTGGTTTGATGCTCCATGATTATATTCTATGTATGCAAAGATGTCGCAGTGGAAATTTGCTACAATTTAAAATTATTGGAACTTGTGTTTTTGCGAATTGCTTTTCAAAATTAGGTATAACACTTTTGGTTGGTATTTTTCACTGACGAACAAGCGTAGTTGTTAAGTATAAACGTTCATTTCACAACTTGTAACTGTTACATTATTGGGCTCATCTAGCAACATCGCAATGTGAGCCTTCAAGCCATAGCCTTACACGCTGGTTAAATACAGCATCTACTTCACACGCCTTTGAGAACTTTATGGAGAATAGTCAGGTTTGCTCCTAAAGTTTTCTTCGTCAAAGCAAGTGTTAATTAATATCTAATACATGACTTTGGGGAATTAGAGGTGCAGGCTGGATTTGAAGCTACTTTCCTAATGCGGGAAACCTACTTACATGTCACGAACTACTTTATCACTGCTAAATATTTATTATTGATGAATGGGCAAGAGGAGATTTTAATTTTTTCACAGCTAATTTGCATCTGATAGCAATAATGACTAACTTATACATACATCATTTTAGATAAGATTATAAATCAATATATAATTAGATGTATTTTTTTTTTAAACTTTTTTCATTTTATCATCTCATGCGAACTTTTTTGACATGACTTTACGCCCACGCCGCTTACATTATTTAGTTTTCATATAAAAAGTATTTGACTAGGTATCGACGCAAAAAATTTGTAAATGTTAATGAAGTTTTTCTAACTTTCGGATTCTTTGCGGGAAACACTCAATGTGTTTCATTCGTCTTTGGAAGCCGATTGATGGATAGGTATATCTACGCCTCTTTCTTTCCGTAATTGAAAATTCGATTAGGCCTGACCACTTTCGAGGTAAATTCTTTTTCTTTATTTAAAACAGTAATTTCTATGTGATGTATTAATTACCCTACTTCAACGAAATGAAGAAAATACATTGCGAAAATTAATAATAAAGCGCGTATTTATTCGGCTTTCCACAAAGATCTCATTACCATGCATTTCAGATTTCAATATTCTAGAACGCTGTATGGAAACCGAAAACTAAAGAAAAAGGAAATGAACGATAATGATACCAACGTCGCAGTGGAAGAAAAAACGTGATATATTACATGACACTAACGAAACAAAGTGTTCATATTTATTGTGGGATTATTATTTTATCATTTTTATGTATGATTTTTAAGTGTTTTATTATTCAGCGTTAAGTACGATTTTATTACGTAAGGAGGTTGCTTAATTCCCGGAAAATTCCACTTACGCCGTAGTCCATTGATACTTTGTGACTGGACTCGATATCCCATCGTTTTATGTATAATAAAATATAATATGTATGTATAATCTACGTAATAATAATACTAAACGTTCACACACTCATACTTCCGCAATACTATTCGCTTGTTGCGGGTGGCATGGACGTACGTAAATAGGACATCACAAACATCCATTTATCTCTCACAAGATGTCTCTCCCGATCGGCAATCGCCTCGGAAGGCACAGTTAATACCAACTGGGCTACGAGGTCGTCGATATGTACCATAGTAACAGTTACACGTTCGATTTTTTTTTATACCATCCGACATTGGTTTTAGTCATATAGATATTTCAATGACCCAATTACCCTTGTTGTAAGTCTAAACCTTTGGATAACATTGTCTACTTGTAAGTTGAAATTTAAACTCTGTCGTATAATATTTGTCTTTGCTACCGGAAGCATGTGCCAAGATTATTTCCATTGTTATCAACCGACTAGGCAAGCTATTTCAATGTCATCAACTATAAGGGACATGTCTGTATATTCTCCGTTGGTAAGTATGTACGTTATTAAAGTTGAGTTATGTTTGTTTGCTTCGTTTTGTTTTGAAGTAACTTGAAACAACATTTTGGTTTTGTCACATGACCTTACACGAGCAAGTAATATGTCAATGGTGTAATTCAGTAACTGATTCAGTGCTGTCTAGTTTATGTTTCAAACCACGAAAAAGCACGTTATGTGGTAATACATTGTCTCTTGAGTACCTGTAGAGAAGATAGCTGTCGAGTGGTCAGTAGGTGGAGGGGGTAGTTTAAAACGAGGTGTGTTGTGTGTTATGATGCACCCTCGTCAACACCCGAGCACTTCAACTCTTGGAGACGCTCCGCCCCTTCTACGGCTCCCGTGGCCGCTCCCCGCCCTGCCCCGGCCACCCCGAGTGACCGGAAGCAGGGGGAATCTTACACTCCCCGCTCCTCGCAGCCAGAAGGCAAGTCCTCCCAGGCTGAGGACATGAAAACCGTGTACGACGTCATCCAAAACGTCGACATCCATGAAATCTCCATCCTGGCTCGTAAGATCCGGGCCGCCAGTACACCTCAGCAGCGCCTCCTGGCGCTCACTGAGCACAGACATCTGTTAACTTCGTTATAATAACCCGAGCACCCATTGTGCTTTCCCGTAGCACCGGTCGTACTAAACCCAAGGGCGTCGCGCTCGTCTCTTTCAACACTCGCGGTCTCCGTATCAACATCGCCGTGTTAAAGGAGTTTGTTCGCAATAATGTTATCGACTTATTGCTAGTTCAAGAAATCTTTTTAAAGCCCACTTTCTCTAGGGGCATATCAATCCCCTCGTACTCTCTTATATGTACGTAACGACAGAGCCGACGGCCGTTCCGGCGAGGGCACTGCCATTTACTGTAACAACATACGATTGCAAAATGCAAAGATTTTGTATACTAGTAATATATTCCGTACACAATAAAGTGTATTTATTACATTGTATTTTATATTGAGGTTTCTCACCGAATAAAGCTCCTCACGCAGTCCTCTGACAATCTGTCATTCGTGCTATATAATACATATTTCACTGGCGAAATAGCACGCGTTTAAAACAAACCTATGGGAGTATGAACTTTTTCTTAAAAAATTACCCGATCAGGCATCGATGATTTTAATCTAACTGTTATTAATTATATTGTAATGTATGAGTAAGTAATTTTTTATTACTCTTGTATTTGCGTATACCTAAATCGAAAATATGAAGTTTTGACATAGTCAAATATTTAAAACTATACCTGTGAGAACATTTATTTTGTTTTACAGTCCAGTTCCTTTTTATTACGAGGTACGTATCCCAAAACGAACATCGATTCTTTAGTCTGTGTGCTGAAGTGGTCCGTCTGGCCGCATCGCCGAAACGAAGCGGCCAAGTGTGGACTCGTCAGTTCAAAACGGTACATAGTGTTATAAACACATACATACGTTATGTATGTATGTACAAGTTATGCGTAACTGTGTAACGAAGTATTCGGACTCGTATTATTTAAATAGACTTTGATGGTTATGGACGATAATGTTTAGGTAGTTATGCGTTTGCAAGAAAAAAATGCACTTGTGTACATTTTTAATTTGTTTTCATGATTATATTACTACAATCCAAAGTATATAACACCGTCAATTTATATGTACTCAAAATAACATGTTATTATATGAACTACATACTGAAATGTTCGAAGTCAATTCTAGGCCCGAAACACAACAATACCTAGAGATAATAACGGTATAATATATAATACGAATAAAATAATGCGCTGTGATGGGATGAAACCCAGTGTAAACTATTTACTTGGCTTGGAACCGATTTCAAACATTTGAGTATGTAGTAAATAGATGTAATCGTTTTTTATTTTGTTTATTTTCTTTTTTACTAAAATTGTGTAGATTGTTTTTACGAAATCGGCTTATTTCTTTTTTATCTTTTTATTATTGTTTATTGTGTATCCTTTCAAATAAACTACTGAACCAAATTTTTTTCAATTCTATTATGAAATCGATTACGGTGAGAGTATTAATCGGTAATTTGTTCTGTGTAGTCGATTTAAATATGTTAAATTGCTGTTCCGATACTTTTTGTCGTTATAAATGAACCGAGTTATCGATATTACATTGACGGTGTCCTTCAGCAAACAGCTTATTTTTCATCTGAAAATGTTAGAACCGTTGATAATTGATTTTCGTTCGATTCAGTATGGCTTACTTATGCCAAGCTATTATAGCAATTCTTTATGCTTACACTTAAGATATATATATATATATATAAATGAGTAGATACCTTTTTATTTCAAAAGCCTTCAAATTTGAAGCCGGGAAACCAGAGAAGTAGTCCAAAAAGCAAAAAGCCTATGGACATTTGCAACAACAGTGACGTCACAGATGCGTTGTCGGCCAAGAAACCTTGTCATGCGTTTGCTATGTTGTCTGCAAAAGTTAAAAAAAAAAATCTTAAATAATTACACAGTATAGAAAAGAAACAAAACAGACACAGCTCATTGTGAAAAAAAAGTCTTTATATGCCTTACTGCTGTCTCGTCTTTAATATAGATAAGTATCAAAGGGTACCTCTATATTTACAAACTCTAGAGTATATGGCAAAGCCACCTTACCTTCCTCTATTTTTGATTCAAACTTGTTATGCTCATGGTGCACGCTGCTGATCAACAACTCGGCTAAAGGCGGTACTCATTTTATGTGGGGTTTTAAACCTGAATAGCTTAATCCCATCCTTCTGATAAAAATAAGCTAGGAAATGTAATTTGAAAATTTTTCGGTTGGAGAAGACATGTTTATGTTATGTAATGTAAAGATAGGGTGAAGTATAAACATCGTAGCGTTGATTTTCAACGATGCCAATTGTCGATGTTAATCGAATAATCAACACGGATAATGCGAAACTGTTTTATTTTACAACAGTATGATATATTGTTGGCTGTACATAAATAGTGGACAACGCCATCTATCGCAAGGCGGTTTAACATGGAAGATCTTACAGCCATCTATGGAAGAGTTGTAGATTAACAACAGTGGGGATGTGGGTAAGTATAAAATGGGCGACGCAGTTTGTACGTGCATATTGTGTTACCATTGTATCGTTACGCTGACCGAATAGTTGCGTACTATATTTAGTTAGACTAATGTATCTAAGTAAACGTGTGTAAGCTCACAATATCATCGCTGTTATTGTTACACAATGTCGCTATAAATCGTGAAAAGTGTTTTTGTAATAGCAAAACTGATGAAGGGCCAGCTATGTAAAGGTAGATGTAGATTTGACATCCCTCGTGTGCCGTTACATTGCACTTATCGGTCCAAATGCCACTTGTCTTTTAACAAGTAGCTAAATATTTTTGTACGATTCAGATCTGTCGCAACCGATTGAAAGTCTGATGGTTTCTTTTTTAGCACACTTTGTCTAAGTTTAGAAGCTATGTTATGCTTTCAGAAGGTGGTGGAATACATTTTACGCCTCTTTTCGATACTATAGAAGTAACATGATATGATCAGCTTTTTTATAAAGTCTGTTTGGGTGGAAATTTGCAACAAATATTAAACTAATTTTCGAACCGCTTCAGGAAACTTTAAAATGAAATACAGTATATTAAAAAAAATCAAGAAAGTTTTAAGATCGTTTAAGAAGTTTACACATCCCAGAATGAATTGAAAAAATATATTGAAAATTTCATAAAATTTAACTGAAAAATATTTCGATTCAGCAATTGATACGAACTGATTGTGAAGAAGAAGATGAAAGGATTTTAAATGTAACTGTACACCCACAATTATTGTTTTCTATATCTAATTTCGTATTTTATATTGATATCAGTGCGTGAAGGTGTCGCGTGCATGGTACCTAATAACGGGAAACGAACCAGAGATAAAGGAGACTTCTGTCATTAGCTGTCAGCCAAATATCAAATGTCAAGAGTTCCTCCCGGTCTCGCCGTGATAATGATCCATGTATTCATGTCTAAATATTGATATACAATACAAAAATCACGGCCAGTACCAGTAATTAGCATTTTTTATTATATTTTTATAATAATAGTCAACAAAACAACAGATGGGTCAACTATCGATAAGTGGTCAACACCGCTCGCGGACATCGATAGCACCGAGTGCATCATCAACGCGATGTCGGTCAAGTAGGAAGCGGAAGACCGAAACCCGTATATTTGAAATTAAAATGTGTTACGTCCGCAATGACTTAAGTTTAATATCATGTGATCATCTATCAACAGGTTTGTAACTAGCTTTATTTATGAGATAGTGATTTACTTTTGTCCGCGACATTCATATCGACATAAATTCAATTACATGTCCATAAAATGTACAGTTACCCGCCCAAGTGTTATGCAAACACATATCAGTACAACCGCAATACATTCTGTCTATTTTGAATAGTCTCCTTGATACTATTATATCTGATACGATGCAGACGAAACGTATAATTTTTATTCATCTCGAAGTCACGTCATCTGTATTATAAAAAAAATGCGATCTCCACCTTAAGACACTACGAAATATTCGAATGTTGTTTCTAAACTATTTATGTATAATAATAGCTCATTAAAAAGTACCACATTGGCTATCGTATCTAATCCTTGCACAACCATAGGGAAAAGTCAAAAATCGTCTATTTATCGATATAATTGTAACAAAAAACGCGGTCGAATTTTTTGAAAATCATTCGCTGTATCGGAAGGTGCGGATAGTCGTTGAATGTAGGGCGGTGTCACGATTTGTTAACTGACGCATATATCTCCGTGTCTCCGGTTTTGTGGAGGCCGTTACGATTATAACGCGTCTATTAACAAGATGTACGACCGGTGCAAGGGAACGGTGTAGCTGATGGGAAATGAACGCGCGGGCAGTTTAAAAATTTAACGAGTATTTTTTTTAGGATCGCAAATCCGAAACAGAACGTAACTCTAATGGAGTCGCTTGCGTGTCTGTCTGTCTGTCTGTCAGACTCGAAATTGGTCCGAATGTAATTGGTCGCAATAGTCGGGAGTTCGGTACATGCACATACAATACAATACAGAAACTCTTTGTTTTACATCAAGCAATCAGTAAATTATACGGAATCTATATTACTGTATAAATGTGTAGTGTCAGTCTATCTGTCTGTCTGTCTGTCAACGGCTTGATCAATCTTATTGAAAATTGGTATGTAGTGAAAACATGTGATTGCGAAGATGATAAGCTATATTAAATATCAGTAAACCTAATGATGTCTAATCAAGGCGGAATAACATAAAGGTTTAAATAAACCAATGTACATATAATTATAATTAATACTGTTCAATCCGAAAGTGATACTTTAAATAAACAATTTCTAACATTGTTGTGTGTGACCTTCGACGAAGGATGGAGTTAAATAAGAAGAAATAATGGTCTCTCAAAAATGTATTTTATATAATTTTAAAGTGATTTGTTAAAATTATGTGAATCAACATGAAAATTTACCATTTCTTTGTCATCGGAACTACGTTCATATATAGAAAGGAAAACTCTTTAAATGCTACGGAAATCGGAGAATATTCGTAGACCCGTTAACAGCACTCTCTCTTCCCACTCACAATTCTCCTTTATTCCGCGAATCCAATTCTTTTCTTCCTCTTTCTTCTTCTTCTTCTTCTTTCTTTCTTACGTAACATAAGTTTACAGTTTATAAAGTAAGTTAGCAAAACGCACTGTGTGGTATAGCGCGGGCGGCGTGTTGCAAGCCTCGTGCTAGCTCCCTGTGGGCCGCACGCCGCCCACTGGTCGAGCCCCCGCTAATGGTGTTACATCTATTAAATTACTGATAACAGATATACTAGGGACTTATTGTATGTGATATTTCGATCTTAACTGTACAATTTATGTATCTTATCTGCATAATGGGGAGAATTTATTTTATACTTTCTAGTGTTGTAATATAAGTAATTAATTAATATTATAAGATATTTAATGCCAAATATCTTAGTGTATTTGTGAATGTTAAAGAAATTTTCAGGATATACAATGGAGTCCATTACGAGCTATATTAAAAGCTCCATCTCATATGTATATATTGGCTGTTTATTTACATTGATTATTGACTTAATAGTTCTGTGTTTTGGGATTCGGTACAATTACAATATAAGTGTAAAAAAGTGAAACCGTTGAATGTAACGTACGAGTACATTCTGGCTTTAAATACAACTAAGGAATTAAGGTTAACGATTAAATCCCACGTCGTAAATTCCTGGTTTTAACGTTAATAAACCGGATCGATCTATTACTGTTGGCACAATATGCGTACGACAGTGAATTTGAAACTGAATTCGATGAATCCTTTCTTTCATATCCTTGTCGTATCGTTCGACCGCTTTTAACGATAATTATACAATTAACATGTTCTTAATATTCCTCAGCGGGAAACCCCGTGTCGTTGTATTTCTACGAACGTCACGCTATTTATGCAAATGTTAATATTTAATGTTTGCAATTCCATACCGCTGGGTGCCGTGTCGTGACTGCAGTGATTTAATGCGTCCGATTACGTGAACCGAGAGACTTGTAATGACGTCCAAGTTGATCTATTGTTAGGATATGTACGCTCGCTATATGAATACGTGTATGGTGCTTAGACCTGCTTATCCCTACTTGATAGACTCAGTAGCCTGCCTGCGGCCGGGTGGTAATTCAGTACTTAGAAACCATTAGAAAGTTTTCTCATACCACATAACTTGTTTAACTCATAACGTGTGCCAAATTCTAAATCATTTAGCCTTGTGTCATTGTGATACATTTATGAATCAACACAATCAAATCATTTTTTTTTCAAACTTAACATTATTTTTACATATTCTTTCTACATTCTTTTTTAAGAAGACACTCGAATATTGACAGCTTACGTACGTAATCATCGCCACCCATAAATATTCGTAAACGCTAAACGCATCACGGACGAGTTGTCTGCAAAAAAGGTAATGGGGTAAAAATTTCTGAAGGACTTAAAAAGAATTTAATTTTAGAAAAATTTCAGATGGCGACTAGCCAGGCAGGTCGGGAACCTTACCATATTCGAGTACAGCCATTATTTACTGCTTCAATATGAGATCGCATATTTTTGTTGTATAAAGCCCAACGACTCGCGGTTGGCTTGAACTCAAGGTCAGGTGAAGCGTCTTACTTCCCGAATTATTTCCCCTGTGCATTACTAATACATGCATGCATTGGTATTTCCTAGTAGATAGTGTTTGGTGCCATTTGTTTACAGATCTTACACCTTATCAAAGATGCGTTAACCCGGCGTCGTCGTATAGGAGACTCATCGTTTAGGATAGAGTTTTGTATTATATCATTTTCCCATAACGGTCGGCAAATCATTTAATGTTCAGAGGTGTCAAAGTGTGTGATTCCATAGATTTTTGTGCCACGTAACAAACAGACTAACCACCAGTGAGTGGTCACCATTGCTAGTACCACCGGGTGCGGGTTAACTGGGTTCCCAAATCGGTAATGTATATGTAAAGTATTTGCTCGTATATCGTGTAAATATTCAGATTCGTCCGTCAACGGCACCTCAGTATAACCACAAGAATTCAAAGGTCTTAATACCATTCAAATACATTTTATCAAGTACTTATCGCATTTTGGATGGCGTCAGGTCGATGTGATTATGATACAGTAACCTACCGCCTAGCTTCGCTTGTATACATTTGGCTTTATTTATTTGGTATATTACCTTCCTTCCTTACTTTCGAACATTATTAAATAAACTATTGAGGGTTAAGTAGTTTGCCAGTCATATTTATCACGTCAAGCTGGCACTAAGACTTCTCAATTCAACCAATCCGATTCAATTCCGCTGATTCCGCCCGGTCACTAACGCATCTGCTCGAGAGCATCTTGTGCATCCTTTGCATTCCTTTGTGTCTCGCTCCGAACACAATACGTTGCAGGCCATTCGCGTGTCTCCAAAAGTAATAACAATTGTATTATTTTATAACCTCAACGCTCAACAAGTGTTACCCGTTTAAAATAGTTACAAAACCGAAAGCTCAGAAGTGAAGCTTCATAAATAATGAAAGCTCGACTAACGCATACATAGACATCGTTCACGGACACGACAAGTTTTGCGATGTGTTTCATGTTGAAATGGGGCAACGAAAAAAACATGTAGCTGGCCATTTAGTGAGTGTCTCAATTCGAATATAAATAGTGATTTATAGTTTTTTAAACTACTATTTGTCTTAAGAGGTAAATTGGTTCTCGCATGTATAAATTCTGTCTTGCTGCCAACACCAAGATAATAACAGTGCGAATTTATTGTACACTAGTCGTTCGTCCAGACATCGTTCGGGTTCAACAATTCATTATTATACATATACCTACAAATCATATAAAGTCTATAGCCGTCTGGAATACTGTACCTTTCAAATCATGAAAAAAAAATTGAAATAGGTAATTCCGTAGATTACTTTCCGCGTATACACAAATTCCCAAAATTCGTACTCTCTCTTTAAAATATTAATATAAATAACTGTGCATTTCGACAATGTACAAATCGTCGAAAATTATTTCAGACTAGCTGTGCGCGTGACTTCGTCCGCGTGTAATTTAAAAAAAAAAGTTATTTGGTAGAAATAAAAGTAGCCTAAGTTACTCCTTATTACAACAGCTACCTGCCAGTGAAAGTCCCGTCAAAATCGGTCCAGCCGTTTTTGAGATTAGCCGGAACAAACACACAGATAGACAAAAATTGTAAAAAAAATGTTTTGGTATATGTACCGAATATACATTCATATGCATGTACTAAAAAGCAGTTATTTTAATATTACAAACAGACACTCCAATTTTATTTATTAGTATAGATAATAAGTTAGTAATACAACAATAATACTAATGAAATACCTTAAACTTAATTTAAGTTATTGTTGGTTTTTATTTCTTTTCTTCCTGCTTCATTCACATCTATCAAACAACTAGGTACGAGTGCCACCACTTGAGCAGCATAACCCGGGGGTTTTGACCGCCTAGTGTACCTTAAATAAAAAATGAAGTTCTAGAGCTTTACTTCTATGCTCCCGAGTGTTTTGAGTATATAGTTTAACAAGATAAAACTTTGCGTTATATTTTAGGAAATGGTATTTTAGCTGCTGATTAAACAATTATTTTATTGTATTATTAGATCGAAAATAGTCAATGAAAAAGAGACTAGTGTCTATCTATGTTTTAATATTACCAGGTAGTTTGTTATGTGTATTGTATGCGTGTAATTATTAAATTATTGTTCCGAAATTCTCTCCGGGGATCTCGGTGTGTGGCCGGCAGGGAAGGAAGAGGCCGTGTGAAGGAAGCAAGGACCATATTAGGTACGGTGCCCACTCGCAAGCACATCGCAACGTACCTGTGTATTCGGTATGGACTCGCACGTGGCCGTGAACATGGAGAACAAATAACTACGAATATCTAAAAAATAATTCGGAGTTACGCACCATCATCCAAGTGCTTTCTTCCTTACTGGTATATAAAGATATTCTGCGAATTAGGTCTAGTTTAATTATGATTAATTGTTATCGTACTGGATCGGAATCCGCCGGCGAGTGAGGTGAGTGAAAGGCGAAACGAAGCGTTTTCATCATTGAAACGATTTCTAGGAACATGTGCACGATTAACTTGCGCTCTTTCCTACTAACGTGGGTTTTAGCTTGTTCTTGTTTACAGATTTCACCAACCCAGCAATCACCTAAAAACCACAATGTTTTTAATGAATTTTTTCGTTACCACTGTAATAACGCCGTTTGATTGAACGATTAGTGCGAGAAAACGCTGGTGAGAAAATATTTTCGATTTTGGAACAAGAACGAATGAAGTGCATTTTTAAATGCTTTATTACTTTATACCGATGACTTGTAAGCAAAATAAAATATAATTAATAAATAAAAGTTACCATACTCGTTTTCATATTCTTGAAGTCAATAATAAAAAAGGGAGCTAATATTACTCGCAAAAATCTTTTGAGCGGAGTGATTTATACCGAACCCTTCGTCGCTCTCGGGATCCACCAGAGTTCTTCAAAGGAAATGCGCTTTTCTCCCACGCACCATCTCTCATGTTCCATAGACGGCTGTGCTAGAGTACGCGCGTGAAGGCTTGTATTATATGAGCGTAGAAAAAAAAATTATATGGGCCGTTCACGGCCTGTGCCCGCATTGGTGTACAAGGGGAAATGAATGCCTTTTAGTATTCGGCAGAAGAATTAAGGTCAAATGACTTGAAAAGTTACATTAACTAGTGAATATTTTAACAAAAAAATATTTCAATTTGTAGGTGTATTTCTTGATCTCATCTTTTTCATTTACCCTCAAATGGATACACAAATAACGGAGCTATGGCTGGGCATACATAAAAAATACATCCACACGAACATAGAATCCCCTTCTTTATTAAAGCTGGTTAATAAAGTGTCTGCCCGCAGCGGGAAATAGAAATAGCACTATGGCACTCATAATATAGTCTATGGCAGTAATTAAATATATGGAAGTAAGTAAATAAAAAAATATGAATTTATTAAAACTTTATTATACCTAACACAACAGTTCTCCATCAGTCAAGCTTTGAACAGTGATGGTGGTATGGATGGATGGTTATATAAACTATATACGTTGTCAAGCGATAGATTGCTGATAAATGGCGGAACTCCCATTACGGAAATTACAAGGGGGTTATTATTAAATGCATTTGCGTTGTGCAGAATAATATCTAACGTGGAATGCGGGGGTGTAATAATATCAAAGGATGCTCTTGATACCTTCAGCTCTTTGATATTCAATTTTAATGAATGGCTTTTTGATTGTATGAATGTTATTTACAAAACGAGCGTAGCAGTACATGATATTAGCAAATAGTATGATTATTATAGAACTTCTATAAGAATCATTCTCGATGTGTGCGTATTTAATTCAATTTTCAAACACTTCCAAAATAAAGAAAAAGTAATGTATTTAATTTTGTACTCATTCATTAAGATCGTCAACTTGAACTAACGGTTGTCACAGATGTTGCTGTTATATCTCTTTTTATTCGAGTGTTAGTTCATATTGCTAGAAAAACTTTTCTTGGTGTCCTTAACCACGTAGCAGTAACTGTTACTTGTTTGAAATTAATCTCCGTTTATGCAATTGATTGAAAGTTTTATGTTCAGTGTAGACCGGTCGTCTTATCTGCCGTGTAGAAGCTCAAATATATCACGTGTTAATATTATGTATCGTTACGGGCAATTCCAGTGTTTGTATATTTAATTAAATTAAAACTGATTAAGGAAATACTAATTATTATTAATTTTAATAATATTATATTATATTATAGTTTTTGTTATTAATATTAATTATTATTACACTTCCTGCTATTTCTATTGTATTTGATGTGTTTAATTTAAGTAGTAGTATATATAATAATCGTATATATATATATATACGATTATTATTACCTCATACTCGTAGTTCATAGATAAGCTTTTATAAAGCTTATGACCAAAATTGCTATATTATCTTTTGAATACTTGCGTGCTTCCAATCCATTTCATTTATCAGTGTGACATTTAGGTGAAAGCAAAATTTTAAAGGCATTTCACTCTGTTTTTTGTAGCCATTAAGTAATTGTATTAATATTTTATGGTATTTCTACATAAATTAAATAAACGCTCACATATTAACACCTCCGCAATACGATTGCTGGATCTATTGTTCTAATTATGTAGTTGTTATATACTTTTTTTTCGTTCAAATCATCAATAATTAATTTGCATTGCACAAATCACTTCACAACTCTCTTATATATATTGAGTTATATTTAGGCATATAATTATTGAATACACGATATATCATTAACAATACGACAAACATGGACTAAACTATTGTGGAAAACTATTAAAATTGGACACATTTAGTAATTAGTAAAGTGTATACTGAGATAACAACGTCAAACTCTCTCGTACTGTTTTATTATTATAGAATAAGTTCCGATAAGAGATTCCGTTTGCGAATTGAATAATCTCGTCACGAATGCATTCGTAACAGAGCGTTTACTATAGCTTGTAGTTGACTCACCGGCTTCAAATGCGCTACGTTTTCCCGCGCAAGGTCCGCCTTCGTCGGCTCTACCTACCAGCTCGTTCGAACGTTATCTTCGATTCAAAGCTCTGAGACAAAGACAAAAAGCTCAGTTTGAGTCAATTTCCTATGCCCAAACGCAAAAACAATTCTGCAGCCTTATAAATAGTGCATACGTTCCAAGAACCGGTTGCGTTCATTTTCCTCTTCGAAGGAATGCGACTTGACGTCACATGCGAACGCACCTTGCTAACCTACTATTTTGAAAAGCAGCAGCATTCTAACGTTTCCCATATAGTGCGACACTTTTGTTATTTGTCGTGCGGTTCTTCTTCGAATAACCCGCCCGATTGCAAGGTAGCAACATTGTTTGAATTTTACGAGTACCGGCAAGTCTCTTTAAATTGTTTGATTCGCATCAATGTCTACAGGTAACGGTTTGTTGGCTGTTAAAACGGTGATAGGGTTATATTATTTGAATTCTATATCTGAGGTATTTTATTATTTTACCTGGAATTCACACTCGTGGTATGTGTTATTGAAATCGTATGTAAAATACTTTGTCGTCTTTGATGTAATTACCAAGTCGTTATGTGATGTTATTTTAACGAATTTCTAGGTACGAGTACCTCATGTTTTGTCAATATTATGCATTCTATATACACTTTGCAGTTTTTTCATGGCATAGATATTGACATAGATGTCTTTAATGTTTGTAATGCTCTTATTTTGTTTAAGGACGTCTAGACAGTACAAAAATATATTTTTTATTTGTTATTTTTTTTTACAACAGTTCGAAATTTGAGGTAACCGGTTTACACGGTGATTATGTACGTTGTGATTTACTTTAAATTATTATAAATAGTAATATGATCGCCAATTCGATATTTTAATAATATGATATTTATAAAACTTTCATTATCAGCAGTGTCATTTTGATAATAGAAAACAATAAGTTGTCTTTTTTTGTATTATATTTTAGATATAATCATTTTATATATAAAATATTGTTTTATAGTTTTTGTTCTACCACCAACAAAACGCTAAAACCAATAAAACCAATAAAACGCTCGTGAATTTGTATTCTACGAATAGATGACTCACAGGATGTCGAAAGCCTAAGTAAGTTTTGCAAACTATATCAGGCCTACGTTAAACTAAGGCATCGTAGGCCGATGAATGAAACGGTAAGAGCAACACATCTGTAAGTGGGGTTTCGTTAGTCACTGTTCAATACTCTCAATACATTCACTTTGACTTAGCTTCCTGAGTAGTACACCCAAGCTTTATTGATTTGTATTTTATAAGGGTACAATTTTGTAATTGGAAAGTGAGAAATCGCAGTTTTATTTATTTATTTTGTAGACATAATAAAATTACAGGAAACAAAATATGTATAAGAAGATTATATAAGGGCACTACTTATTCCTGATCAGATATTTCTCCCGGTTCAAAAAGTGGTACAGTGGGGCAATTTAGTGGGTATCTAAATAATAATATATATCAAACTCAAAGATGTTACGAATATGTTAGATATATGTGTACTATGTTACATAGTTGTACTTAACATGTCTACTTTATACATGTTGTAATTTGACAGATCATTTTCATCAAACCTTACCTAAGTAAAATCCGTGTCGCGTTTTTTAAATACCGAAAATCTGTCTGTCTCATAACCAGCGTCAAACCTAGTTTATCAAAATAAACACCGTAATGGTTTTTTCTTATTAGATGCAAAGTTCACGAAAATTTAAGTCACTACATCATTTCAGTGGATACCTTCAAGTCTGTAGACATGAATACATTAACTTGAAAAGTTCTACATTCTCAGATTTTGAATTGAACATTAAAAATGTAGTACATGATACCATTCCAGAAGAACCGTTTTAAAGTCATCATTTTACTTTTTTGAAATATGCAACGGAGACAAAAATTAACTTCATTAACGTTTTGTAAGTTGAAACAGATGAAATAGAAAGTCGGCTGACATAAAGACAAATCATTCCTCGAACAATAGTCTGCGCATGTGAAATTCAAAACGTCCGGCTACATATACAAATTCGTCGTAAAATAACGTATAGCCAATAATTAGCAACCATTTTGAAAAGTACGATCCATTGTTAAACTTTCGTCTTTAACGTGCACTCGATAATCGCGCCAGCGGCGTGTGTCTCACGCGATTGTATATCGTGCGCTTTGAGAATAGGTATCAAGTTCGATGTCAGTGGTGTTAAGACAAACGCTCTGGGTAATTTGTCTGAAGTAATAATAATTCGTAGCGGAATGACAAACCGTTCGACTGGAAAGTTCTGTTTTCTTTTTTAGTTTTCTGAGAGTGATCTCTTTAGTTCACTTTGTTTTAAATATCTTTGTTCCGTAATTGTGAAATCATTGTTTGTCGTTTCGATTTCAACTTTTTTTTTTCTATTGTCACGGCCAGCAAACGAGCTAACTGACCGCGTAATCGTAGTTTTACCACGGCTACGGCATATTTGGAACACCAGGGACGTCAAACGCTCGAAGCTGGCCTATAAGCTTAGGACAAATCCTTTTATTGACTGACTCTCCAGCACTGTATATTTCACATCAGATTAATATGTGTAAATCAGATTGTACGGAATCGAACGACCTTCAAAAAACGAAGCTGTTGTAATGCACGCTGTACTGCTTGTTGAGGATGTTGGCTTGAGGTTGAGAATGGGCCATGAAAACCATGGATGCGGTAACTATAGCCATAATCACGACTCTATGTCTTTCAATCACGGATTCATACCACAGCGTAATTAATATTTAAAAACTTTTCCCAGACATTCCCAGAACCCGGATTCCCAGAATTACACCAAATGTTAATCTAATTCACCAATATATTTCGGTATTAATGAAGTTGAGGAGAAACTTGTTTATAGCTTATTAAATTGCGAGCTGAAATCGGGTTTTTTCTACAGTATTAAAAACATACTACGCATTGTTAGCTTTTTATCGAAATAGCGTTATATTTTCCCTGACGAATATTATCCTCAGGGAAAAGTTTAGTTGGTTAAATAATTAGCCTTAAAATAAAATTATTAATATCACATACTTCATACCGGCAGCGGAAAACCGCAAATATATACGCATATATGTTTTTAATTTAATTATTAAACGACTAAAAATAAGTTGTCCCGTTTCGAGTTTATAAAATAACTATGTTTTTGTTTTAACAAGTGATTAAGGATAGATATTCTAATAGTCGCCATTTTCGTCTTTTGTATTTAGTACGAGGGAAGTAGCCGGGACCTCTAATACGCGAATACCGTCTGTATTGAACTGAGTAATATGTAGCCCAACGACCTCCAATGAAGGGACCTAATGCCATTGTATAGAAAAGGTATTTCCTCATTAGCAGTTGATTAAAATATATTAATGAGTGAAACTACGTAAAGCTCACGCAACCAAGGTTACCCTCAAGGTAAACAAGAATGTAAAACCAAACAATGTTTACACTGGCACGTAAGTATATGAATTTACAGTGATCCAACACATATAATATCGGATGACAATCCGACGCTATTTCGGCAGGGTTAAGTGGTCACCATCACCGATGGATATAGGAAACATCGGAGGTGTCACCATTGCAAAACCGGCTCTGGAGGAGGGCTCTTTTGCACCGTATTTTAAGAACTCCATATTACAACGCTCAGAAAATAACTCGGAAGGAACCGCTTTCCACAATTTGCAAGTACGCGGCAAAGTGGAGACTTGCCGCGGGTCCAGTCAATGTGAATGGAACTTTATTCATCGACGGGTGGTGTGATGATGGAGGGTGACGTAGGCATCAAGTTGAACAGGTCTAAATGAAAGTGACCGACGAAATATAGATAACAAATACAGAAGAAATCTATACCCCTCCTAAGGATTAAAGGTTCCAGCCTATCGGTGATTTGCGGGTCGTTGACAACTCGGATAACGCGTTTTTGTACAGCGCCAAATCAATGGACTTGGTATTGTAGCGCAACTGTCCAAACCTCCTGCATTTTAAGCGTCGCATTAAAATATAACTTTTAGGCAAAGGATATTATAGTATAGATGAGTACATTAATGAAAAGGATGCCTGGACAAAATTAGTGTCGAAACCAGTTCCGCACAGGTTTAAACTTTTGTAATTACCATATGTTGTTTAAAAGATGTGCTGCGGAGTTTCTTTCGCCGTTTCTTCTCCTCGTTGTTAAAGCACCTTTTCGAAACGGTGGTAGAAGCAAAAAATGACGTTCATAAGTGTATGTAGTGAATACCTATATGATTAAACGATTTTGAATTTGAATTGTTTTAGGCCTGGGTTTTTCTCGTTCTGAGAATTAGAAATAACAATATTAATTTATAACTTTTTTATTTATGAACGGATTGAAATGAAACGAACTTTATATATTAAGTGATGTTTATTGCAATACATCAGTGAAAACTATAACGGTATCGATTAAGCCGTTTCTGAGGTTAGCGCGCACAAATTCACATACAAACGGATGAATATTCTAACTACTATTGTTATGGATTCTATTGCGGTGATAAAGTATTATTAATAGTTTTTCTCAAATATCCTATATGTACATAAAGCGATCTGTTAAAATTTTATTATATCCATAGACACGGTACTGATTACAGATATTTAATAAAATATAAAAATGATAATTTCAAAACATCGTAACTCACAGCACGCAAAATTTCAAATTGAACTTACGCAGGGCATGTTTAGAACTTCAATCACAATAGACACGTACCAGCGCTCATTGCTTAATTATATATTTAACATAAAACAATAAGAATTGTGGAGTCTCTGTAATAGGAGATTGTGCCCAATTTCTCTAGTAGGTGTAATTGCAAGGAATGCAACGCCGTCACCATTGCGACACTACCTACATACTTACGTTAACTGCCCGTGCTAAATGTATCGGTTTTCGTTACCTCTGTTACCTAAGCGATTGATATTTTATCAGTTTCAAAGCTATAGACTCGCATCGATTAGCCTGTAGGTACATCACTAATAATGTATACCTAACAACTTCTCTGTTTGTTTGTCTGCCCGAGTACAAATTTAACAAGAACTATTACATCGACTTATATCAATACTAATAGATACAGGATAGATGTATGGAGTGAACATAAGAAATTTATAAAATGCTTGATAAAAGGGAACAATAACTGTCGGGTGTGATTGTTAGTGTAATTTAACGTAAGAATGTTGTTTCTTGAAGAGATTCCCGAGTGGATGACCAATACATGTAGTATTTATGTATTTACTAATGAATGGATTTCTAGGATCCGAATATTGTTCCAAAGTCCTGAATATACGTATCTTATCATTTTGATCGTCTATCCGGAACTTTGGAATCGAGGACTTTAAACATTTTGAATGTAATTATCCATGTGTGTGTGTGTGTGTGTGTGTGCATTTACGATGATATCAGTATTAAATTATCGTGAGTACTTATATCATTTACAATTACTAAATTTATTAAGTTTAAAAAAAAACTTAATAAATTTAAACATCGACAATCACATTACGTTTTATGAAGTGACTTGATGTTGTAGGTTTTGAAAAAAAAAGTTAAATTTATCTTACTCGATTCGACTGGATTCAATCGACTCTCCACTCGATTGGTTTTTGACCTTCCGATTAGATTAGAGATATTTACCTCCTACTATGATGAACAAACACAATTTGAGGAAATATGCTCATCTGAGATTATTGCGCAATGTTCTTGAATAGTTTTTTAACTTTTATAATTTTTATTATAATTTTAACTTTTTAACTAATGTTACGTGGATCCTACATAGTTTAACGAATTCGTTTAACGAATGTGATATATGCAATATTTCACCGTTTCTTTCTTGACCGGCAACGCGTCGGTGACGTTTGGACGGACTGTACATACCACTGGTGGAATATGTCGCGTGTCTGCACGATTTCCGTTTGCTGATTTGAAAAACGACTCGTAAATACCATTTTAAATTAACATATCCTTCCAATATTACTGTTGACGAATGACGGAAAACTTGATTGTCATATCCGAATTCGTGGCCAGTTAACATTGATAACAGCGGTTCCCATGCTATCAGTCAACGACGAGGTTAACTATGGGAAATATGTTACGTCACGAAAGTCCGATTCAGTGTTGCAAGTTTACATTTTAATACGTGAATATTTATTTCGTGACACTGGTGTTCCATCTGAATACCGATCGCTGCCGAAGTTTCTTAACTCTGTCGATCACTTACGAACTATACAAGCTGGGTTCATCGTCGTTCAGTTAGCTTAATCAAAACAAGGCGTATGCAGGCGGGTCGTTGACCCCGCGTTGGGTAATACGCGGTAAGTATTTAGGGTGATGACGACGAATACATTAGTGCATGTGGTAAACGCAAGAATTTCATTAGCATTCTAACCGGGCATTGTTGAATGTATATTTTGTGTCGTTTGGAATACATACGAAAGGGGAAAAAGAACAACTTAGTAAATGACACGATACCAATGAAACTTCTATTATAATAGTTTGTCATTCCATGTGTATTATATGTGTGTACGTTGATGTGTATTGTATTGTAACAACAGAATCAAATCGTTACACGACTCAAATGCGCACTTGGCATTAGCCAAAGCGGTACGAGCTCCGGCCGCAGGTTTTCATCGCGACTTATATCGTTGCGTAGATCGGTTGCAATTATTGATGTATCAAAAAGTTTTCATTGGAATATTAATTGATTATGATTAGAATTATATTTGAAATCACTAAAAATATCTCCACTATTAAACAATGTCGAGTATTAGGGTCCTACTGCGTCCTTGAATCCCAGGTAATCTTTCCTAGTCTTGCTAGAATCTTCTGTTGGTCAACTGGCAAGGTCAGTCATCATCCATAGAATATCACTAGGTTCGAAGCCATCCAGTGAAATCCCAACGGCACTGAACTCTATGGTTAGGATTTTTACCTGTCTAGGTAATAACGATTCAATTAAAATTAAACGCAACATGTTGTAACGTGTTTCGACCGTTGGAGAGGCAGTTGAGGAGCGTGTTCATCTTCCCGGTTGACCGGTTACGCGTTGTCGACTCCCTCATCCTACGAATGTCTGTGGTGCATTGAAATGATCATTACGTCCATCACCTGTTAGTAGTTAACATATAAAAAAATTAAAAAATTCAAAATCGTTTAATCATTTAGGTATTCTGTGAATACAGTTGTGCACGTAATTTTTTGCTTCTACCACTGTTTCGAAAAGGTGCCTTAACATTAAGGATAAGTAACGGCGAAAGAGACTTCTCAGCACATCTTTTAAAACAATACATGGTAATTACATAAGTAAGTTTAAACCTGTGCGGAACTGGTCTCGACACAATTTTTTCCAGGCGTCCTTGTCATTGATATATTCATCTATACTATCGTATTAAAAAGCGTCGCTTAAAAGTTCCAATGGGTAACTCACGTATCAACTTCAGAATGTTAGTATAAAAACGAACTCCAAGCCCCATAAAAGAACGTTGAAAACGTAACCACACGAAGCCTATTATAAACACCTTTAGTTGTTTCAACATATTATGTTCGTGAATTTCATCTATAATGAATCCAGAGGAAACCAAGTGTCGGTCGCTTCTACTCGTGGATCTTGAACCCATTAATGGCACTCTACAAGACTAAAGTGTCTTGTGATTCCGAAGGCCTGGATGGCCCTTCACCACACTGCTTAATGGCTACTCGAATTCAATTCAAGTGTCGTTAATTATTAAGTTACTCAAACATCTCCGACTTCGTAGTTTGATATATGGGAATGCCGTCGGGCTATGAAAGTTTTAATTGGTAATCGTTGGGATAAAATTTTATTTCATTAATCAATCCTTTTATGACGAACTTTTATTAAATAACGAGGGCAGAGCTGAGGGATGGGATCGTACCGTCGCCATTTTATGTTTATTTTTGCAAATCATGCTACGTAATTATCATCCTTAATATACGTCAGTGTGTTTTCATATATATATATATTATACTAATTCTTGAGTAGTATGTTAGAGGACTGCTACGAGTATCTAAGTGATAGCGAAGAAAATCGATAATTGGTATTCCCCGTTTTGCAGGTGGCAAGGAAATCCACTTTTTAACGTTATGTAACTAAATGTATGTCTCTTCAGGATTTCAAACCCGGGAACGCCCACTCGGTGAGCGGGGTCACGTTCAAGTTACGGCAATCATTTTTAAATAAAAATACATAAAATATTAAATTACTCGAAAATGGTTGATATTTGGATAGAGGTCATAAAGGTAATTTGGTTGCAAATAATCTTCCCTGTGTCGTCCTAACGGATTGCTAATATTTTCAGTCACCCTGTATATCCAATCGACAAACAAGCAGAGGATCCAACTAATGGTAAGCAGCGGCGTGCACGGGATTATGACACTGGGTATGTGGCGGAGTACTCGGTCACAAAAACTTTTTCTTTTATAGATTTTTACCATAGCCACAGCCACGCGACGGATCTCTAAGTCGGAAACCATGCCAACAGAACAAGTCTTAGATGTACTACTATTCATGTACGTCTTCTACGGCAACGCAGACAAAACAGCGATCGATCGTCGCGGCGGAAGAAATTCTAATAAGTAAAATAATAAATAAAATATTATGACTACTCACCTGGTCAGCTTCAATTTCCACATGTCCAAGGTTCCGGCTACTTGAGATTATTACATCACCTAATCACCTATCACCTAACACAAACCTCGCAATCAAATAACATTAAAAAAAAAATCAACAAACGCACTAGTAAAAGCAAATCATTACAATTATTATAGAAACTCATTAATAAACTGTTAAATGTATATGTTACAGTTAAAACCAGTTTTTAGGTACAACGCGTTTTCCCTAGTTAGAACTAGTTTTTATTAAATTCCTTTGTTAAAACTAGAATTTAGGTTAGGTTAGTTTAGGTTCTCGAGGTGATGCGCACGGTGTTCCCGTGTGCACCTCAAAGACGGAGGGATGAAGTAGCTCCAGATTTATCCCGCACAGGGACGGGCTCTGTAGAAGAGCAAACGCCGTTGGGAAAGCGGAAGAATGCGAGAGCGTACCCGCAGTCCCGACAAAGGGCGCTCAGAGGAACACCGTGGGGTTTTAGCTGGTAGGAATCCGACATAGCCTATCAGTCGCCCCCGCCACTGAGAGGAACCCATGAGGGTTTCCCCACGTGAAAAAAATGGTTAGGTTAGGTTAGGTTAGAATGAACGAGCATACAGCGCTCGGATGGCGCTCGGGAACGGATTTCCCCGCACTTGTCGAATCAAGCGACGTCTCGCGATCAATTAGAATAAGATACGATGAACTTTGAGAACAGTTTTGACTGAAACTCACTTCGGAAAAACGTGGTTTGTCTAGTAAGAACTAGTTTTAACTGATATTCAATTTTGAGCATTAGTTAATTCTAGTTTTAACAAAGGCATTTAGTTAAAAGTTATATATAAACTATATATATAGAGAGAGAGAAATTTGTTGACAAATAGAGGAGACAAAAGGGTGAACATTATTTTCATCACGTTGATGATATATTGTTCCGTGAACAATACGTCTAGTGCTCAAATACTGATGTGACATAAACATAAATAAAATGCATTTGTCTTGTAGTTTTACAAATCGCTCGTATCTTCCGGTGCGCGGCGGGTCCGATGAATCACGAAGTTAGGTCAGGGTTGTTGCGAATGCCGGACAAAAGACCAAACCAGTCCCCTGACCTCCAGACGCGACGGTAGTTGTCGCTCGAGGGCCCCCGTATCACCTCTCAACTGAATCATACTGAGCGGGACACTATTTCCATCTCTACTATTAATAAAACTGTTACACGGTAGGCAGTATGATAAGTCTTTGTGTATTGTGATGTCTTCTTTGTTAGATAATAAAATTTGGAATTCTGTCCATCTATCAATTGCGTCACATGGATACCATTGACAACAAAGACATTAAAACAGTGTTACCATATATAACACTACACTCGAGAGCGATAAACTGGAATCACTTCATCGCGGGATGCTCAAGACCATATACCACAATCCACAGTTCATTGCATATAAAATGTAAAACTTAGTCGCGACCAACCCGCGATGTAGCGATTCCAGTTTATTGCTCTCGAGTGTAGCTTGATCAAAACGTCATTACATTGACGTGCACCTTAGCTGTCTAACTTTTAAATCAACTTGTATTTGATTGAGCGGTTGACATTGATTGCGACACAATGTCAAAACGTATGGCGTACTATGTAAATGAGTATTATTGGTAAGTTTAATTTTATCGATAATTTATAATGTTTTCGTTAACTTTTTAGTTTTCACACTCTAAAACGTCCCCTTAAACTTATATAACTGATTTATAACTTTTTGTAAGTTATGTGCATATTATAACTTCTTTGAATGAACATTATCACTTCTGTTGTGAAGGAAAAATTGACGCACAAACCTATATATACGAAGGGCTTCATAATGTTCTCAAATGTGTAGCAAGTCTGCCAATTGTCAAATGATGAGCTTGGAGATGACCCTATATACTCTCACTAGAAGAAGATGCCAAAACGAACAGTATGAGAGCTACGGATTGTATTAGCGAGTTAAGATAAAAATGCTTTCAAAAACTCTTGTGATTCAACGTTTTCCAAGATTAATCATAATAATCAGTAATCGGTCACAAAATGTGAGATTAAGTACTGAAGAACTAAAGTGAGCGAGTCTCGAACGACTACCATTCATCTAAGCAATCGCGGATCCATTCATCTTTGTGCGTAGATTCAATTTTAAAACAGGTTCTGCTTCTCCGCTTTATGCTTGCTTCGTTGAGTGTATTCGTTCCGTTAGGGGGTTTGCACACGGCCACAGTTTTCATTGCGCGCGATCAATAACAGTAAATTAAGTTTTTTGCGATTTCAACCACCAAATGAGCAGACGCGCCACGAAATTAGAGTGGTCACTGCTGGCCATACATATCTAACAAATCAGTCAAATGTAATAATGTCTTACCATCTCAACCCTCTGGAGAAATAATACATTGTTATCGGCTGCAGAGACCACGTAACATTAAGTATACCACATGACTGTTTAAGTATAACTATTTCAGAACACATGTTTCACAGAACTGACATTACGAAAATATAATTTATTCTGGAGATAAGTTCATTTATGAGACTTGGTTTGCTTGCGGTATTAGAAAACTAATAAGAAATTGAAGACATTCGCTTTTGTTTGTAAATAATAAATAATGTTAAAAAACAAAAAGTAATTATTTTTAAAAAAATGACTTGATTAGGAATATATTTCATAGATTAATGTTTAAGGAGATATTTGTGACATGATATCGAACACCGATTTAGTTGATTTTGTATAGGCCTTACGATAAAATATTTATTAAAGTTAATATTAACGTAGCGGTACGTAGCGCTTGGAAGGAGAGTCGTATAGGCCCGGCTCGTGTCCAAGCCACCTAAGTTTTAAAATATTCCAAGTGTGGTGTTTTAAGAATATTAATCTACGATATTCGCAGACAGATGGTTGGTGAAACTTTTGTGTACAAATGTTACTAGGGGCAACCGTCGAGACACCGTCGACATTGTCTGGTAACTTAATACCTTGCCGTTTATTGTGAACTGGCGTTTCAGGCAGATGTGAACAATTTATTATGATTTAATACAAACAAATAAATATCGTGTATCTTACAACTGTATTGTCTGTATTTTCTGGACATAACTGTCATGACTTGTTGAGAGCTCTGTTGGGCACAGGCTACCCCAGCTTGCGCCCACCCGACCGGGCCCGAGGTGTCTGGATTGACGATACCTTACAATTTAATATTAAATAATATTATCATCGTTACAATCATAATATTCGCACATACGAAACGACGCACACACACATTTATAAATATACTATATAGGAAACTCCGATAGCGTGGTTTATGAATGCTATACCGCCATCTGTCATCATAATATAGAAAGTGAAATTTTAAATTTTACTGACAATTTTTATCTTCACTGTGCCTAAACAAGTACAACATCAATAGTATCTATGTAGGAGTTAAGACGCATTGATAGATCGTTTGGTGTGGGCGATAATTGAATTGGATATAATATGATAAATATTTGACAGAGCTTTGCATTACTGATTTAAATCATCGCTTTCGTAAGGTTAACACTTCCATTGATTTTTTGGGACTTTGTCGTTTATTTCGTGTGGTTAACGACGGCCTACGGTCGGACGGACAATGACATTTTTCGGATTAGTAACTCGATCCTGCTTCGTTTCGTAAAACGTATCATAATCCTTACGCTAGAAGCACTTCCACGAAAAATTGGTGTCGAGAAACCGGCATAGTTACACATCGCTTTGTGTATTGGAGTCGCGGCTTTAGCGGCTTACTGCTTGGTACAGGAGATTCTTTATAATTGAGGCGGTATCTAGCTTATACTGCGCTGCTCCAGTGCAGATTGGTGAGGGGAAGTTTTCAACATCAAATTTCGGAAGTTGTTATGCCACCCACGGCTCGACGTGCCCTTCGATGCATTTGTATGCTGGAAGTTGCAAATAGTGCAATTGTATCGGGATTTGTTTGAAATGATTGCCATTGGAAAATATGGCGTTTGCGTGCAGGGTTGTTGTCGTATTTCCGTATGCCGTACATATGTATATAATATGACGACAACCAAAACGCTAGGAGTAAGAAAAGAATTATCATTGTCGCGAGCCAATAATTATGCCGATGCAATATACATTAATTTTTACATATGAATGTTTCAGCATGAGTGTACGTGAATACGAATATCTATCTATACGTACATATTATACTCATAGAATAAATTATTCATTATACAAAGAACACTGATGAAATATGGAGTTCGTGTGATTTCCTTATTTCTCATGACCCATAGATAAACTACAGGAAAACTGCGGTCCCAGTATCCGTTTTCAACGTTGATAACTATGTATTTTTATTGTAATAGTCATTTGATTATTCATCGAGCCGCCGGTCTGTAAGATGATCATTTTACTTACCCACGTAGAGGTCTCGTTTGATGAGTGTTGATAACGTTATCATAAACCATAAAATCATCATAATTTATGACGGCGTTCGGCTAACGGCTCCATCTAATAAGTTAAAGTACATACATACAAGAGTGACTACAACATCTGATTTACCTCTTCGAGTAACACTGAGCAGCTAAGACTAGGTACATTAAATGCGCAAGCGCAATTAGAGGTTCTACTGCTTCAGATCGAGCTTGCGTACACGGCTCGGCGGAAAGCATAGTCTAAATCGCGTGGTGGTCGGTTAGGCTAATTGGCTTAGTATGTCGAATTAACAAATTGGTACCTGATTGCTGGATAAAGTCATTCACTCGCAACTACCATGATTTATAGAGCCTGTTGTTATGTTTTCATATAAAACCTGTGGTGTCAGTTGTCTCGTCTCGTATCAACGTTATTATTGTCAACTCTTTTTTTTTCTTATGAAATCGAAAATATATCGCACGCATACGATTCGTTTCGAGAACCAAGATTACCTCCGTTTTTTATTAGATAAATAACTTTAACTCTGCTTTGAAGTCCTCCCCAAGTGGAATATAAATATTCAAACCCCGTTGTTTTGTTGGCTGCGATATTGCCCGCCGAGCGATAGGTTCCGGGTTCGATATCCGGTCGGGGTAGGCATGTATGATTAATTGTTTCTCTCGAGGCGTAAATGTCTGTGATGTTTAATTTGTGTATGTCTATGCCACCAGCAACACACAAAGAATCCTAGTGTGAGATTGTCGACTGTGTGAGCCTTTCTTTTTTCAATTTACTGTTGCTACAAATTGTTTCAATATTTTAAGTTTATAGATGACAATGTTACTCAGTAATAACTATAAACTACTGATATATTATAACTGAAGTTTTGTGGCAGTCGTAACCGATCGACCTAGGTAAGCAACTTTGTGTGCAGTCTATTAGATGGATGAAAATTTTTTTAGTGAATCCGTGGTTCGGAGGCCAGGTTAAACTATCCGTCCTGATTTATTATCATCGAATAACAGTCATTAACTCATTAAAACTTCCGATACTCGGGTTGCACACAACGAAACACTGCTTTCATGTTTTTAATTCTCAATGGATATTCTTATTTCCAAGCAAGTACTGTCTGTTGTGTGGTAATAATTAACTAAAAATCGTGACAAAAACACCGACGTACGGCAAGTATCCACCGTCAAGTAATGAACGTACCTACCACCTGCGCGGACGACGCGGTTTGCGTCTTCATTCATCGTGCGCACTGCAAAGGACTGGAATAACTTGTCCGCGTCGGTGTGCCCGGCTACTTACGATGTGGGAGCCTTCAAGAGGAGAGTGAATAGGCTATTTATAAGTTAAGTGCATTCACCATCTTAGACTTCACCATCACTTACCATCAGGTGGGGTTGTTGTCAAGCATTAACTTACTTTATGTAATAAAAAGAAAAAAAGGCATACTCTGTTCTAAATTAAAGTACGTCTGTTAAGTTAAAGGACCTACGATCTCTAATCAGTTCGACGAGTTTAAGTTATGAATATTCCACGAAATTATCTTTATTTATAAGTAATAAAGAGATGCTAAATATTATATATTGGTAAGGTGAGAAAAGATCAGATTTAATCTGGCATCAAGCGATTTAGTATTGCAAACAGAGAAAAAAGTTAACCAAACCTAATTTAAATCTAATACAGTCTATTGTATTGTAACTTGAATAGAAGTTAAGAACTGAAATTACATTGACGGTCTTAAATAGCGCTATAGTTAGTGCACCAAACACTAATTATTGGATGGAAAAGTCTTCGGGATAAATTTAGGAGATGAGTATTTAATCAACACTTCGGTAGTGCGATTGTCAAGGAATGTACCGGTGCAGCAAGAGTCCTTGGCCTCGGGGTTGCAAATAATTTACGCGACAGACAAATGTTTACATGTTTAATCGCGGGTCTTAGTTGTTCGTGATATTCTTAACTGTGTATTTTCATACCAGCTGGGACAAAAACTTTAATGCTAGTCCATGAGTCAGGCAGCATTCATAAAAAAAAAGTTGCTCTGGTCATAAAGTGTTACTGAAATTAGAAACAGGAGTCGAATGCTAAGTTTAAATGTCGTGCAAAGTAAATAAGACGCGGCTGCTCTGCCATTTGGGGCGTAATGTACCCGTGGGTGGGACTGTGGGCGAACTCAACTTTCACCGCAACAACGAGAGCGTAGGGTTGTCGTGTCATTAATTTTATCGATATTTTTTTTATTTGCATGCAAACAGCAATTGGTCCACCACGTCCATAGCTTGAAATTATTACCAGTTCAATGTAGAGTATGGTTCTCTAGTTGTATTTGAGAAATCCTCGAGCGCACGCAACCATGATTGTACAACCACATTTATGTGGATTCGTGATAATGGCCAAATCAATTGCTGGAATTGTTTGTGTCTTCGATACAGCTTAACAACCGCTATATAATGGTGATGATCGGGAGTGAAGGCTATCCAATAATTTCGTTCCCAAGTATCATCCACGTTCTCAATTGCTTAACTGGATCGTTCATTTTCGTTTCACATAGTTTGCCATAAAATTGCGTAATTAATTTCAATCAAAACCATATATCAATACGAAATGAACATACGAGCTACCTGCCAGCAACTTGACACCGCCGCTCATGAACATACCAGACGGTTGCATCAATATATTGCTAGCCCAGGAGTAGCGAAGAACCTGTTTGTTAATAGGGTCCGAAACAGTAACTCAGACATGGAAGGATATTTTACTGTTGATTCTACGATGGCTAGAGGCATTGAACCACGTTACCAGCATGCATGAGCACCATTAGGAGTAACCTGAATGATAGAATCCAGTGATATTCAAAAAAAGGGACCTAACAAAATTGAATGTTGGTTAGCAGGGTGGAAAATGCAAGAAACTTTACACGACGAATGAAAGAATCGTATAGACATTTTAGTTTGATATAAAATGAAAATATTAATGCGTTATTTATATATAAAGCACCTCCTTATTTCGTCCTCGTCACCATTGCCTCATATTGACGTGTGCTTAATGAGGTGTTGCCGTGATTTAAATAATATAGATCGGAAGCGCTTGTGGGAACCGGAGTTTCGTAATCGATTTTTAGATGCACGTTCCATTTATAGCAGTGTCAGTTCAGTGGGCCACGCAGATGGAAGCCTGTGGCAATTTAATCAGATTTTACTACGATATACAACATAGCTTCTTTTTAATGTGTACTAAAGAAACGAGCGGTTTAAAATGAAATAAAATAAAATTTATTCGAAGTTTGTTTTTGTAAACACTTTTTGAAAGTCAAACTACGCCATCGCGTCAATAAATCCCTACAGTGAATGGTCCCGGATGAAGAAGCAGCAAGTATCTCAAGGGGTTTTTTCTACTCACAGTAACAGATAACACTTATTACTAGATATATATGCCTATGTACATGAAACTCATGTCCTAATAAGCTTGTTATTAAAATAACAATCTAATTAAATTTAATAACATTTCTTCATAAGACTTTAGTTGGCGAGAGTTTTTACTTTACAGTATGGCATTTTCGTCAATTGTAATGGAATTTTATTATATTTTTTCGCTGCATTGATTGTTTGATGGATTCAGTTTTTTTATGTGAATAAGGATATGAAGATATTTTAGGATACGTCGAAACATTCGTTCGTCAAAATAATTAGGTTTAATAATCTGTAATAAATCAACGTGGATGTATACTTTAATAGGTCTATTTACGGTTTTTCTTTATGGTAGTTCCAAAACCTTGATTTGTTTCACCTTAGCTATGGGTTTATCTAAAAATAGGAGAGTCGCCCAAAAAGCAAACACAAAAGCTTTAGCTTAGACGTCGGTTTCTCATACTGGAGACTCAAGTTCGAATACTATATGTATCTTTAATTTTCAGCTCTATCAATATTAGATATTAACGATCCCTTATTTCGGTGAAAGGAATAATCGTGACGACACATAATTCTTCATAATGTTTTTGAAAGTGTCTGCTGTAATGATGTCCCATTAAACTTTGTAGTGTTAGGAATTAACCATGAATAAGGATCGATAGTCTTTGTACGATCAGTTCAAATAATCCAGAAATATCATATTAACATACGGGTGCATACAGCCCTGAGCTATCTTCCAATCAATTAATTTATTCGAGGATTGTTCGGTGCGTTTGAGGGAGGGTCGCGTGCAGCCAATTGAACACGGAACACCGTTTTGTTTGTTTTTGGACCAGTCGCAACTGTCGCTCGGTGTCACCCTTTTGATTTTTTAAATTTGCCGTTCATCAATCGACCAACATGACAGTGCAGTACTTATAGATAAAGTAACCGAAGTTTGAAAATTCAATCACGTATGTGTCTCAAGGCTTTTAAACTGAAACGTTTCTGTACGTCGAAATTTTAATTTCCATGGAAACTGTTTGTTTAGAAAAATGCATAAAAAAAATATTTTTAAATCTCAAACCGATTTGAAAAATAAAAACTCTATAATTGTTCTATTTTAAGTGTCAACCAAATCGGTACCAAGCCCAAGAGGTAGTTGCTAGATGCGTTCGGTTAATTCCTGGCACATCGCACTATTTAATTAGTCTATTCCGTTATCAATCAAAGTGTTTAAATCGCTAAGTATTGTTGTTTTTCAGGCTCGGCGCCCACTTCTTTATGCAGTGCATAAAATAATGTTTTACTTAAATTTATTTTAGTTCTTTTATTTTTTACAATGTTTTTCCAGCATTTTATAATATTTTTACGATGCAATTTCATAGGTAGTTTTCTTTTTGAAGGATATGTAAAATGACAACATTGAAATAATTACAAGCATAAACTTTACGTTTCTTACTTTATGTGTTTCAAGTGCTAATCTTTATCTCACTTACAAAATTAATTTAAACTACTCATGAACATTCTAAGCCTTATATATAATATTTTCAGTTGTCCCTTACACTTTTTCCCATAAACTTTAATTGTGTCAGAATCCATAGCAGATGCGCCAAAGGAATAAATTCCCACTTTTATTATTTTTTACTTCATTTTTTAATATTTATTAACGCCAAATTTTAAAACTGTACACGCCATTCTTTAAATTAAGTTGGTAATATTAACAATATTTTTGGACGGACAAATAGTCTGTTAAAACAGGAAGGAGTCACAAATTAAATTTAATTGCCTGTTTATTGATTATTTGTTCCGAACTGCCTAATCTTAATAGGGCCTTGAATTATGTAGGAAAACAACCAAGTTAATTTGGCACTAACAACATCTGTTTGGCCGCCCGTACTTCAGAGTAACAAACATTTAAAACCAGAAATATAATGTTATGTTTACTAAAAAAATATGTAAGCGTTTATATTTGTTCCGTTAAGAGTAGGTATAACTCTCAGGTTCCGAGCGCACAAACCTCTCTAGTAGCGTTATATAAAATACTTACACATTCAGCCCTCGTTACCTAGTACTTATATGTATTTATAATTTTAACTGCAGTGGGGTGAGAAACTGTACACAGTTACTGTTTGACTGTTTGACCACAGAGAGCGAAACACGTGTTGGTTGCGGTATGTGTGTTGGTATATACTTTTATCATAATGACATGTTTTCCTTTGTGGGAGGGAGGGAGGTGTCATGCATGTATGGAAATATATACCATCATACATTGTGCTTGCGGATTTTTGCAAAGTAAATTAATACTAATTTAATATATATATTATGGGTCAAAATCAAGGATTCTTTACATTCCGGAAAACTGATCTTCTCCCACGGGATAGGAAATACAAGTTAATGTTGACATTTTGTTAAGAAGACATCAAATACATTTTTGACTATCCGACTGCAACTATTGTAATAAATTAATATTTTTCTATCGGACAGAACTAGAAAAAGAAATCTCTGAAATAATGCGAGTGGTATTTCTAAACGTAAGGCGAAGGTTTTCTGAAGCGAAGGAAAAGCGGGTTAATAGTTATTCTCTATGTCCATGCTAATAAATAGGTCACTAGTAACTTTATAATTTAATTGTGAAAACATACCCTTACTTGGGACTCCAACTCGACGCTCGCGACAACACGAAATCGCTCTCTAGTGTAACTGTAAAGTAACTGTGTATAACAAATATCACGTACATTATCTTTGATCCTTGAGCTTAAGCAAACTCTTATCTACTGATATCACTGGATTCTATACCGTACATTTAAAACTGACGGTAAGTACTCGTGCGTCTTGTTAATAGCCTCCTTTTAGTTACAGGCCAGTTAACAAGCAGCTTCCATTATTTCTTACAAGCCCGCAACGCATCGGTGATGCCTTTGGTGTTACGAATGTTGGCATAAAAAACAATACGCAACGCGTTGTTTATCACTGTGGTGCGTACAAAACAAGTTGGACAATAGTTTTGACGAATGTTAATAGGAGGAGTTAGAAATGCAAGAGCAACATTTTGTTACTCACGCCGATGTGAATGTTTGACTGATGAAATACATAATAATTTTAAATTAATTTTTGGTTCATATCGCTTTCACTCGATAGTAGAAAAATGATTGTGGATGGCCTACGTTAAGCGGATCATCCAGATTTTTATTGTAGTTATGAATTGTTGAACTATTTCAGTGCAGCATAAGAGCTTCCGACGTTGAGTCGACAACTAAATCCAAAAAAATTACACTCGATGTGGTCAACGTGTACCTACCCTACAATGGGCTGTAAATTGGTTTAAGTGTGGAATAATTTGGACTACAGTAAATATTCCAAAAATTATGTCCAACTAAAGAGAACATAAAATATGTCGCATAGCGTCTATGATCTGACAAGGTTTGGCTGAACCCTCAAAAGTGAAACGCAAGTGGAATTCCCCCGATGTTAGGAAGACGTTAGCACGCATGGTACGAAATACTAATCGCGTGATCACGCGCCACTCGACTATCGTATTGCGATATACCCACTATACGGTGACTACTGTAGAGCATGGCATCCCGGGGTCTGGCGGGAATTTGGAAGAAAATTCAAGGAATAATATAAAAATTGCGTTAAAAAGTGTAATTACGTTTTATAGCCCTCGAAGGAATTGTTTATTCGTTTTTAGCGTTACGTGAGGTTCGACGGTTCTATCTTTTAGGGTCCAATCGTAGAATTGACAATACTATGATATTTAAGAATATTTCACGAAATATCCTCAGTGCGTCTTCATTTCATTTCTTTGTTAAGTGTAAATATTTATGCGACATCAAATTATGTTTGAGAATTTAATGAAATGAGCAAACGTTGTTAACAATATCGCCAATATTTTCTATATAACTATAGAGTTGACAATAACTAGACATAATAGTTAGTGGTCACAGTCGCCCATGGACATGAGTAACATCAAAGGCATCACGGACGCGTTGCCGACCGCTATGGAGACCCGTATTATTCCTCGCTCTTTGTCACTGCGACCAAAACACCGAAAGGTTTTTAATACCAAAATATTGCCTATCACTACTATACAGTTATTTTATGAAATAGGGAAAAATTGTGTGGTATAAGATGCTCAATGTAACCTTGAATTCAAGCTAAACTCCCGTGATGGTGGTGCACCCTGCTAGAAAATTGACGAGGCCATGGCGAACAATCCCTCATGATAGAGGTCTTTGAGCTTCGTAACACACCCAAGGGTTTACCCGACTGTACCTACTCGTGCAAGTTGATATTTACACATGTTTATCCATCTACCTGCCGTTAGCTGATTGCTATTGTATCATCCGTTGTACAGCACCACAAACGAGAGATACAGGCCTGGACCTAATAATTTTAATTTAACCTAATTAATAATATCAAGCGTTTTATTAACGGAAAATTTTGACATTCATAGAATCTACTTACCCTGACGATTCTTCGGTTTGGGTTGATACGCGTGGTGATAATGATGGAATATACATTAGTATATAGTTAGTGGGAGTGCGGGAACCGCTACTCATATGTAAAGTTATATACATATATGCCTATCATCGTAATGCTCGCTAATTGTTATTTTTGAATAATTTGAATATTTATTCTTTATTTCGCCGTTTCTTCTCCTCATTGTTAAAGCACCTTATCGAAACGGTATGGTAGAAGCAAAAAATGACGTTCATAAGTGTATTTACAGAATACTTACATGATTAAATGATTTTGAATTTTTAAACAGCCCAAAATAAATGTTTTAACTTTCGTTACGAATAATAAATGTTACACTTAAATTACCAATATCATTTAGTCACGGCAATGTCAACGGTGATTTAACACATTTGTGTAATTTCTGTGGATACGACTGTATACATATATATACTGTGTAGTGCACATAATTTTAAACAACCCTTCATATTGGAACACCTTTTAGACGTGTTTGAACATTTGTAAATGAATTATTTCCTTTTCCTTGTAAGAAACATTTTAGCTGTTATATAATAATCGCGCGAAGTTGATAGTCTTGGAGTGATGTGACTCGGTTCGAATGGATTACTGTCAGTGCAAGACGGAGGCCTAATCCGATTCGGCACTGGGGTCCACGTCATCCTGCACATTTTATATGAATGACTGAGGAGGGCTACGCGAGACCCCTTCGTGGGGCAAGTTTATTAAAAAACAACGTTAGCGAAATCCTGTTTCATTCTAATTTTAAATTAAAAAAGAAAAGCGTATCCATTAATACTATGAAACAAAACGGAGGATTTAAAGTTATTTTTACGTTATAATATTAGCCTTACTTCTACTGCGGTATATAATTTATTGCAAAATCAACGCTTTTGTACTTCAGATGGCACGATTAGGTAGTCGTCAGTTGCGTATGTTTTCGTCAGATAAAATACGTAACAAACTTTCGTGTCACCTTCCGAAATTCGAATTCGATTATATTATCTTACACACAATATTAACAATTATGTTTATACAAAGTAGCATTGTATTATGTACGCACGTCATGCAAAAGCCACCTACCTGTTCAGGATTTTATATAGTCTAGCAAAAATAATCTGACCTGAATACACGAATATGAAGTTCGGTCTTCAAACGGTGTTCGAAATCGTTGGGCACGTAATACCTCTTGTGTTGCCGCCTGCAAAGGTAAACTCTTTGCCTTTGATAGCCCTCAGTGTCTGAGGGACGTGTCGCTAAGATGTGCTCTTCACAGTTCGATTGTGCCGGCGTCAAAAGAAACCGATCGCACGCACGCAATGTAGTGTTCGCCACTTCTGTCTTAAGTTTCAAACGCCGTTCGTCTCTCGTTTCAAGGACTTCTCGAGAAGGTTAGTTGCAATTAAATTGTATTAAAAAAAAAACACTTTTTTGACGTAATAAAATATAAACGTACAATGTAGACGTCGAAATAATATAAATTATTGAATTTAAATAAAAAAAAATATGATAGCAAGATCTGTAGTGTGATGGTTAAATAACTTATATGATGGTCCATATTAACTGATATGTCATTAACTTAAAACAGTTTCTGACGTTTTAGGTTCAATGATATTGCTAAACGATAACGGTTTATTTAACGAAACATGAGCTTTTCAGGAAACGATATTTTTATTGAATTGTCAATTCTACGATCGGACTACGACATTTTTTTTATTATAACTAGTCGACAAGTGAACGGGCGAGCCACCTGATGATAAGTGTCCAGCTTCTCCTATGGACTCCAGTAATACCAAAGGCATCTCCGAAGCATTGCCGACCCCAAAAGAAGCGGAGGACCCGCTTTATTACCGTATCCGCGACACTGCGAGCGAAATACGTATGAAACATTTCTCGGTAGATTTTACAAGGAACATGGTAGCACCACCATGGAAACACTGTCAGGATTTAACTGGGTGGTACAGAGGCCTGTGACCAACAGGAGGGACCGTTCGCCATAGCCTCGTCCGTCATCAGCAGGGTGCACCACGAGCGGAGATATTGGCTTAGACCCGAGGATGTTTGGAGTCCCTTACACCCCAAACGTGCACACGTACATACATATACCATATACATTTAATAACCATTGAATTCATTCGATTTGTACCAAAGTTATCGTGTGATATATTTAGCTAACACATACGCATACAAACGGTTCAGTATCCATTATAAAACTCAATTTAGTCAGAATAGTTTCCTTGGACCTCAGAAGATCAATAACTGGGAACGTTACTGAAGAAAAAAACATATCAATAAATAATTGATTTTTTTTATGTTAATAGCCGATAAACGAGCAGACGAGCCACCTGATGGTAAGTGGTCACCGTCGCCCGTGAACATCAGCAAGACCGAAGGTATCACTGATGCGTTGTCGGCCAGGAAATCAGAAGAAGGTTAGAAAGAAAGTACTGGCTGTGAAGCTCCCAGCCAGAACACGACTAGTCGTTTGGCGGCTGATTCAAGCACGAGCGTGGTAGCTAGCCAGGCAGGCTTTACGGAAAGATAATAATACCAACAATAATATTAATGACTGAATAATAATATTGATAATATAATCCTTACGAGAAGCCCGGTAGGTTGGTGGTAACCAAGCAGGCTGGCTTCTGTCACCTTTTACGACACCCTGTTCTACCAGCATGGGATTGGGGGGGGAGTATTTTAGGCCGCCCCAATACGGCCAATGGCCAGTCCAATTTCCGAAAATGGAATCGAAACTAGTAACTTCTAAACCGAACAACCTGTACAATGTTTACAGGTAATTTAAAAAAAAAAACACAATACCGATTATGCAGAGTGTAGAAACGCGAGTTATTTCGATAAAAGAGGCAGCCGTGCCGAAGCCAACGGCGGGAACTAGCAATAATTTAGTCAATGCCGATTTGACGCTATCGCGAAGTCAATTGAATACATGAACCTGTTTGACTTTAATATTCGATAACGCCCACACTGAGCAATGTCTGTTGTATCAAATGTGATATCGCACCTTTAGAATTAAAGTGACTTAACTCAAAAATTGCAATTTATGGGATATGACGAAAAAAGTTTTCAAATATGTATGTATGGTCTTGAGTGAATTTAAAGAGACTGATATATGAGGTTTTCCCTTTTGCCCTTTGTCACTCAAAATTCGGTCTGTTTTTCACCATGGGGCTTTAGAGTAGGCTTTTTTATGTAGATTTGAACCCTACTGCTTGTGAATAAGGCTTAGAGTTGTGTTTTCAATTTAAAGTTGTATGCGTATAGTACAATGGGGTTTTTAATGTATGTGGTCATAGTATGAATTTGTAGCGATAAGTCTGTTCTGTGGCCTTGGCAGATTTCTTTTTATCTGTAAATTTCAACTTAAGGGCGTCGTCCTGGTGTCAGCGTTTTGGAACATGGGACGCCACGGCGACTATTCATCCTTTGGTTTGTTTGGAAGGTGATGCATTCACGCCAATTACCTGGTAATAAGATACGTCCTGATATTTCTGTAACTATAAAAATATTATTCAAATAAACTTTATACGATACTATACTGAATAGAGAAACTTCATAGCTACCAATACAATTTTACACATAAATAGCTGATGATTTTACTTTGTCGTCTTTTATTTAATCTAGATTATATAGCTGTGAGTCAGATATAGTATTTGTCCCTGTCTCTCACCATAGCCGTGCTGTACTGGAACATACTGTAAACTGTGGTTATGGTTCCTTGAAAAAACTCATCATATTATAGGTACTCTAAACATAAGTTTTAAATTTGTATTGCTTTGATCAGTAAGTATTATTGAACAAGCCTTTTCATTTAATTATACGGAAAAGAAAGATAAATTGCCTTACTTACTTCATGCTATATTTTAAATGCATAATTTGACGCTTTCTTTGTATATCAAATTGTTTAGCACGCACCGGCACGTTAATAGCATAATTTATAGCCTTATATTCGACAGTCACTACTAACTGGGCTAGGGGGTCGTCTATCAAAACTAATTATTAAATATTAATTTATGTGTTTTCCAAATATTTCACAGTATAAGCTTATGTCACCATTTAGCATCATGTGAGATCGAAGTCTTTGATAAATTCGTTAGTTAACCGCAAACATGGTTTCTTAAAAATACCACATACGCATAATACACGCTATATTCTTCCTTGCATTGTCGTTTGTTAGAGTTATTTGTTGTTGTTAGACTTTACTGTTGATGACTTGTTGTAAATATAAGAATAAAAAATTAACTCATTTTTTTTGTAGGTCAGTTTATAAATGAACAGGATTGCTTACCCTAACCGCGTCCTCGTCCGCTTCCGTGAACACACGTGGCATACCCTTTTCGCCTAGTAACAGCACGACATATCTATGGTATGCTTATCGTCTGCAATTTTGTACGGTGTTTAGTATTTACACAACTTTTGCTCCCGCCTTTCGTCTCGCTTGATAAGTTTTTCAATGTTTATTGTATTTTTTGTTGAGGTCAGATATGGGTACAGAACATATTTTACGCAATTTTTAACCTATTGACTTGCCATTAATTTTATCGCTTTGTATTATTTAACAAGTGATATGATCCGCTTGGTAATTATAGGATGAGAAATATTTCAGACTAGCTGTGCCCGCGACTTCGTCCGCGTGGAATGTAACAAAAAAGTTATTTAGTAGTAATAAAAGCAGCCTAAGTTACACCTTATTACGTTAGCTACCTGCCAGTGTAAGTTCCGTCAAAATTAGTCCAGCCGTTTCAGAGATTAGCCGGAACAAACAGACAGACAGACAAAATTATATATATGCATGTAGTAAAAAGCGGTTATTTTAATATTACAAAGAGACACTCCTATTTTATTTATTAGTATAGATAATTGAATATTAGGTCTCATATGAACATAAGGTTTAAGATTTAAAGTATATCTTGGAAGAGACATTATTGAATTTATTAATATTTATTAGTGTAATTTCTTTTTAAATTTTGGATAGTTGATAGTTATTGAAAAATTTCATGAAGTCTATTTTATTAGACTAGTAATCTGCATGCACAAAAGAAGAAAGAAAGTCACTGGCCATAAACCAGTGGATTTAAAAAGAAAAAAAAATGAATACGCGGAGTAAATGAAGCTGCCAACCACTTTGAAGCCTAATAATATTTTCGGAATATCATAAACAGACTTCTAGTAGAATGAAAATTGATGAATCTGGACGAACGGTAAGACTTAATATTTTCCCTGCTCGTTTGTTACGACAATCCCTCTGAGATCAACCGTGAAACTTTATACGTACTTCGGATACAATATTAGGTAGTAAATCAATAAGCGTTCTCCACATCCTATTAGCTAGAAACGGATGGACGCTCACGTTATAGATCTTTGGACCGCGGTGACTACTTACCATGAGATGGCGCTTTTGCTTGTTGGCAGGCAGACACAAAGAAATAGTTGGTATATCAAAGAACAGTATTCCGTATATATTCGCCAAATACCCACCAAATATTTATTTAATATCGTCCAGAAACCGAAGCGCCACAATGAAGTTGTCATATTTTATAGTGAAACATTGCATCATCTTTCAGCGTCCCATTCCTAGCTTCTCCAGAAAACCCAATGTCATCTTGGAACGAGACATTAAGAATCGTGAATTCTGATGTGGACAGATTACGGTCAATCATTTACTCGTAATGCAAAAAATTTGAGTAGTTTGCTGACATCTGTGTTCCTGGTCGATTGTTACATTCAAGTCAAGAGTTGCTCTTAACCATCCACAACTAAATGGCCCCTTAATTTTAGATGGGATCGGAGTCAAGCACTAACTTATAATCAGTACAAAACAATCACCTCATATGAGATCCCGGTGCCTCCTACATGACTTGGAGTTTCAATGAACTCGTGAACATACGAGATATGAGATTTAAAAATGGCTCCCATTCAGAGGGGTGAGGGGTACGACCCCCCTTTGTATGGTTTTTTGTCGATAAAACTTGAATGTACAGTACGTGGGTAAAATATCAAAAATCCGATCCCTAACACATTGTATAAATATGGACATTAACAATTAAAGGAGTGAATATCCACCAACATCTTTTTGCCATCCATCAACCTGGTTAGGGGGTGTCTTGTACTACATTTACCAGGCCAAATTTTATAAGACATAATATTCAAGCACCTTTCTTCGTCGATGGTTATAGGTCTTTCGAAATATGTGTCCTGCTAATTGCGGTACAGTTAATTTATTCAACGAGTTTTACCTAGTCGCTCACAAAATTACCACGTATAGAAAAATACAAAATATACCCGGTAGCTCAAAGGCCAGCCATAGCACGCAGCGCGTCGAATACACAAAAAAAAAGATTACCTCATATGTTGACACACATTAGTGACGTTATAAACATTTTTTCCTTTCTCATATATCCATATATGATACAGCTCGTCTATTCAATGTTTCTATTCAATATTTATATTCCAATCGACCAATTAATAATATCTGCCACGGCGTACGGTAACAATGTGTCACGAGGCCTATACAAATCGGATGCATTTGACAGGGTCAACCAATTTTATCAGACACTTGGAATAGTACATACGCATTCGATTTGAATATTTTAAATGTCCATATTAAGGGCGTAAGGAGTTCCAATCAACGTCCGCTGGTCATGGGTGGTTGGAGGTAGTTGGGTTCATCAACCCAGTTTAGTTCCGACACAGAAGCGTTACCAGCCAAACCGAAAGCGTTGACCCAGTGGTTTACCCTTCTTATTCAGACACTTTTGTCACCTGTTTTAATCTCGTCAGTGAGGCCTTTTGGTAAATGTCTCTTAAGAATTTTAATTTATTTTTATGCGCAAAAACGATTAAATCCAATATGCGAAGTATAATGACGGTAATATTTTATAGTCCTATAATCCTTGGTAAATTATTTCTAACCCTAACAGAGTTGTATTGCAAAGTTAAAGAATTAGTTAACGAGCGGATTATTGCTTTCTTCGTAGTTGGCAACATGCTGGTGACGCTCTAGGTTAACAACATGGGTGACCACCTATTTTTAGGTTGGTGTTTCTGCTCTTTCGCCTATCATCAGAAATACCTTCCTACGGTTAGAAAACCTTCGAAATCCATTGCACTAATACCTCTGCATCATGGAGCATCGTGGTGGAATAAGTTCCGAATGATTTTTTTCCGTTAAATAATGAAATATATTCATCACGCCTAGGATCGATATTGATTCTATAGCTCAATGAATATTAGCTACAGACATGTGACCAAATTTACTAGGAACGTGTAACTGTAGCAAATGTTCAAGGAGACGGGTCGAGATGGCAAAACAACAGCCCGTCCTACCTCAACAAGACGGCGTGGTCAAGATGAACCAAGGTGAACGAGAAGTGTTTTGCGCAATATCCGATTCGAAATCGTTACTATATTAAATTCACCTACAACTTGCTTATGTTATTACTGACATTTACGTTTGTATAACAACTAAACAAAGCAAACGTCAAAAGTCAACTTTTAAAATTGTTTTAAAGCACTCTGTCGCTCAACGCTAAATAGTCGGTTCTTAATTCCTCATCATTTTGGATGGAACAAACAATTATTAAAAATAACCCTCTGCGGCAAGAGGGCCTCCATGTGGATGCCCTGCGTTTGAAAAAAGTAACTTGATGTTGCTACATGTTAAGTGCCTTACGAGGAAGGCAAATTAAGATGATTTCTAGGGCACCCTCGAGATTAACCCGTAAGAATTACGTAGATCCTAAAACCCGCGTATGTAACCTAGAAGACTGCCGAAAGGCTTTAGTTAGTGGGCAAGAACTTGTTAACCACCGCCGGAGAGGTCGGTTATCCTTTGAAGATTCCTGAATTCCGATTCCTTTGAAAAAAAGTTGCCCTTACATGACATGCAGGCATGGAATGTGCCAACTGTGTGCAATGAACATTTACTGTTTAACAAACCGAGAATGGGGCATCTACATATCTTTTACAGTTATCAGGGAAAGAACGCGGAACTTTTTGCACAGGTTTCCTTGTCACTTTATAAGTAAAGGAAAAAATTAATAATTATGTTTAAAACGCACGACTTTTATAACTTAAGAGATACGACAAGATTCGATTCCAGATGCAGTGGTTGCAATGTTGGTGACCCAGGTAACAAGTCGGTTCATTGATTTATTATTAGGTTTTACTTTTATTACTGTGACTAATTTATATTATAAAGCCCATGGATTTACGAGTACTCCTATTATTTATTTAATGATTGAGTGTTTTTACATATGCACTACGTTTTTTTGTTGTAATTTTAGAAGTAATTGAACGTGTTAATTAGTATAAGTTGTACGTACTGTTCTGATCCATAAGTATCTATAAATATAATGAAATTGTAACTGATCGCTTTCTTAACATGAAGGACATGTGAGAAAAGCTATTGTTAGGGGCCTTTATCATGAACAATAGAACCAAACACAATAGTTGTTAGATTTTGTGTCTGCTTGTCCATACATAAAAAAGTTATAAATTAATATATTTAAAACAATGAAGGTGCTATTTCTAAGCGTAACGCGTAGTTTTTCTAAAGCGAACCGAGGGCGGTTTACTAGTACCAAAATAGCTGGTAACTTAAAAATAAAATATAATATAAATATTTAGCAAAATCCTTAAGATGTTGTTATAAAGTTGGACAAAGTGACTTTCAAATTTATAGGTGTTATTATTAGCAGTAGGAACAGAGTAAGCTTAAATTAAATAGTAATACACAAAATAATATTATTGAGTAATAATACGAACCACGACAAGGTGACCCATCTGATCTTGTCATTGTAGTGACGGAAGGGTCCAGTGTTCAGCAGGTCGTGACCTCAGATACCTAATCAGCGTTCACTAAGATTTTCGAAGTTGTTAACGGGTTCACTTGCGTAAATACGATAATGTCGCGATTGGAACAGACACCGAATGTTGATTAAATACTGATGGTAGGCATCTTGTGTAAAAATATAGAAAAATTCCACAAGGCGTTATCCTAAATCCACAAATTCAAACTGGCCAAAGACCCTAAAACTACGCACGTCGACCGACGCGATTAAATTAAGTGTCACAGAGTCCAATGACCACCAACAAGAAGTTGACTATAGTTTTTCCGCTATTCAACAAGATGTAAAAATTCCGTTAATGTACTTTTTTTTATCATTATTGGAAGCTATTTAAAAAAAGGGCCAAACTGTATTGACTGGTTTGATAAAATGACAACAAGTAACTACATACGCATATTCAAATTATGTAATAGTTCTTGGACGACTTAGTTTAGCAATAATTCAAACTACCTGGCGAAGAAGTGCCCGGGTTCGTATACCGGTTAGGGCAAACATTTATGTGACCCATGAATATTTGTTATCGGGTTTATGTCGTTTGTGACGTCTCATTTGTACATATGTCTACATATGTATAATGTCTGAGCTTTGAGCGTTTACTACTGCAACGAAGCGCTTACTTAGCGCCTGATAAATGCCGCTACTAGTGCTACAAAAATCAATTAATCGTTCAAACATGTTCAATGACCTACAAAAATAATATTTTAAAACATATTGTCCTACTTTCCATATGTCCTAATTAATATTCTTACTCAATCTTGGCTTTAATTTCTATACCCACGGCCCATGAATATTCAGGATGGCTGCCACTGGCATTATTCATTTGCTCTTCAAACTCTCCCTCGCGACGGCCCTATTACATACATTTCATACGTTTTACTTGCATTTACATAATTGTCACATTGACTTGTTTAAAGAGAACACTCCTTTGTCCATCCACGGGTATTGCGCAGCCGTTGTATTCCTGATTTTTCTTGTCAAGCACTGTTTTGTTACATTGTTTCAATAAATGTTAAACTTTGAATTGCTTGCATTCTGTATTGTTTGATGAATGAAGAATGTACAGATTTTGGGACTAGTTTGTCATTCCTGTTATTAATTCTAGGTATTTATTGAAGTTAATAAATTGTGGGTCCATCACCTGAATTTTTCATCATCATCTCATCCTACTCGATGTTTAGACAAGATTGGATTTTGATATTGTTTCAGATATATAAGGGATTGGACGTGGTGACAGCGAAAGCTACGTCGATGGAGAGACAGACGGTTAAACATCACTTGATTGATATATTGGAACCGCATCAGATGTTCACAGTCGTGGATTTCAGAAACAGAGCTCTTAAAATTGTATCCTTTTTTTTATATTTTTTAGATAAAGTGAGATTGTTCTGTAAATGGTATACTCATATTTTAATATGAATCATTTAAAGTTTGCAGACATACAATATTTCATAGCTTGATAGTTGCACCAACACCGTATCCTATCTAAGTGAATATAATGTCAGTCGGTCAAGTCAAAAGATAAACGACAGACGCATGACTATTGTGTATAAAAATTTGTTGAAATTTATATTACAAAAATTTTATGGACGCGGAAATACATAATTTTGGTAAATTTTAAATTTATTTATTATAATTTTGGTAGTAGGTAAGAATTTATAGCTTCGTTTACTTTTTTCGGTGATAATTATACGTCCACTCACAGATCTGGAAATTTCTTAACAAATATCACTATTTACACTACCGGTCAAAAGTTTGAGACCACTAATAAAAGATTTTTGTTATTAGTCAATATTCTTAAAATATTGGAAATAAAAATTAATCTGCACACCGGCATATTCTATTGTTTTTAAAGATTGCCTAAAAGCTAATTCTTTTGTATATAAGCCAAGGAAAGGTCCATAAACCAGCATTGTTTCCAAACTGCAATGTGAGCCGAAGAAGAGCTAGTCCGATAATTGATTGTAAAAATTTTATTACCTCATTACCGCAGCTGACACTTCGTTTTTTTTACATCTTACAATGCGATTGTTCTATATTTTTAAAATATGTTTTTAAGTTTATTTTAACCCGATATTTTCATGGTTATCTACGAATATCCGCTGTTAGATTGTTGATTTTGTGATTCCTACAGTCAAGACGTCTCTAAAATGGGAAAAGTTTGCGAAATTAGTATCGAAACGCGATCTGCCATCGTTGTTCTCCATAATGAAGGCAAACCTGAACGTGAGATTGCATCTCAACTCAAGTTATCAAAGACTTGTGTTCATCGCACTATTGTGCGGTACAAACAAACTGGCAGTAATCAAGATCGTCCGCGCTCCGGGAGACCAAGAGCTACGACTTCTAGTGAAGACAAATTTGTTGTGGTAACCAGCAAGCGAAACAGACGCCTAACAGCCCCAGAAATCCGCGTTGAAGTCAACAAATCTCGGGAAAAACCTGTGTCAGTGTCTACAGTGAAAAGACGATTGCGAGACGCCAAGTTGTATGGTCGCGTTGCTGTTCGAAAACCTCTTCTAAAACCGCAGAATAAGAAAAAACGGTTGCAGTGGGCCCTAGCCCATCGAGACTGGACCGAAGAAGATTTCAAAAAAGTACTTTGGAGAGACGAATCTAAATTTGAAATATTTGGTTCAAAAAGAAGAATTTTCGTTCGACGTTCCGCCGAAGAAAAGATGATGCCACAGTGTGTAGTCCCGACTGTCAAGCATGGTGGCAGATCTGTTATGGTCTGGGGTTGTTTCTCAGGCTATGGGACTGGAAATCTGGTCCAAATTAAAGGAATTATGAAAAAGGAGGAGTATAAAGTAATTTTGGAGAAAAATGCTATTCCCTCCGGACTAAAGTTAATCGGCAAAGGATTTATTTTCCAACAAGATAATGATCCAAAGCATAGTTCAAAATTATGTAGGGGCTATTTAGACGAGAAACAGTCAGAAAAAGTGTTGGAAAACATGACATGGCCACCCCAAAGTCCCGATCTTAACCCCATAGAGCTTTTGTGGGAAGAACTTGACCGAAACGTTCGGGAACAATGTCCTTCTTCACAGCAGGCCATGTGGAATGCCTTAGAAGACAGCTGGAAGAATATCTCGCAAGAGACAATAAATAAGTTAATTGCTCGCATGCCAAGATTGGTAAAACAAATAATAAAATGCAAAGGAGGATATTTTGATGAAAAGTCTGTGTAAACTCTCTTGTTTGTATTTTCTTTAGTAATTTAGTATTATCTTTTGTATTCGTAATTTTTTAATTTTAAATATTGTGTATAACATGGAAATAAAAACTGTATTTCATAATGATTTAAATATGTTGACTTTTATTTGTTTTCGTAATTTTTTTATAGTGGTCTCAAACTTTTGACCGGTAGTGTAATCTCATACCACTAGTAGTAGATCTCTGCAGCCTCATGTAAATAAATGAGATTTACACAGATATATTAATATTAAAATCAGATTTTTTTTAATGTTACACACACATATACAGTAACACGATAAGTAACTTGTTGTGAATTGATTAATTACATTATAAAATTAATATGCTTTTTAAAGAAATACTATATTTTGTTAGTTGGTTTTGAAAAAAATTGCAATAATTCGCGACCAAAATTAGTCCGTTCAAACTAATTTTAAAAAATATACACTGCTAGTATTACCAGCACCATAGACAGTATGATCTGCAGTCGTTTTGTGTTTTATTCCTTATTATACTGTTAGACGCTGTTGCATAAGGAAACATATTGCAAGTGGTGCAAATGGTGGAAAACTACCTAGAGAGAGAAATCACTTCGCGTGTTTTCGAAAGAACTCATGTCACAGAATTCCGGGATAATATAGAAATGTTTTATAGAGTATATTGCAAAGTAAACTAACACAAATTGAACTGTACCAGAAAATCGTTGTTGGGTTCCCTTTTGTTTCATTGGGTTCTTATTGAAAACGGCAAAGCTTTTTGCGCGTATCGACTGACAACAACTTTAGCTGACGAGTGATCTAACTTAAATTATCCCTGATATTTATGCAGCACTTTGGGATGAATAATGAGTCCATAATACAAATAATACATATTTTGGACACGATAATCACTACTGTGCAAACATATTCGTAATAACTATCTCCTGAATAATTTAGGCAAACATAATTTCGTGCCTGTGACCTTATTATACTGGAATCTTATATCGGCGTCCGGGGCGATGACGCGTAGTACGTCTTACGATATCTGATACTAGGTATATTTACATTTTAAGTGTGCTGTGGATGGAGCCAAACGGACAACAGACGGATGATTGTTGTAGTAATAAAATTATCATCAAATATATATCTATACTTTTGTCTATTCTGTTTGTTTGTGTGGCAATAAACCATTTTATTATTATTTATTATTATTATTATATATATATATATATGTATGTATACGTAAATAAATGAATTTGAATAAAAATAAAAGATCTATATTAAATTGAAAAATCAAAATTTGGTTCACCTATTAAATGCGTTGAACTAATCTTAATAATTAGTAATTAATATTAGTATAATATAAAAACCTTGTTGCATAACACGATGGTTCTTGTAATTCAGATGTTTATCCTTGACTATATTATTAAAGATAGAAAATTTAACGGCCAGAGGAAAAATACCAATTATTGTCGGTGGCACAAATTATTATATAGAATCCATAGTATACCAAATACTTGTTGAAGATATGAGTGACACTGAGGACCTTCTTTGGGAGAAAAGTAAAAGAAAACGTGACATCGATGACGATTTAGATAATAGCGAAGCAAAAAAATCAACTAAAGTCTTAAACACCACCAACAATAAAGATGTTAGGGCAACAACATCTAAAAATATTGTAGAAGCTGAACAATCAAATCTGACGGAAATAACATTCATTAGTAAGGAACAATTGAAAGATGACGTTGATAATGAAAAGAGATTCACGAATGAAGAAATTCACGCACGACTGAAAGCCATCGATCCGGCTATGGCGTCGAGATTGCATCCAAATAATAGGCGGAAAGTGCTGAGGTGAGTATTATTTCCCATAGCATCATGGCGACATTTAAAGATTATGTTTTTTATGCCCATATCATGTTGTTATTGTGTTGTAACTGATGCAACATTGAGGATAAATATGAGGATCGTTAACAAGTGGAAGCCATTTGAACAGGATTTGCTTATTGATATAAAATAATATGTGCACAAAATTCTTGAAGTAAACGAAATTTCTTATACAAATAACAAGTATGTAATTATTTATGACAAAGTATTTCCCTATAAACTTTATATCGTCTGCTATAGCGTAGATGTGTTTGGTGATACCAAATTAAATGCGCAGGAAGCTAGTAAATGCGAAAATAATAAATAAAGTTTCGCATTTTCTATTTTCGCATCACCATCCACCTACAGAAATCTGCTTTGATCAAAATCACTGTATTTTATTTTTAGCCGACTTCAAATTAGGTTAATAATAGATTAATTAATCCATATTGGTTTTGTATACGTGCTCAACGTTTTATAAATTTAATAATTAATTCTGTTTCAATAATTAATTCATTATATTTTGGTAGAAAGAGTATACTTATTAGATGATCAGCCGTAAATTTGACGATGAGATCCGAATGCAATCAATGGAGCCTCCTTAAAACTAAATTAAGTAAATAATAGATATTTTAAAAAAATGAAGTTGCTTTCTCAGTATAAAGAAAAAAAAGTCAAAATCTAAACTCAAAATGTCTAAAAAGACAATGTCTACCATCCTGCTCATGATATATACATAGATATATTTTAATTATAAATTCCTCGATAGCTGATTTCGTAGTATATGCCGAAATTTCTTGATGCTTACAAACGTGAAACTTTCGGCATGCTTGCAGCAAGACTTATATCATCTAGTACTCTAGTACTCGACCTCGTGACCCGAGGAGGCAGAATGACAGTATTGTGCCGTTTATGAGTTGTGATTCGAAATGACAGGTCTTATGTGGTTTTAGAAGAACCGACCTCGGTTGTCCACGACTAGTAGCATGTCCGCTATCAGAATCCACGACATTGAAATAATCTATACGGTTTGTTGCATAGCTAGTACGAGTATATATGGTTCTTGCTATAAAAATCCTCGAAACCTTTAGTACAGGGTTCTTTAAAAACCCCTGAATACACTGTAGACTGTATTGATCGGAATTTGTGCCATGTGAGTAGTTGCAGAGTTACAGAATTGGACATAAAATTTTAAGGTCGCCTGAACCTTAATTACAGGTTGTTTTGATGTAATTATAAACCTCCACTTAATTGTTTCTATTTCTGCATGCGTAGTAGTAGTATAAAGATATATACAAGTATTAGCAAGACATTTCAAAGCTTTATGACTTGAATTTTCTTAACTCTTTATTTTGTTTTACTTACTCTTACCCTACTTAGTCATACTACTCGTTGGTCCATCTTACGTGTAAAATTAGGTCCATGTATCCGAAACAACTTTATTTTTTAATATGTACTAGCGGACCCGGCAGACGCTGTCTCGCCCGAACGCTGGCTTTCCTGCTATTAGTGGGTTCAGCAAACGATATTGTAACTACTTTCCGGAATTCAACGATCCGCTTAAGCATACAAGAATTTCATCAAAATTGATCTAGCTGTTTAATAGGTGTGTAGTGACATACACTCGTTCAAAAGTATTTTATTTATAACAAGCGGCCCGCGCCGACTTCATTCGAGTTAAACGATTATTTAATTATAGGTTGAAAAACAAATATATAATATAACACAAATTGTGACATAGTTGACGAATATCATCTTGTCTAGCTGATTTATGTATATTATATGTTACCCATTTTATTGCAATAAATGTGTTTATTTTAAAGCAATTAAAATTTGTTTGCTATCTACCCTCTTAAACCTTTTAACTTTTATTGTCTACTCCGCGGACATAGGTATGACATCGGTAATCGTGATCCAGATTATTAGTATCATTTAAATCTCTTCAGTCGTTACAACGTGATTCGCACAGATATACAGCTAGATATGTAGATTTATGGCCTCGTATTGCCGTAACAAAACCTGTCTACGTTAATATGTGTAAAACAATTTAATGTGCGCATTCGACTCCCATTAGAATTAAAATTATCAGTATAAATAACTGTCTGTCCAAAATTTCAGGTTTTACCAGCTAACGGGTAAGGCTGGGCGTTGTTAACAGGTTAAATAGATTCCGCCTGTATACAAAATTTACCTTATTAATATTTTTTTTGACGCTCTATTTAGCATAAGTAAACTGTATAAATGAATGATGTATTGAGTTAATGTCGATTTAGGGACGAATGATTTCCGGGTTCCATTCTCAGTCGCGTATTATACTCGTTTGTTAGGTTTTTTTTCTCTTTGGACTTGATTATTAATTGTCGATTAATTTTATCGATGGCGTTATTAGTAACCTTCAGGATATTAATATTATAAATTGCATGTCAATTAAAGATAAGCTAAATAGCGATTTGGCCGAATACCGATACTGAACCATCTGTCCGGCAGTTACAATTTGAATTATCTTTAGTCTGTACTATGAAATTGTCAGTTTTAACCCCTGTGAGGCTGTGATAGTATGGAAACGGAGCTTGTAATGGATCTTTTTTGACTCCGTTCTGTCTGTTAGTCTTTCGTACTCAAACTTCGTCCTATTTTCCTAGACAGAAAATAATTGTTTACCGTAAATAAAAGATTTTGATTTTACGATTTACACCAAAATTAGAATCTAAGAATATATATATATAAGTTTATATTCCAACTGAAAACTACGCACGTAACCTGTACAACAACTCATGTTAGTGATTCTTCCATGATAATGTCATGGATCTCTAACAGCTTGTGTAAAACCAGACAGGCCCCAGCGCATTGTTACAACAATAGGTGTCAGATAAGACGTTGCGGTCTTCCTCTCATGTACAGTGATTTGTTTAATATGCGATCTAATAAGCATATATATTTTAACAATAAATTTCAAATTATACATGTCAAACACACTCTCAAGGTGGTATTTTTTTTTGAAAATTTAAGCAGGATCAAACGGATTTTTTTTCCAAATTGGTGAATAAATGACGGAGATTCGGGGGAAAAATATTTTATATTTTACATAAAATAAGTTAATTAATCCCACCTGATGGTTAAGTTGAGAAATAGATGGTGAAGTTAAAATAAGATGTTCAACGCACTTACTTGTAAAAGCCTTTTTCACTCTCCATAAGTGGGCGGAAACACTGACACGGGTAAGCTATTCCAGTGCTTCGCAGTACGCATAACGAATTACGACGCAAACCGCGTCAGCCATACAGGCGGATGTTCACTACGTAAAGCTAAATAGCCGCCGGACGTTGGGTTATTCAATTGAAGAACGGTAATGGGAGAATTATTTTGCACAGTTCCAGCGCACACTTTCCAAAATATACCCCCTATAAAAGACCGAGAAGCCGGCAACCCTGCGCCTGTGCTCAAGGCTTAATAAAACTCGGTTATAAAGAGTCAAGTGCTAAAGAAATATGTAGTTTATCCATGTAGTTTGGTTGTTTCACTTATAGGAATTACTTAACAGTCATTTTGTGGGACACAAATATATATCTATGTCGGATGGACAGCCTTACCTACGCCGTGATCGGATAATAATAATAATAATAACCCCCCCAGGGGG
>PDGT01000056.1:2061503-2089050 GCA_003671415.1 Megathymus violae
GGGGGGGCTTAAAGATTGATAATAATAATAATAATAATCGGATAATTGTATAATTCGAGCAGAAAAACAAAAATTCACTGTGAATAATAATTACTTGTTAATAATAATTACAAACGAAACGTGTACCAATTACTAGCACAGAGGCATTATTCTCCAGGACAGTTCATTAGTGATTTCGGCCGTATTCCCTGTCAAAAATTTAATTGTAAAAGGCATGCTTTAACAAACAAAATTTACAGCACGGGAGTGCTTCCTCCTATATGTTTTCGAAAATGGTCGGTTTACTATTTTTAGATTTGAGACCCAGACAATTACAATTTACAATGTACAATTACAATTTACAATTTCCTTCGGCGTTAAATCAGTCGCGGTGAAGTTTTTAACGCCAGTTAAATCGTAATGATTTTAATCAAGATACATTTCCGGTACTAATCAATAATCATAGGAAAATGTTGTTTAACCCATATTATTATATTCGCTTTCAAAGAAAGTGCCATACTATTGCTCTAACAAGAAAAAAAAAATGTAACACTCGTAGATAATGTATGAAGCTGTTTTGACACCAGCAGATATTCTACTGGTAGGGGTATTAAGCCCGGGGAGCGGCCTAGTACGGATAGTGGAAATGTTGGACTGTGACATTTGATAATGTGTTTGATGTGGTATCATTTGTTATCACAAAATAGAAAAAAAAAATTCTTTACAACTGTTCTAATAATACTATTGTAACAAAAAAAATTGTTCACCATATGTTACGCTGAATATTCTCATAACTCTAGTTTAGGTACATTTAAACATGAACTATGGTATTGTAACAATTTTTTTTTACGACATATATCTGTTTGTTGTCACTGTTCACAATCAACATCTTCTTACATAACTAAAGGATATATAACGGCTTACATTTAGTCGCATTCGTCCGACTAACGCGCTCTCAGAGCGGACGGCTCTTGAGAAAGCACCTCGGATAGGTCCGAAACTAGTCGGGCGAATCCGATTTAGCAAAGACATTGTAAGCCGTTACAACCTTTACTTAAGTATTAAGACATTTACGAATCATTCAGTGTTAACATAGTCTTATTAATAATTGAAGAAAAAGTGTTCTCAGACTGGTTTTGTGAACCAGTTTTAGAATAAATTTTCGAAAGTTACCTAGCGGCACGATATTCTTATTATTCTAGGTATCAAGGAGCTTTTTGTGATACCATATATATGACAAGAGAATGGAATCCTTACTAGTCTAAGGGAAAAGTTAAAATAGATCATTCAATTAGCATACCATACCATTACATTTTACACATCATAAACAGCAGTATGAAATAAAACTTTTTATGTGATTAAACGTCGGCTGTGTGATTTAAGTATTCGTATCAAGTATTATATTGCTGTATACGCAATTAACAACGGAATCATATTTCGGACACATCAAGCCTTGAGGCGGTACACGTGATTAAAATAAATATAAAGATTCAAGGCCGTGTGACATGATGACATAAAACCTAGCGGCCAAGCGGCGAGACCTTCCTAGTCACGAATAGTCGGTTGAGTCTTGACTCGAAATGGTGTTATTACCAAATGCCGACGGAGCAGCTAATGCTGGTTGACGAACTTCCGCGGGTGTATGACCGTGTTCAAGGATAGTAGATATTTCGCAGTGTGCGTACAATGTAACCTTGACTTCACTATCGGACTCTAGTGGATCCATGACGACGATTAGAAAATTTGGGACGGTTGTTAAATGCCTTGTTGCCGTGGTGCTGTATTGGAGCTTACGCGCTATTTCCTTCGTGTTAACTTGAGAATTTGAGCGTATTTTTTGATTGACGTCACTACGTTGTGTTTCGTTTTTCTAATATTTACGCTCGTAGAAATCTCTGCACTCTTTTTGTCATTTATTAAATGGAAGTGTGACTCAATTTATTTTTGTATAATAATAATAATAGATATAAAATAATAAATGTAACAATATATAAAATTTTATTTGACTAGCCGAATATTCGACAGTATAAACAGAGTCGTATTTACAAAAATATCCAGTTAGGTACCTTAATTAAATAATTTCACGCGATTAACACTTTCAAACAAAATAGACAAGTTGATTAGTTACCTTAATGATTATTCAAATTATCTTAGACAATTATCTACAGATCGATTTCATTACATACCGTGTTAAAATTGTCTTGTTTATAAAAGGATTTAGTTTAAGCAGGTTTCTAAAAATATTTAATCAGTTACAAGCCGCCCTCGCTTTGCCTCAGTAAAGCTATGCCTTAAATTTAGCAATATCACCCACGTTGTTTTAAGAACGTAATTTTTTTGCTTCTGTGTATTAGAAACATATTTAGGCAGCCGGGCAATCAAAGTGTTATTTACCGCCCTCAATAGAATGTCCATATTAACTTTCATTTCCGATTCTGCGGTACCAGATCCTTTTGCCGGAATAACAAGTATCCTAAATTATTACCCATAACATAAGCAACTGATCAAACTGCCATAATAAAATTTTCTAAAATATTTAATGTACAGAATCAACCCCGTTACAATTTTATTGTAAGTAGCTATCAAAAATGTATTATGTGGAGTACCGTGTCCAACAGTCTAAACCAGGGATTCCCTAAAGTAATCCCCAGGGGTCGACATATACGAAAATTGATTTTGGGAGTCGACGATGTTTAAATATTGACCCTTATTAATTGTTAACACAAGTTCTTATTTGAAACGTACAAGATACTGCATAAGTTGTGTCACTTTTTTTTTGAGGGTTTTGTGAATTAGTGGATGGTGGTGGATTTGTAAAGCAATTTGGCTATAGGGATCTGAGGTATCAGTTCATTTTGAAAATGGGGTCTCTTGCCCAAAATAGTTTGGAAATCCCTATTATAAAGCATAACCATGGTCTCACTAATATTCACGCGTAGTGAACCCGGCCCCCTGATAAACCCCGAATTATTTATCGTTCGATTAACAGACATACCTAACAATACATTAGTGTGAGTGTAAACTCACATATACGTAAGTATTAAATAACTGGTATAGCCCTCTCTTCGCTTTAAAAGCTTCCACGACAGCTTATCCATTTCACGACTTAAAATTTACCAGATTATGACTCACATGTATGTCTCAAAATTACCAACAATCATCCAAATCTGTTCAGTGGTTTTATTGCTATACATGTACAAAGGGAAAGACAGAAAAGAAAATGCCTTGGCCTCTACATCTATAACATAAGTCCACCTACATTAAAATTTGCAAAAAATATTCCATCTACAGATTTAGGTCCGTTACAGCGAACCTTATTATTGCGTCCTGATTAGTACAAATGAATAAGGCAGCACGTCCATAATATCCTTGCAACGGTAGTCGACGTGCAGTGATGGTCCCTTCTGTTTGTTTTATTTTACTTTATTACGGTTATTGACATAAAAAATAATTGGTTGGCTTACATCGACCATTGATGGTTTGATGCCCATGTAATTTAGGTGACAGCGCAATTAATGCAAAGAAAACTCGGTGTCTAATTTGTGGAGACATCATGAGGCTTGTCAATTCTACAATATTGACACGGCTTACTGTAGATATCAATAAGCTACATGCACCTACCTATTATTGCTGGTTAAGACCCCATAGTAGGTTTAACTGATTTTTGCGTTTCAATAAACAAAGATAAACGATTGAGCAATTTACTCTATCGCTTGCGAATGATAAATAAGAACAGGTATATTATTGAAACTGACCTTAAAAATGATAACAATAATAAATACATACATGATATAAATAATAATGGAATAATAACTTATAAGACTCACTCTCAGTAGGTACTGAGGTGAAGGTTCACAACAACTTTGTACTTTAAGCTATAGTCAAAAAATATGATTTAATGAAATAATGTAGACGCCCTCAAACGATGTGAATAAATGTAACAATATATAGAATAGTCGAGTGTAATTCATTGTTAAAATCACATGATCGGTCGTCGGACAAAGCAAGTTTTTTCTTATGACAAATTGTAAATACTAAAGTTGGTATTGGTTGTAAAGTCATCGACCGGCGAATTAGGCAACAAAGACATTGTCTATGAGTGTTTTACATAGAACTGGCTTGTAGATTTCTTTGTTGTAAATACGTTATTGAAATCGCAGGTGATTGTTGTGCGGCCGCGAGTGCGGAACGCGATGGTAAGATCAGCGTCCACCGTCATCAGATCAGTAATCCGCGGATAAATCTCGAACACAGAACCTTTGTAATGTAGGCACGTTCACATGTCATACTAATTATAGATGCGAGCAAAATTTTGAAGTTATGTTCTACGAAACGCTACGCAATTTAGTAGTGAAATTGTTAATAAAAAAATATTAGATCTAGCACTGCATACACGTGAGTGTATACAATAATGTATCCCCTTCTCAATTCTCATAGTTTACTTCTCAAGTCAGCCCCTGCCCTGTTATAGTTCATAGCCTTGATAAGTTCCGATAGGTGGCACTGTAATCAAATTTAATTATCGACAGATATTCGTTCTCACAAAGTAAACAGCAGAGGCTATAGTTCACCACACTTAAAGATTCTTGCAGTATTTGAACCTTGGGGGACCTGATTCCCCAAGTGGGAGAAGTAGTATTTCCGTACAAAACATTGGTGAACAATTTTTGTAAGTCACCCCAACATCGGTGCACGCTTTCGCAAACATATTAGTAATTCTCCGCTGCCAAGAGATAAGTGGAGACGGTAGGGTTTGCACCTTGTCACTAAAGAGGAATGAATGAAGGGCAACAATTTCTTGTATCTCATCTGTCCTTGTCTATCCTTTTCTATGTATCTCATCTGACGGTTAGAAGTTACCGATGAACATTGAAAACACAAGGAGTACTTCTAATAATCACTTCTTGAAAAACAATCGTAGCACTTTATAAGCATTGCTTCGGTATCATTTTTGGTTAAAAAACTTATTTTTGGGTTTGAAATTTTCAAAATATCCGCAATTACGTAATATTGTATAATTGTTTCGAACGGTCAAAACTTTGGAGTACTTACGTGTACTAATAATTTTAATCACAACTTAAATATATTTTTTATAAGATGAATATATATTTTTTGAATATTTAAGAAAGTTGCAAGTCTAAATGTTTATTAAATTAAGGTATTGAACATATCCCATGTTGCAACAACCCTAGCGCACCGACCCTTTTCTACCTTTTTTGACGTCGGGTGCTGAGGTTCGCCGAGATACGGAATGGCAATAAATTGGGCAAAAATGGCATCCGCCATGCCATGCCGCGTCACGACGATGGCTGCAGTGGCGACGGACAGTCTGCTGTCGTCGTTGTAATTTGCTGAAATTATGCTTCTTTAAATTCCTCTACGTTTCCTACTTGAAACTGTTTTAGCATTATATTATTCGGGCATTCTGCTTTGTTAACCGCGCGTGATGACTTAGTTGAAGTTATATGAATGACTTAGTTGAAGTTATATAGTGAATATACTGGTTGGCAAATCGAACTTGCTTTGAATCAGGAAACATAATTAAGTTTACATTTTGCTATATAATTGAGAGTACTTTTTTAAACCATTTTAAGCTTGTAGAGATCAATTTTTAAAGTTCTATTAATTTGAAATCTTTTCATTACATTTATGACTCTATAGCTAGGTTGGTACCCTGCTTATTTTCATCACTGGAGATGGATCTGTTTGCCCGGAATAAGAAATGCAAATTACTATTTTGACTAAGCTGCAGCTATTAGAATAAATCAATGTTTTTAATTCATATAAATAAAAAGTACCCATCCCTAAAACAATGTGGATGCTTTTCTAAACGTAGGGTGTAGTGGGTACTAGTATGAACATGAATTTGGAAAATTAATGATGCTTGCCCCGAGCCGCCGTGCGGGCGCGCGATGTTTAAATCACTGTTCATTATAAGTCTCGAGTTCTCAGAGGTCGAAACGTACCGTGAACAGTTCGAAAACTATTTCCAATTACATACTGTTATCGAGTCGAACTATTTAGTATATATTTACAATTAAATTGGCAAGTTAGGACCATGGATACGCGTTCGATTTAGTGATTCTTGCGAATTTTACATTTTGATATACTCGTATGCTAATTAATTCGCTGCCAACAATGTGTATGTGCTTCTGTTGTAGTTTTTCGACGTGTTAACAAGCGCATTACGTATAAATTATATACTATGTCAATCAACTTGAGGTGGCAACGTCCTCATAAGCCATAATTTTGATTGTAGGTACATTAAACCTTTTTTTGTTGTAAGTATGTAGGAACTTGTATCGTTGTGGTTGTGTGAAATAGTTTTTGTTAACAGACTTCAAAATAGGAGGTGTTTCTCAATTGGTTTTTATTTTTTTTAAAGTTTGATACCTACGAACTCCGTCATTTATTTACCGATTTGGAAAATTCTCTTTTTGTTTGAGAGGGTATACCTACTGCCCGTTTGATCCCACTTAAATTTGGGAAAAAACGCCACACCTAAGGGTGAAGGATAGGAGATGAAACTAAGAAATTTACCTTCCCGAAATTGAAGTTGGTTATTTTTTGTTATAATATTAACTTGTTATAGATATATCGAACAACCTCTTCGGTTTTAACAGCGATTACCGATTTATATTCCGGAGGAATAATGTCTCTCAAGTCCTAGTTTAACATTTGAAGATCGTAATTAAGAAATATGACGCATATCATTGAAGAGCGGCGGCTCTTACGGCGTCTCCCTACAAAGCAGTCATCTCTTAGCGCTGTTTAACCCTCCTTTTCGTTTTTGTTTCAAGTTATCCTTACAAATCTTTGTTAAGCAATACATCTTTGGAGCTATAGATCAGTATCATGGATAAGAATATTACATACGAGTATATTTATTAACTGAAACGTGAAAGTACTGTAGCTTATTTCTAGTATATTGGCCAGTAGTAAGCTTTTTTTTATGTTAATAGCCGACAAACGAGCAGACGACCCACCTGATGGTAAGTGGTCACCGTCGCCCATGGACATCAGCAAGACCAAAGGTATCACTGATGCGTTGTCGGCCAGGAAATGAGAAGAAGGTTGGAAAGAATGTACTGGCTCTCAAGCCCCCAGCCGGAACACGACGAGTCGTTTGACGGCTGACTCAAGCAGGAGGGTGGTAGCTAGCCAGGCAGGCTTCACGGAAGGATAATAATACCAGTAATAATATTAATGACTTAATAATAATACTGATAATATAATCCATACGCGAAGCCCTACCACCAAGCAGGCTGGCTTCTGTCGCCTCTTACGACACCCTGTTCTGCCAGCATGGGATTGGGGGTAGTATTCTAAAGCCGCCCCAATACGGCTAAAAAGTGAATAAGTTATAGGACCCGACTGTAAATTTGAAGAGTGGTTCGTTAATATCGAAACCTCTTGTAAGATTATATCCGATGTGCTTACCATCACATGGTTCCTGGCGCGAGGTGACGCAATCTCTTCAATAAGGAAATGTGTTCAATTGTCCACGCACGCTTGGGTTATTCTGTTATTGGTAACATACACTTCATCTGTGTAATATTCACAAACACGTGTATCAATGTATAAAATGGCTAGTTGAAATTTGCGTGTCGTCTAAAAAATATTAGTGTTCAATTATATCGCATATGGACAAATCCGGCAAGTTCCGTCAATTAGGAAAGCTTCTTTGATGTTAGGCATATTATGTGACACCAAGTTTATGATTTTGGATTTCACCACCACCCTTCCGTCCCCCCAAACGCCGTCCTTTTCACATGTGGTCAGTAGCGAGTGACACCCTGATGTCACGTCATATATCTAAAATATTAAACGCTTCCGAAATTATTTATACTTTTATAGTTAACTATATATTTACATAAATAAAACGAACTGTTCAAAATTTTGTCATAATTTCTCAGACTTAAATTGTTTTCGTTAAAATAGAAGTTTATAAATTTAATGATTTCAATTTATACAAGTGTTATCACGAAGCTTATAATTCGTCTCCTCCTTCCACTTTCTTGACCCCCTATCTCCCCAAAAACGTGTGAGGTATATAGTTCACCACAAAGCGATGAACCCACTTGTTTAGTGACTCTGAAACAGTTCAACCGAAACGCTGTACAATATTTGAATTTACATTTAAGCTTTAGATGAAGGAAGGTCGGTAAACAACCATAACATGCATCGGCAAGACAAGATTGCTTGGACATCATTTTATTTATTATCCATAAGTAATTGTAAGTGCTTTCTGTAACGGAGTGAGGAAAAATCCCCGTAAAAAAATTCCCAGCGGAGGTTTCTTGCCGCCTTTCTCTCCGGCACCACTCACGGTAGGGATTTGTTGCGGCGATGGCGTAGTTTGACTTTCGAAAAGCGTTTGTAAAAACCAGATTCGAATAAATTTTATTTCATTCATTCATTATATTTACTAGAACTAGTTCGATATGCCGTTACTTTTAAAACGATTTAAAAAATGAGATATCTTGACATTAAAGGTGACATTGCGATTATGTTATTTATATTATTCTCATATATTTAATTTATAAGCGTACAACGAGTAAGTAACAAGCCCTTGTTTCTCTTTGGAAAACACGTCCCATACGTTCAAATCTGAAAAATTGTCGTTAATTTATATCAGACATTTATTATGTATGTTTTGGTTATATGTATTATACATAAATGTGAACGAATGAAAGTTTAACTTCATAAATCTCAATTTTATTTAATTACCATGGAATTCTATCCTTTTAGAAACAGTTTTACTAGTAGTATGAATTATTTTTATTTATTGTGATAGTTAAAATAATAATTTGCGAATCGTTTACGGTACACCATACTAACTGCTATTACCTATTCTATTTCTTCTATCACATGAACCATTTCTGGGGATAAAAATTAATCAAAATGTTGACTAATAATATAAGTTATAACATAAATAAAATATAATTTTAATGTATTCAGTGGATTCTACACATCTACAGTTACCGACAGACATTCAGACAAACAAACCTGAACAAATATGTTTCGGCCTCTATATCAAAATTAAATTATACATTAACACTTTCAAGAAATATTAAATGTAGTAATTCGGCCTCGTCACAATTTTATCATTAGTGTATAGATTCAGGAATGCGCCTTCTATCATTCATGTAGTTAGTTAACTGGAATTTCTCGCGTGTCAAGTTATGCTAACGCTGATTTTTAATGAATAACTTGCTCGGCCGACTTGTAACTGTACAAGGATATATACCAGTATGTACGACAGTTGTGGAATGACCCGTGCATCGCCGTTTGTGAACCATATTGAGTGATTTATACAGTTGCCTGATATACTGAGAACATATGAGTTTACGATGATACTAGAGGCGATACATTAATTCTGTAGTTTTAACCTATTGGCTTAGACGAACTCCGTAGGTGGTACGGACCCCGCCTGCTGAACAAGAGGTTCGATTCCCGACCGAGGGTGATGTTTTTGTGATAGATAAATTTTTGTGTTCGGGTTATGTAGATTAGCAATGTCATATTTGTGTACCTCCATGCCACCCGCAACACAGGATACCCTAGTGTGTGTTCACACGCTCATTATTTATTACTGGAGGAGACGAATTTTTAAAGCGATCTGGAAGAGTGAGATTACAGAATATAGACGTACTTTACACAGGTATCAGTCATTATTCAATGCCATCATTTTGGCAACTTATATTACAAAGCCACGTGAAACTTTCAATTCCTGGGACACGTGAACTTCGGCTGCGATAAAATTATTTATATATTTCATATGCGCCATATACAAGTAACAAAAACAAAGGTGCATTTATTGTTAAAACTTTCTCTGCCTTTCGGGAATTATAAACTACGAATATTCTAGATACTGTTCCATAATATGGGTTTCTAGTAACTCGATGTCGCTCTGCTTCAGGAAACCTGCGCCTTACGTTTACAAATATCACCTTCACTCCACAGCAATAACGAATTACATATTTGTATCACTTTAATCTTTCCAATGTAGATCTCGTTAAATCTGTAAATGTATACGTAAATATGTCAAATATTGTTTGAGTTTGTACCGCGTGAACGAACTGAAATCTAAATCCAAACTATTAAAATCCAGATCCGAAATAAATAGGTACTTGTGATGTGTTATAATGTGAATGTTGAGAACTGAGTGGACAGGCTTTTAATAAATTAGTGGACTCACGATCCTTCATCGCCACGTACTATCAAGCGGAATTATTGTCAAATTAACTGATAACAACAATTTTAAGCCTGCTTATATTGTTCTTTTAACGTTGATTATATAGATTCGTCGCTTTACAGTTTTATTTAGTAACTAGTAAACCGCCCTCGCTTCACTTCAGAAGAACTACGCCTCACGCCTAGAACTATAACCTGCATTGTTTTAGGACTGGGTATATCCCATGGTGTGAATAAGAAATGTATTAATTTGTAACTTTTTTATTTATGGACGAATTGCAACGAAACCAATTTTAAATATTACGTGATACTTATTAAAATATATTGGTGAAAATCGTAAAGAAATCGTTTAAGCCGTTTCTGACATTAGCGCGCACAAACGCTGAAGCGAACAGACAAAAATTCTAACAAGTATTGTTTTCAGTTTCATAGCGTTAATAAAGGTCCCTAATAACAGTTTTTCTCGTATATTCTTAATGTACAGAAAGCGTTTACTAGAGATTTACAGACAAATTAATATTCGAAATCAGGGCACCTATTTGAAAACTTCTTGTACCATTTGAAAGATACATTATTCCGGATTGACGTAGGTTGTATATCATGTAAACGTAATACATTTTTCAACTCGAACGAAGTCGGAAGCGCGCCGCTAGTTACTTATACAATGCTCGGGGCTAAGAATCGGCTATTCTCGTCCCATTCATTCCGAGAGCCCTTTTTAAATATATTTATGTGATACCGACAATTTTGTACTTACCGGCACCGTTGCCAATTCTACAATTTAACGGTTCGCTACTTGTGCATAATACCCGTAACGAGTTGATCAAGCCAGTTATATTTTTTTAGATGTGCGAAGGTCAATCGTTTAAAGATACAGCTAAACAGGTAGATAACAGAATCAATTTAAGGCACCTTTGTGGTTTTAAACTTATATCATCGTGGACACAATACATTTTTACTGTAACGTGTACCTATTCACGATTTTTGTGTTTTTTACTGATATTTCGACCGTATTACATGGATCATGGTCCCGAAGAGACTGCGGCGGCGGGAGAAACGGTTATCCAACGGTCATGGAATTGACTCGAAATATTGCTAAAAAATACAAAAATTGTGAGTACCTTTGTGGTTTCTGTTCACCAAAGTCTGTTACGTGGTGTAACTTTAAGTACATTATCAGCAGAAGGAAGCGAGGAACCCAAGTAAATGTGACTCCGCGACACTGGTACCTTAACTTTAAAAACATTTCATTGTTGATCCTTGAAGGCGGTTAAGAGATCAAGAGCTCTACCTTCAAACTTGAGTACCGGCGGGATTATACTATGTTCTACAAAGCCTGTCATCCTCGTAGAAGAGTGATCTGGCGACGTAGCCTCGTCCGTTGTTGAGCAGGATATATTACGATCAGGGGAAATTGGCTTGAATTCAAGCCAATCAAGGATGGATGGATACTATATGTTTGGTAACTTACAAAGGATGGATGTTACTCATAAGTAACGAAATCATATGTAACTGAGTAAGCAATATATATTTTTTTTTATGGCTTGAAGAGCCGACGTAAAAGCGGACGGGCCACCTGATGGTAAGTGGTCACCGTCGCCTGTTGACAAAGGCAACACCAGGGGAATCGCCAATGCAACGCCGGCCCTGAAGGAGAAGGAGAATATTATATGTGCATGTAAGTAATGTATGTAAATAAATAAGATCTAAGTGAATTTAAGCAAAACCTATTTACTGCTGATAGCTTAATATTTCTCTATTTCGAAAATTATTTAATTCAGGTTTGAAACGTACGAGTTAATGTCAACTTTGTTAACTTAGTGAACGCAGCGTTATGATATTTTTAATGTGATGGTCAGGTTGACGAGCGATGGCAGTTGAGGACGTGGGTTAAAAAAAACGTCATTACACTGCATGGTGCGCGGTGGAGGAACGGAATTACAATATTCACAGGTTGATCAGGATTGAAACTCGGCACACGTAACAAAAGCGAACTTTGCTCTCTTGGGAATTATAAATTACCCGGCACATAATTGAAAGTAGCGCGCTGCACCGTGAGAAAAATCCTCGTGCAACGCATAACATGATTTAATATTGTTCATTCATTAATACATTCATTGAGTCATACGTTGGCGCATCGTGCGACTCGCATAAAAAATTGCAGTTTGTAAACAATGAGAATCAGAAATAAGTAGGCAAGAGATTGTCAACGTAACGCCGAGGGTGCGTACGCGCACTGGCGCCATTACTCTTACGTCACATCCGCTCGCCATTCACTTCGCCCATTCATGACATTCATACGAACTGCGCTCGTTATTCATTCGAGACTTTATAAATATATAAATAAAATTGATTTTTTACTGTAGTTTGGTAGGAATTCTTTCAATTCTTTAAATATTTTATTTTGTGCTTGCAACTTCGCTTGGATCTTTTAGTTTAGAAATATAACTAGCAAAGAAATATCAATAATTGTATATCACCAATTTCAAGAAGTGGTTATTTATGGAATATAGGTAATATGTATGTATTTTAACACAATATTAGTGAGCTTAACTATTGGTAAAGATGCCTAAACATAATATTCTTCTTTGTTTTTCTAACTAGACCCCAACGTTTGCTAATTATGAATTTTACAAAACACCTGAAAAAAAAGAAATTAAAATTGTTTCCGGTGCGAGAACTACTTGTGAACTTGAATAAGTTTCCAGAAGCCAAATGTAAACATTTGCAGCGTACCGATAAGCCACGGATGTTTAACGATACCTTTTTACTATGAGAATATGAAATATATATTACATTTATTATATAATACACACATACATATAATTATCATATTTATGTACAACGATGACCGTGACGTCGGCATTAAGTTTATTGTAATTGCTTCAAGTCATTAGCTGGCCAGTACAGGTAACGGGTCATCTCGCAATTAAGGCCCAGACCATACTTCGACTTCGACCCGTAGTTTCAGCGCGGATAGCGATTACGGGCCAGTTGCCGGAGGTTATTATTCCGCCCGAAGGCCTCCGACATAGCTTAACGATTGCTATCTGAATAGAACTACGCTTAAGATATTTGGCAGTAGCGGTCACCTATTCGAGCGGCAGCGTGTCCAGTACAAACACCACTCGTGCCCGTGCGAGAGGCAGCTCTCATATTGTTCGACCAGTTCCGATCGAGACAGATGACTCGTTGGCCTATGGGGCCTTTCGTAAGCAGGGCTTTCGTAATCCTTATCGATTGTTTTGTTAAACGGAATTTTTTACCATTAAAATTGTTATTACCTCGTGCAGTAGGCATTTACTTCCTTCGTTTTATTGTTCATGGGCTCGCTTTTTATAGACACCATTGTTTATGGGCGTAGATATGTATGTGGGTAATAAAAAGTTATTAATGTACAATGTTTAGACTTCCATATGCGCAATCACACAAAGAGAGAGAGAGAGATGGAGATGGAGAATCGGAGTGAAAGCTCTGATTTTTTTAGACTTGTTAGTGTTTAGTGTTTTATGAGATTCCATTATGTTGGTATTGTAAAGGTTCGTGATGAACAAATTAAAAAGTTCACGCTCGCACACTGACAGTCCTGCTCTAGGAGGCCCGGTGTCGCGGATGGCGTGGACATACACAAACAACATTACAAGTAGCCACGACGGACCGAGAAACATTTATCTGTCACATAAATGTCTGCTCCGGCTCGGAATCGAACCCGGATAGCAAACAGTGTCACTATCGCGTAAGGATCCGATCTCAATCAATTCCAATCCAAGCAGCCGGGTTTTGTATGCGAGTTACGGGTTTCAATAGATTTTAGGCGATTCAAGAGACTATAAGTTTTTACGGTTTCCCTGGAGCTGGACCACCGTCTTCTAATTAATTATACTATGAACCTCCTTCCAGTTACTTCGTAAGAAGTTCGAGAGTTGTTGGGACCACCGTCAGTTTTAGGGTGTAAAGTATTCCATCCGACGTCGTGTCTACGACCAACATCCCCTGCTCGTGGTGCATCCTGCTGAACAACAGACAAGATGCGAAGACGTAAGATTTCTACTACTGAAAGGTCCTAACCTGCCTGAGTAGCTATTTCTAAATTCAATTGGGAAATAATGAACTTTTTCTAAGTTAATGCGCTTCACCGTCAAAGGCTACATCGTCACACCATTCAGTGGGATGGTAGAACATTGATTTATAACAAGTAAAAAAAATCGTACTTCGCTTGTTATTGTAGGTAGCAATGAGAGGATTCCCGCTTCCTTCTTGACTGTTAATACATTGGTGATGCCGTTGCCTATACGGATGCTTAGAAAACAGAAAATATTTGATAAACTTTTCTATTTAAACCACATGCACAGTGTGAGCCGATAGGTAAATTTCATATAACGTAATCATTGTGATATAATCTACATAATTTTCCTTTAATCACGAACGGCACTCTAGTTATTTTATTACATTATATTAAATCTTAACATTGAAATTATGATTTTGTTGTAATGTCGATACAAAACTGCTTCGAGTAAAAATTGTCAGTGAACTAATTAATTGCAAAAGTTTTATCTGAACGAGGCGACTCCATTCCGGCCACTTCCAGACTTTAATATCTGTGGAAGTTCGTTATTGATATGACGTTTCGGTGAATAAATATTCCTTTTCCGGTTCGTGTCCCATTTTGTAATAGTCGACCTATTTCTTATCTACGCCGTGGACACGTGATCTGTACTCGTCGCTAAGCCCTTCAATACGGCGCGTATCTGTTAACGTATCTTTACTTTATTAGTGAATTTGATACTTATCGCCCATAACTAATCTGTTCATATCAAAATCAGACTTCGGACTTCCTCGTTTTATTCGGTGGTCGTACATTGTTCCCTTCTATATCTATATACGTAAAGGGAAACCTTGGCGCTTTTACAGTTAGTGCCTTTTTCTTGTCTGGCTGTTGATAGATGTATTTTGTTTTGATCGCTAGCAACTCGTGTTGAGAAGTGTTATTTGTAAAATTTTGGAATCAAAACTGGATCTAATGATATTGTGATCGAATTTCGACCACTAGGGGAAGTCTATAACAATCTGATACTTTTTAGTAGGTACATCTTACCTATTGAAAAATGGAATGTAAAAATAAGATTTTATTAATAAATTTAATTAATAAAAGTGTATTGGTTTTAAAATTAAATTAACTAAAGCCCTTCCCCTAGCCCAGTATGCAAACGAAATTATTAATATTTAATATCGAGAAATATATTATTAATTATCCCAGGTGACTAATTGAGTTTCGTAAAAAAAAAAAAAATCTGTCGTGGATTTCTGGGTATACATACCGTTTTCAACTGCTTACGTTATGCGGCACTCACAGATTAACAGATTAAGATAACAATAAACAGATTAATGTTTGTGGTCTGAATTGAGCGCAAAGGAATCGAATTCAAGTCCCTGCACACATCTCTAAATTTTTCAAATAAGCCAGATACTTTATTTATTGAAGTGAACATATTAACAATAATAATATAATTAATAAGTAATTAACGGTATCAAACTTAAATGATCCTGGATTGTGTACACGGCAACTAAAATCCATGCATCTATCGAACCATACCTACAATCAGTTTTTCCCGTTGTTTAATGTATTAACAATAGCGATTTGGAAATTAGGAACTTTTGATTAAAAGCGAAATTGAATTGAAAATTAGAACAACCTAATCGTTCTCTGTATTCCCCCTGGTAGAGGCTGCGGGCATTTGGCGGGGTTCATCGTTAACGCGTTTTATGGGGGAGGGGGATATAGCGGTGTACTCTTTCCTCTGACGTTGGCGTCTCCAATAAAGGCTGTCGCTCTTGTTAACTCTCCTATGATTCAGTGCTTATTTGTTGCATACAAATAAGCAAAGTGAACAAAACGATCTTGTCAGAACCGGACTGGAGATTTATGTACTGTGTAGTGTTAAAAGTAAAAGGTCTAGACAAATTTAGAAGATAGAATGTATTCAAGAATTCCTGGTGGTTACAATAAATATAATACAGGAGTTATAAGATTAAGAAAGCAAAAAGGTCACTTGTAGTAGGAAGTTAGGCCAGTCGCTTCTCTGGCGTGTAGCGCGCAGAGGCTTTGCAGACAGGAGCGTGCGTTTAGGGCGCACGAGACGATCGGAGTCCCCGGCGTTCAGCGCACGGAGACCTCGGCGACTGGAGCATGCGTTAATCCGCACGAGACGTATACAGATTATCCGGTGTTCAGCACACGAAGACCGCCTTGACCAAGCGTGCGTTAGGGCGCACGAAATATATAGATCCCGGAGTCGGTGAGTAACAGATTTCCGGCTAGAAGCGCGAGATTGTTTCGTATCATAAGTGAAGTACTGTGACTCCACCCGCGAGACTGCTCCGAGACGTTCAGCATGAGACTCCTTCAAGATTCCAGTGTTGCGACCCACGTCGCGTCGAGATTTAAGATTTGTAACCCACACGCGAGAGACTGTTCAGTCTCGTCACAGCTCGCCTTTTATATGTCAAATTTTCTCGAATGATTCTCTCCTTGTGTTCTATTTTACGAATTTAAAATTTCTATTCAACCTAATAAATAACATTACCAAACAGGACAAAATTATACAATTTAAAAATAAAAGTTATCATGATGACAATAATTTAGGACATTTGTCAAATATTTGAGAACAATAACAAAACTTTAAACTAATAAAAAATATAAAGAAATTAACAGAATAAATGGATAAAAGATACAGGAAATTATAAAAGAAGTTAACAAAAGGAGTATTATAAGAGTTACCAACTATGTGAGTTCTAAATTACTACATAAAAAAACATGTAAGTATCTAAATACTACAACTATACTTAGGTTTTCTAGTAAAGTATGGGTTAAGATTTATATTTTCCGATTTTTTTAATGTTCTAATTTAAGTAGATACTTTGACATATATTTAGATATCTTTAATTTTTTTATTTAACATTTAAACATATTAAAATCACCTTAACTTTTAATTTGATATACTTATCGTGTACTTGAAGACAAATTTGTTTCGTTTCACATTTAAAGTCTCAAATTAATCCCCGAGATATCCGTATATCCGTCACTGTACGCGATCTCAACTTTTACGATTCAGGACGTTCAGAGAGTAAAGGCTGTTGTATTTGAATGGACAGACACGTGTGAGGTTTTAGTATTTCTCGGATTCACGGAACCCAAAAAAAAATTGCTGGTAACAGTCCAGACATAGATACTTTGGTTCTTCAATTACAATGTACACCTACAGGTATAACAAAGGTCCTGACTTAGTTTCGTGAATACGTTGTCCAACATCGAATCGCTCTTAGCGAAGTACGATGAACGCTAGAGAGCCGTGTTCGCAGCTTGCACGTCGGATTTACGACGCTCGTTTGCGATGTGTGAGAGTGTGTTAGCATTTTGTTTTGTTTTAAGGTCAAAGGTTAGGGTTACATTATATTTACGTAGGCAATTTTTTTACTATCTGCACCTACAATAAAATTGGTACTGTACTGTGTTTGTAGATTTTTTATGAAATTTTACTGAAACATGTTGTTTTTAATTATGTATATATTTTTTTCGGTTAATGATAGCATTATATTATAATAACATTTGAAGAGTGTATACGCTAAAGAGGCTTCTCGATGTTAGCGATCGAGAAAGTTAAACAGTAGTCGGACGCGTTTTTGAGTGTCTCCATGCTCGGCTGCTCATGCCGAGTGCTCGGTGACAGCTTGAAGCAATCGTAAAGTCATAATGGCAATTTTTGAGAGGTACAAAATCTTCCGACCCCGTAAGGTTCCTCAATTATGCGTAGAGACCCCCTGTCCCGATGATATAGGGTTAAAGCCAAGTACAGATTGTATGAGAGCAATCAATGTATAACATTTATATAAAATAGTGTATACGTAGCTTTAACTGCGCAGCAGAGGTTACAATGTTCGCGGGATGTTTTTCGTCGCGAAATATACACGATTATATCACAAATAATATCTGTGGTATCACTGGTAACCTACAAACCTCCGTTATCGCGTGGCGCGAATATCAGTGAACGGCGCCAAGGTCGATGTAGTCAGCTTAAAATACAACACACACTATTTTGTTGCTACGCTATCACATACTAATTTTATTGATAAAATGTGTTAATTAAACGCCTTGTTTTAATTTGCTTGATACTTTGTAGTTATTATGTGTATAACACGTATCAAAATTAATAATGGAATATTTTGGTTGTATATAAAGAAAATTAAAAATATCCAAACTTAATTGATACAAAATTACACCTATTACACGATTATATACTTAAAACGTCTTACGATTAAGAATATTAATAAAGTAATAGAAGACCATCCGACATTTGAATCCGCCATTTGAGTTTGAAAGTTTAACTTCAATCCATTTCATTAGGAAATATTACAATATGGCCCGTACCAGTTGAATGCAATCTATAAAAATATATTTCTTGAATTTATGGAAAATTTAAATATATATTTTTTATTATGTATTAAAATATTTGAATGTTTTCGGTGAATTCTGAATCATAGGACGCATAAATAATTCTTCTTTTTTGTCGAAACTCATCATAGATTTAATATTTATAACTGGGAACGTAACTCCTAAGTACATTACAACGCATCGCCCAGTTAATTGAGCCATGTTACATCTGAATCAATTGCTGCTCATATATGTAAACGTAATAGGATTCAATGAAGGTTTTGTGTAATTCAACGCGAATACTGATAGGAAGGAAAAATGACGCACTCATTTCAGTTATAAGAGTACTAATTTATTTGTGATTATTTTCATAATTTACAATAGTTTCATCCAAAAAATTAATTGTGCGACCTCGAACTTCAAGTGACCTTGCCGGGCATAACTAAAATAATGCCATTAAAAAACTTACAGGAAACAAAATATTACGTAATATCTTTTAATATGAGATAATATTATGATAACGTTATGATAATATTATGTTACAGAAGAATGTGCAGAAGATAAACGTGTTCCATGAATAATTGCTGATAAACGGTTATTCGAAATATAATAATTTGTGTTCGGTCACAAAGGTTAGCAGGAATTAACTTTTAGTGCGTAGGCCATATTGTTTTGATTCCTCACATGTCTTTTTGCGTATTTAATAATAATGGAACATTGATAAAATATTATCTAAACTAATAATAAAACTGTAACGAGGCCGAAATTGTTAACTAATAAAATATCTGAAAAAAAATCTTGAAAAATATTTGCCCGTTAAAAACGGGTAAAATATGTTTATGGTGAAATAAGGAACTTGTGATTAAGTATTTCCGCTTTAAAAAAAGTTAGTAAGTAGATTGTTAGAAACAATATCATAGTAGACGATGTACTCGCAGTTTCAAATTCAATTTATTTGCTTTTGTTATATTCGAGCTTGTTTTGTATGTTTCTATGTCTTTGAATTACTCTGTACACATTTCTGATCTGTATTCTCGTGAGTCAATCTTGTCTATAAACTGGATGTTTTCATCAAGTGGCCCAACCATTCATTGGATTGTAATTAAAAAAACCATTCTCCAGTATGGAAGCAGGAAACGATAACTTCAAATAGACAATTTTCTTTTCGAAATACAAAACCTTAAAATTTTGTTCAGAAAATGATAATCGCTGAAAAGCCGTTTTTCCTTCTTAAATGCAAAATTCAAAAATTTTGTTCAGGAAGCGACACCTTCAGAAAAGACGATTTTTATTTATGAAATACAAGCCCTGGAAAGGTATTCAGGAAACGAATGCGAATGAGTCCCTGGTTCCTGTTACATCTGTGCGCAATATTCGCGTCACTTTTGACGGTTACGCCCGCCCTTGACTCGTGTTTTAAGACAATGAAACAGAGTGCGTAGTTTTTATGTTTCCGCTTCGAATCGTGATGGGTTTACAAGTTACGCGCCGCGACCAGCCAGATGTTAAGGGTTACAATAGATTTACAAGTGTGTAAAGATTACAAGAGATGGGGGATAGAAAAAATATAATTGCCATATTACTTCATTCATTTTCCCACAAAGAATTGTCGTAAGTGTAGAAGAGTTTTGGTTGTTACGGGCTTCATCCTTCTCTTGTTCTTCTGCACTTGGTGAATTCTGCGAAATAACGGAGGAGACTGTGGGGCCGGACTCCACTATTAGAGGCCGCTGGGCTTTGTCCCACCCAGTTCAGTCCCAACGGTATTAGTGGATGACGAGAGCACCATAGGCCACCACTATTCTTGTAGTGATTCACTAATAGTATAATAATCGTAGATTAAGCAGTTTTAGGGACTTGAGTATGCGACGATGACCTCTTATCATCACGCGGGCCGTCGCCTCGTTAGCCGGCTTTTATTATAAAAAGTGTAATTTGAATATCCATCAATCCATCCATCCATCAGCCTTTGGAAGTCCACTGCTGGACATAGACCTCCCCTAACTTGCATATAAGAAGTATATATATTATATAAGTATTTATCAAACTTGACAAGGTTTTACAGGTATAAAGTCGAAATGGAATCTTAAAGAGGGTAATTAAAAATTTGCCTGAATCATCGTCGTTCATAATACGTATATTATTTACGACGTTTATAATTATTTAGCATAACAGATTTCAGATAGCTGTTTCTTTCTCGCCGCAATGTCTTTAAAAGAATGAGATAAATATATGTAACAAATATTCCTTTTCTTCGCTACCTCTCTTTGTACTCGTATGTCTATGGTTACTTCACATTGAATGACGTCGCACAACGTTCTCGACATTTGCCAAATGTCCGCTGTCAACGACCGCCGTTTCCTGAGTTATTTGGAGGTTCCATTTTAGTTCATTCGAAATTAAAACACCCGAATCACATTAACAGTAGTGGATTTTGAATTAAACCATGTAATTATGTAGGGTTTTAATTGGAAATATTTATTAATTTCGTTTAAAAGTTATGAATCAAACAATACGAAGTTAATCATGTCATGTAAATTGTTGTGCTGATTTAATCGATTTGACTGTAATAGTACTGTGTAGTACTATTTGGGGTCCGGGTACGAGACAATGACAACAATCAAGTATAAAGTGCGCGAATTTCCTTGCGCCACCTGCCCAACGGTTCTAGTCTATCACTGCTGCCTTTTAGTTTAGTGGTCAAACGGGGAACTAATTATAGAGTTGCCAGGAATTTTCCAAATTGGTTAATAAATCCCATATAGGAATTCTTCTTGATGTTTTATTATCAGTGTTAAAAAACTTGAAGCGAAATATCCATAACACTTATCAAATTGTCTGCAACAGTGTCATAGAACGAGCTACCTACTAAATAATATTTTTGTAACTTAAACAATTTAATTTGATGTTTTGACGTCACCATTTTCAATTAACATATAAGGATACAACGAGTTTCGATTAACAATGCTGATTAGGAGCCCATTAAAGGTGTGCGAAAATGCTATATTCGATACAATAATATAATTGGGTAAGTACTCAATAAGGTAAACGGCTTATCGCGGTGTGTTTATGGTTCTATATATCCCGCGAAAAATTAAGTTATGTTAGAGTCACATAACACATACGTCTTCGAAATGTATTGAACGCAATAGGTAAAGATTTTGTATATATATATATTGAGTTAGGTGTTAAGTGAGTTTTGATATACGTGGGTAATCACCCAAGTGTATCAAAAGTCGTTGTTAAAGTTGAAAATAAAAAATAATTGTCCTGCAGTTCAACTCAATCTGAATATTATTTACTTTAAACGAAGCGTAAAGGTGAAATTAGTGAAGTATTCAATAAAAGGAGTCATTTGATTGATATAAAAAATAATTATTAAAATATTCATTGAAACTTTTCGGTTTAAACCAGAACCTACTACGTCTAAAATGAGGAATGTGACGTATTTGTTGAAAAGTATTTATATCATTCACTAAACAAAGCCCTATCCACGCGCCTCCGCAACGGACTTGACCGATTTTTTTTGTACTACGTATTTAATTATCTAATTCGTGCAATTATGCGGATGAGCTCGGTGTCATCGTTGGCGTGGGGCGTCTGGTTAAATGGTTATTGTTGAGTCACTGCGCATGTAGGTACATTGGAAGATATGAAAAACGTTGGAATTTTCAATTGGCAGGTTTAGCAGCATTTAAATGGCACCTATCTCCCGTAGATGTCATTACAGCGGCAGATTATGCTATAGTTATTAGGGGACTTGTCTTTATTGGCACGTTTATCTATTTCCACTTATCGCTATCGCGACGAGTGGGTGGTGGTACCTTCAAAACATGTCCACCTTCCCTGGGCAAGTTTCAGCATCATACCGATCATCAGGCGCATTCTTATGTGATCTGGAATCTCGTGTCACAATTATCACGATGCGAATATAATTTTACAGTGTGCTTACTCTTATCACTTAACCCGTAAATCCTGTTAGAGATCTGGGATTGAGCCCCATCTGCATCCCGCACGAGATTTCTCAGTTCGCTTATGTATGACAAAAATCATTACGATGAAATGAATGTTAAATTAAGTGAGGAAGTCTGAAGTCAAACACAATACACAGTCTATACAAGTTACCTGAGTATTAGGTATTGTTCATCAATGATAATGAGAGACACATCGTGTGAAGGAAAGTTTGATAGTTCATATTATCGATCTTGATGCTTTATAGTCTGCCAATCCGAATCTTCCCAGTATGGTGTACTATGACATTTACCTTTGGCATTGTGAGTGGATACCAAAGCCCAGCAGTGGGACATTTTATTACGACAATGTTCGGTATTTTTTACCCGGTTCAGTCAACATTAGTAATAGAATCCAGACTGCAGTTACTCTCAAAATTACTCCGCTGAATTAGCAATAGCACATAGTACGAAGATCGGACAAACAAGTTGATCGTAGAAGGAGGGTGATAGCTTACTAGACACTAGATACAAACGACACTATTGACCGGTGGAGTGATTCTTAATGAGTGTTTATCGAAAAAAAAAATTATATAATTTATATGACTATTTTAGTTTTTATCGAAACCGACCCTGAAACTCCTTTCATTGTTTACGCTACACTTTATGATTTTACATCTGGTCATCTACTCACACATAGAACATGTACATTGTTACATTTAACGTATAGACATGGCCACAACAAGGTTTTTAATATATGTACTCGCACAGACACACGATATGTCGCGTTGCGTTGCAACTCTTAAGCCGCGAGTCTGAGTCTGAGTGAGAGTAGGGTGCTACGTCGTACTGGGTAAATCACAACGCTATCAAAGAGAAGCAGGTATGGATAACGCGATGCTATATTACGATACGTCATAGCGCAATATTGTTGCGGTGCGACAACACATAACTATGTCCTGTGTCCTCACTGTAATATTACAAATGAATAGTATATCGCAGCTGTGACAACAGTTACATAGCTGTTACAATATCCCTGACATATATATAAAGAATATAATAGGTATTGAAAAAGAGCGTACATTCTTGCGTAATTTTTAACATGTCGCTATTTGAAAATTCACGGTTTTGTTTTTGGTATGAGAGGTTTTCGAGTACTGGTCGGTGAAATGATTTAAATTTTTAAAATTACTACTCACAAATGGAAATGTTGTGAAATTGATTTCGTTCTATCTATATGAATGAAACAACGAAGTCTTATAATATTGTAAGACTACTAGAATTGATTACTGTACCCACTGAAACTCAAAAGCCTAATGATATTTTCATACTAGCAGTCACTCGTTACCAATTTGCACACGTTAAATTCTTCTTCTTCTTCACGTGCCATCTCCATCAAGGAGGTCGGCGACCATTTGTCGATACGACTCTTTATCAGCAGTCACATGAACTAGCTTATCTGTGCTTTTAACCCGCAGCCAGTCCCTTATATTTCCAGTCCATGAGATTCTTCTTCGTTTAATTTTGCCTTCAATTGTAAATTTTAATAAGTTATATTTATTGTATAGTTATTGTATTGTATAGTATAGTTGTATATATGTAAAGGAATATTGATCTTAGCATCCGTCATTCTTAAAGTTCCGAGTTCATCATTGGGACGATTATGAAGATGTTTTGTTCCAAAGAAATAGCATTTCAAGATAATTCGAAATGGATTATAACTGGATATCTTGCACTCTTTGTTATAGGTTAACTAAAATTAGTAACTTCGCTTTGCAAAATTCCGCAGTTACAGATCCATTTCTAGGGATAAAAAGTGATCTAGATCTAAATATGAGTTCAAAATATACTAAAAGTCATCTAAATCTATTCTGTGGTTTTAGTTATATACGAGAACATCAGACAGATTACAAAAAAATGTGTTTAGGCCTCTATCCATCCTTAAGACACAGCCAATCTCCCCTGCTCGTAGTGCACTCTACTGAACAACGAACGAGGCTATGGCGAACGGTTCCTTTCGTTGGAGGTCGCTGAGCTTTCTACCACCTAGTTTAATCCTGACGGTACTTGCGTGGTGGTGCTAATACCCTTCTTCTAATATCGTCCGTGCAATGTTTCATACGTATTTCGATCACAGTATCAGGGAGCCAGTAATAATGTGGGTCCTCAGCTTCCTTTTCTTTCGGCAACATTTGGGTGATGCCTTTGATGTGACTGTTGTGATGTTGAGAGAGGATTAAAAATCACACTCCGTTACTTGTATGTGTCAATTTTATCCTGGTGAGATTTTAATAGAAAATTTTACAATCTATTTCTATTTTTTAGCGTTCATCTACATCGTATGGGGATTCCTGCTTCATGATTCTAGATCCATCGGTTTTAGAATTTATCAAGTATATGGCGCTTATGTCGCGCTATATAAAACCCATTATCAATTCCTCCACGGCCAGTTAAATACATATTTTTCCATATTGAATCAGGTGATTCTTTTCAGAAAAGTACTGAATCTGCTCATCTTTAATTCCTCCATTGTAGAAATTTAAACAATTGCGCGACAGCAGTGACACTCAAACTTAATTATATTTTATTTTATTCGAACTTTCATATTATGCTCACACACTTCACTAAGTTTCTCCGCGACACGGAGCGATACACGATTAAGACAAATCAAACAACCTGGAGACTCGGGGAATTAATGTGTCTCGGCCGGAAATTAAACCTGGAACTTTTCAAGTAACGTCTTTATAACCAGACTATAAAATAAAAAATGTTAATCAACTACAATCTATTATATAATAAAACAATATTGAGGGCACTTTTAATTTCGCTTCGGACGAACGCATTGACACTCCTGGTTTACTGAGATTCCGCAATAATTCTATAATATCTGGAGTAGGGATGCTATAGAGCTCCATAACCGTAACCAAAACTATCGAGTGTCTGAAATAAACATATATATTCGATTTCGATAAAAAAAGTTTCAAATAATTTGGGATAGGGACATACCTAGTGTATATGAAACATGTTATAACAGCTTTCCTCCGGCCGAGCCGATACACTGGCTGCGTCGCTTTCATTTTTAGCGTATTTGTTATTTAATTTTTAAAGAAAATTTTTTTATGTGATAATAGTACCAAAAATACCTGTAAATAATGTCAAACTGTTATCTTGTAAATACATTTTTTTTCCAAGTCCAAAATCATCTAATACCTACCCGTAACCGAAATTTCAGGCACTGAACACGAAGCACGTTAAAAACATTTCACTGGGTGATAACTGGCTGTCCAGATTGGTACATAGCTAAGTGACCACCAACGGGGAGGAGCTGGTGTCAAATTTTAATCTCAATATCTGAAAACATCTAAAACATACATTGTTTTTACGGCACGAGTGTTTAAAAATAGACAGTGGCAACAAAAATTGAGATTCGGTGCTTGAACTAAATTGTTTCAAGGCCGCACCATTGATATTTTACTATACTTGAATAAAAATATCAGTATTTCTCTTGTTAGTTACTGTGCGATCTATTCGTGGGATTTAAAACCTTGAATTACTTGTATACCTACGGTTACACGAGATCTTATAAGAGTGATTTCTGTTCTTTGAAGTTATTAAAATCTATACATATAATAAAATCCTAACCGATCGCTTTCTGTACATTCAAAATATATGAGAAATTCTACTATTAGGGGTCTTTAAAATTGCAATAGAACCCGAAACAATAGTTGTTAGAATTTTGGTCTGTTTCTCTGTGCGTTTGTTCGCGTTAATCTCAGAAACGGCTTAATCGATTTTGTTCTGGTTTTCACTTGTGTATTGCAGTAAGCATCACTTAATACTTAAAGTTTGTTTCATTGCAATCTGTCCATAAAAAGTTATTAATAATGTAGGCACTATTTCTTAGCGTAAGGCATAGATTTTCCGAAACGAAGCGAGGGCAGTTTTCTAGTACTAAATAAACTACTGACACTTATTGCGTATACCATAAGGCGCTCCGTGCTCGGGTAGATCGGCGAAGTACACTCTACGCTCCTTCAATTATGTGACGCGCGTTTTAAGGTAATACTCCCGGTGACTTAGTATGTCCGTGTGATAATACTTAACAACAACTGCATCAAGGCCCGTGCTCAATCGGTACGCGACATAATCACACACATAACATACGTTAATCCGTCGTGTTAATTCCCCATTATTGTATGTATATTGTTTGCGTGATCGGACGTAAATCGTGAGCGGGCGACAAATCGTAGCACGAAGACGGTTCCCACGTTGCGTACGCACGTATTCCTGTTGCGTACCCGCGACGTTTACGTAGGGTTATTAAAAATAATTTCCCTAAATACCACTATTATATACACTCGTTCGAGTGTTTATTTGTGTATTTGTCTGGGCTATGGGGTCATCGGTTATAATGAATATAATATTAGAATACGGAATCCTATCCCTTGCGAATCCGATTTGGATCCCCTGCCGAACGAGGGTTCTATTCCCGGTCTATATAAATGATTGTTCTATCGATGTAGTTGTTTCCAATGTATTCATGACACCGTTCCTTCACAGTGTGTGAGCTTTTATGTTGATCAACATAAGCCAAACCAACTAGTGTTTATTTATATTCAAAAAAATTCCTCATCACACTGTAGAATATTTTCGTATGCCATTAGTTAACAACTTTCGGAGAACTCTCTACAAGGCGCCGTGGCTTAGTTGGTTAAAGCGCCTGTCTAGTAAACAGGAGATCGTGAGTTCGAATCTCGCCGGGGCCTTATTTGTGAATAACAACCGTTATTAATTTTGTGTTATTATTTTTTTATTAATCGTTATGTGTCTTTCTTACATATTTGTATTTTTATCTATCTTCATGATTACTTATTACGTTATGTGTTATTCAATGGTTATAAAAGCTAACTAATTTGATTCTTCCATATTATCTAATCTTGTATGTATACCAGTATGTATATATATATATATATATATATATATATATATATAT
>PDGT01000056.1:2089098-2188906 GCA_003671415.1 Megathymus violae
CAAAGATTATCTCTGGCCGGGAATGCTTTTAGCATTAATTTCGTCTCGTGCGAGCCGCCATTTTGAGTGGTTCAATAAACTTGAAGTATATTCAATAAACTTTAAAGCGGGGGAGCTGACATCTTCAAAAAAAACAGCACACTTCACTAATACTCCGTGTATTCGTGATCTCACAAATTGGAACTAACCGCTAATTTATGTATATTGTTACGATAATTAACTAATTTTTATAACGGTAATCGCTTAATAAAATCACAACGCAATAGCCACACAGCATGTGCACCGGGCAACCGCTCTTAAACGAATGAATCCCCTGACTATTTTTTTTTTTTTTGCGCCCAGAAGATGGAAAATGGGCTACCCTCCGGAAAAGCGCGGGAGGGGGGTGGTGAATGCTCCTAGCATACCAGCGCAGCCGGCTGCGCTGCTTATGTGGGACTTCCGAAGGCCTATCCACTAAACACCACCCGAGTTGGCTTTGGCCTTGTGGCCTCTAAGCCTTCATCTGATGCGACCCATCCTTAGAGAAGGATAGGGTGCTAGCGGCACTCCCGAGGGAGCATACGCTTGTTGTTAACACTGAAGGTGTTGTCGAATGGTGAGACTATGTGGCATCTTAAGGACGCTACTAACTGATACTGTTCGAGTTCTTGACTATGGCTGCCAGGCGGCGGTCCAAGTCAGAAGATATCTTGTCGGGGGGATTGGTGAGAGCGTTTCTTGGCCTCCGGGTTTGGCGGCCTGTAAGACTAGGGGCGATGTAGTCCGCTGCCTGTCTGATAAGTGGATTAGTATGTTCCTCTGAGGATTTAAAAAATGTTGTGCAATAATCTTTAAAGGATTTTTGAATAGTTGGAAGCTGGAGATCGAAGTGCAGGTCGGCGTTCCTCACGCACCAGTGGGCGTTGGTTGCTCTCCTGCAAAAAATGTTTTGGACAACTTGGATGGGATGAAGGATTTTGGGATCGGCGTGTGCGAAAACAGGGGCGGCGTATGACATCACCGGCCGTATGCAAACCTTATAGAGCGTTCGCTTGTTTCTGAGGGACATCTTACTATGCCTTCCCAACAGATTATTGAGTCGGCCCATATAATATCTGGCGGAGTTGGTGACTTTGCATATGTGCGGTCTGAATGTCAGTCCGGAGTAGAGTGTTACTCCTAAGTATTTGGTTGTGGTTTTCCACGGGACAGGGGCGCCTAGCAACCGGATGTTAGGTTCGTCATGTCTGCGTCTAGGTTTGAAATGAAAGTATACCGGGGTGCTTTTGTCTGCGTTGACTTCGATTCGCCATTTGGTGAACCATTTTCCTAACTCGTCTACTGAGTGTTGGAGTCTGGAGAGGACCGAATTTATTTCCCGTGATTGGTAATATAGGGCGGTGTCATCTGCGAATAATGATAGTTGTACGCCGTTTTTCGGAATGGGAATGTCGTTAACGTACGTTAAAAATAATAAGGGAGCTAATACCGAGCCCTGTGGTACCCCAGCCGCTAGTGGGCGTGGGGAAGAAAGTACTCCTTCGTGTCTAAAACGAAAGGTTTTGTAGGTAGGAAGCGACCAATCGAATAACGCGATCAGGCAGACCTAGGTAGTGGAGTTTGAGAAGGAGTCCTTCGTGCCAAACTTTGTCGAAAGCTTTGGCAACGTCGAAGAAAACCGCGACTGTACGTTTCCGTTTGGGATAAAATCCGCTTAGAATGTATTCCACTATACGATGGATTTGCTGAGGGCACGAGTGTTTGGCACGGAAACCGAACTGATGTGGGATGATTAAGGGTTGACCGCCTACTGGGAAAAGAAGGTTCTTCAGTCTAGTCTGTATGACGCGTTCGAATACTTTCCCCATAGCCTTGAGGAGACTGATGGAGCGGTGGTTGGACGGTATGTTTAACGGTTTCCCGGGTTTAGGAATACCTATAACGATTGCTTCCTTCCAAGCGGTTGGAAAGAAGCAGTGATGCAAGCAGGCATTGAAGATGAGAACTAAAAGAAAGAGAACCTGCTCGGGGAAGTGTTTAAGCGCGACGTTAGAGATGCCGTCGGCTCCTGGTGCTTTGCGGGGTTTAAGACCCCGGATGATGTCTTGGACTTCGTCAACGGAAACGACGATGGGCTCAGCGGTGACTGGGAGTGAGTTCTTTTTACGGACCTCATCCTCTACTGAATCTGTATGTGAAGGAGCGCATGGTTGCGAACTGGGTGTGCATTGAGAAGCAATGCTGTCAGCGAAACATTCGGCTTTATCGACGTCTTCGAAGGCGATACTGTCATCGGGGCGTGATAAAGGCGGGGTGAGAGGTTGGGCGCCTACGCGGAGGGCTTTCGCCACCTTGTAGAACGCCTGATGGGAGGGTTTGATTCCCTCCATGAGGGAGTCCCAATTGGAGTTCCTCATTTCGGCAAGTCGAGAGCGAACACGTCGCTGGAGAGCGTTTGCACGCCTCCTGTACGTTGGAGTGGGGTAGAGTGCGGCCCTTGTAAGGGCCGCATTCTTGGCCTGAATAAGATTCCTAACATCGAGTGGTAGTTTTCGGTTTGGCACGTCGACTACGCGCTCGTTGTTTCGGAGAGATGTTTGAACTAAGTGTGTTAGGGAGTTGACCGCTGAGTCAATCTTTTCCGTATTGACGAAGTACTCTGAACTGATGGTAGCCAGTGGTGAGCAGCCGGCATCGAGACCTGATACAAGCGATTTTTTATATCCTTCCCAGTTGGTGAAGGTTTTAGAAGAAGTGGTTGGGTCGGTGGCATAAGGCCCAAATTTGAGCGAGACCGGCCGGTGGTCAGAACCTAAGTCGTGGAGTGTTTCGATCGCTCTTAAGTTGAGCGCGACTCCTTTAACTAACGCGAGATCGATGATATCCGGAGAGTTGAGCGCGTTATCCGGGTAATGCGTAGGGGAGGAAGGACAAAGGACATCGATGTCCCGTGCCCCCCGCATAGACAAAAGCCAGTGGATACTGTCTACCCGTGTTGCTGTAAATTTTGTGCACAGCTTCCACGGGATGACCTTGGGTGACTAAATCGACGAGGATTGCTTCATTAGGAAGCTCGAATGGGACTCCGCGGAGAACGGCTCGCACCTTGCGCTCTTCCGGAAGAGCGTAGGTGTGGTATGGGATTTTATTTAATGTGAGAAGCCTCGTAAGGGCACGGAAAACCTCAGTGTTTGGAGAGGTCACTTTTATTGTTTCGCCAACTACTCTGGCGTGAGTGTAGAAAACTTTGCTGTCGGCGCACAGCTGGGTGACTTTGAGCCACATAGACTTTTCCCGGACAAATACCGGTGGCGGGGCCTTGACTTTAGGAGGGACGGGTGAGCAACGGGATGCTGGTTTAAGAGGAGGGAATTGTTTGGACGAGGACGGGGCGCTGGTGTCGATAGACATGAGCGGGACTGGTTAGGAGGAAAGGGAGAGTTTTCCCTCTGCAGACACCTTCGCGGCGCGTTTTGTAAGGCGCTTCGTGCGCTTGGACTCGACCGGCTGGAAGGCCTGGTCGTCGGAATACGACGGCGTTACGGTACCGTCGTCGGATAACCCTAGCGAGCCATCGGACTCGATCGGACGCTTACGCGACGAGATAGAATGGGCGTCGGAGAATTCGACGTCGTGGGCCGGTGAGGCGTCAGGGGACGCGGGTGAGTCAGTCTGTGCTGTCGTTTGTAATGCCTGGATGACTGCGGCCTCATCGAGAGGCGCTTTGAGGAACGGAGTCAGGGCTCCGAGGATGCGACGGACGAGACCTATCTCGGATGGATTCATCCTCCTAACAATCCTCCCTGCCGCGGCAGGGAGAGAAGCGAGAACGAAACAACGGAATCTAGAAACAAAGATGGAACGAGCGAGACTACGAAAACAGTGACTATCCCTAGCGGAAATAGTCACTAACCGTCACCCTGGGAAGGCCCAGTGCAGTGGGATCGGGTCTCCGGTTTCTCTCAGTCCGAGAGGAATGAGAAGCGCACCGGGTCAACGCTAGCTGGTTTCGTTGTCACCGTTAGGTATCCACCAACTCAAACGCGAACGAATACTTATTTGATGCCAACACAAAATGACACTAAAAGGTAACAATTAAATCGAGGTCGATCGGTATCGACGACACAGAAATGCAGTAGAAAAATAAAGATGACTTACTCGAAAGTATGTCGGAGGTGTCCGTCTGCTACGGGAGCAGAAACGGAAGTGTCCCCTGACTAATGGCGCGCTGCATTTTATACAGTTTTTTGTGGTGGGGGCGCTGCCTGTTGCACGTGCTGTTTTCAAGCAAAGATGGTGGCGCCGTCATATATATATATATATATATATATATATACAGTCACGGTATCTGTATTTTGTATAAAGATCAACAGCAATACGTTGTTTAGTTATAACGTTATAATTTGTCTTATGTATTTTTTTCTCCATCGCTGATAAATCAGTTACACTGTCAGTTGGCTGGTAGGGAATGTTTTTATCATTACACTCATCAGTTATATTTTACAATGTATATGTTGTAATCCTGTTTAGAGAAATAAATTAATTAAAATGCATGTAATACAATAGCCGATTGAATTCAATTATTGCCTGGTGTACAAGTTATTAAAAACTAGTAGGTAACCGATCCTCGCTTCGCTTCACAGAATTCCCCAAGGACCGATTCAGTTCCCGTGATGAAGTGTCTGAGATTATGAGTGACTGGTGTGTTCTATGGCTCTAGTGTTATACGTATACGAGCAGACAGACCGACAAATATTAAAAAAATATATCTGTACTACATCGATAGCAAAGTCCATGTAAACATTCGACCTTTTAATAGTTTAATTATTCTAAAACTGGTGGCTCTTTTACGGGTAGATGTATAAAAAATTATAATAAAATTCCATTAGAATTCAAGGAAATGTCATACTGTAAATTAAGAACCCATGTCAAAGGCGTTCCTACGAAGAAAAATTCTTAACAGACTAAATGATTATTTTTAAGACGAGACTGTTTGGATTAGTAGTAGTAAGTGTTGTGTGTAACTGTGAATACAAGTAGATATATAGATTATAATCCAAAAAATACCCTTTAGGGGTTCCTTGCCGCTTCTTCTGGAACCAATCACGGTAGGGTTTTGTTAAAGCGATGACGTAGTTCGCTTTAGAAAAGTGTTTGTAAAAACTAGCTTCGAAATAATTTTATTTCATTTATTCATTCTGTATAGCTCTTAGAACTAGTTCAACATGACGTTGCTATTAAAACTATAAAAGAGTAAGATATAGTATACGCGCACTGTGAATTGACCACAGTGTAATAATTTCAAAGTTATTTACATACAATCGTCTGTTTATGTTCACTAGAACAACCAATGAATGGATCAACTGTGACATCACATATATCGTTAGAGCCACTTTTCAATTATAATACACCTTTTCAATTACTACAAAAGTTTGTCTTATGGTTTCGTACCTAAAAGGCGAAAATGAAACTAATTTACTATCATATTATATTTTGAACCTATCGGCATAACATAGATGAAATTTGGATATACGGTGTACTGTATTAAATGTTGAAGTAGGCTCATAATAAAATTTAAAACGCCTGACAAAACTGAGTAGCAATCGTTTGGTAAGATGACACTTTTTGTAAGGAACCGAATTGAGGACATGTTTACTATTTGTATTCTATCCATATCTATTCATAACATCAGTTCATTTGAAACGTGACTAATACTGTTTAAAAATTTTGTAAATCATGATTATGGGCAGTAATACGTTAATCTAAAGGTTACTAGTATCCAATGAAGATATTTGTTGTTGAATTGAGATAAGGATTGTAGAATACTGCACGATTCTGTACAACAGATAATTTATTATGCATTGATTGTCGGCTCATTGAAAACGATTGAACGGGAGGAGGTATTGTATTAAACCTTTCTACCTTGAGGCTTTACAACATTGTTGTTTATTGCGAAGTGCTTATACATCGCCGGATTGTCGATCGTTAATCTTGAGTGACTTCAGAGTGAACTTGAATTGTTGGATGTAGGTATCTTCGTTGGATAACAAAGACAGCCATGTCACACGACTTATAGCAATATACGAGTTACTGATAGTCAGGTTTTTCGCCAACGTAGTTACCATTCCATTGATCCCCACCGGAGCTGCGGAGTGAAGTGAAATGCAACATTCATTCACAACATTCACAACCCATAACCATTCCAAAGCTGGAAATGTTGGTCTTCTCTCACAATAACACGGCTTATGACAAAAGTCCACCACACTGGCTATGTACGGCAGCATTAGCACAAAGGTGTTCGAAGGGGAAACTATGCTATAAGTTAGTGCTAGGGACCAAAACTCGTACCACTAGCCTAGGTTAACATATAAGCTACCGTCAACAATATTATGTTAACGAGAAAGGTAGTGACTTCGTCAATTTATTATACAATTACCTAGAGTCTGTAGCGGCGTAGTTTGCCAGCAAAACAGTGTAATTCGAGTACCGCCTCGCCTCTCCACGGCTTCCGTAGGGTGTGTTTACCATGGACACTTACAATTTGATTTGATACTACTTGATCGAAGACTTGGTGCAACAACGACGGATCGAACGGAGCGAACAGAAATGTCAATAAAAACTTATTATACACCAGTAATCCGCCTTCGTTTCGCTTCAGAAAACCTATACCTTACGTTTAGAAATAAAGAGTTTAGAAATAGCACCTGTCTCGTTTTAGGAATGGGTTTTGCTGGTTCTGTATATTAGAAACATTATTTTATTATTATGGCTGCAGCCAGATAATTAAAATTTTGTTTACTGCCCTCTTAAAAGAATGCCCATGTTAAATTTTATTTTCTATCCCACGGAAATAGATTAATTTAATAAGAATTATTCTATATTATTCAATGGCTTTGATGTGATATATGGTCAGATAGACAGACAGACAGACAGAAAAAATTCCAAAGAATGTGTTTTAACCTCTATATCGATAACAAAGTGAGGGTACACTTTGTTATACACATAAAAATTTCCCAAAGAATCGAGCCTCTTACAGTTTTATCATAAGTATATTATAAAGTTTATCATAAGTACAAATCGATTATATCATACGCCATGTCGAAAAAAATATATACTACTATATAAATCTGTTGAGAATTTCGTGTATGTCTCAAGATAACTCAATAAAGGCTTGACTGACCGTAATGAAAATTGGTATGTAGTGAGAACACGTGACTGCGCAGATGATAGACTATATAAAATCTATGTAAATCTGTCATGTCTGTCTGTGTGTACATTCCATTTTTTTGTCAAATTTCATAATATATATTCGTTATATGACACACTGACATCAGTTTGACCATTTTGAACATTTTTGTCCGTATGTATGCCCTGTTATATCTCGAGACAGGTTTGATCGATCTTCGTGATAATTGATATGTACTGAGACTACGTGATTGTGCAGATGACAGGCTATATAAAATATCAGTAAACCTAATAATTATTAAATATTTCATATTTTTTGCCTTGATTAAACATCATTAGGTTTACTCATTACAATTCATGTAATTATATTAATAACTTATATTATTAATATTCCAACCCGGACGAAGTCGGACGGGGCCGCCAGTAATATATAAATATTCGGGTGTAGTTACTGAAGAGCGGGATGGAATTGTTTGATTGTTTTTGGGTCAAAAATGTTCCAACGTGTTCTCTATAATGCTATATTTAAATCTCTTTAAACTAATTCTGTTTCATTTGTTGGAATGAAAGTATGAAAAGTTTGCATGTTTATAGTTTTAATGTGAAAAGTCAGTTACCGAAGTCATCGTCATTATCCTAATTTGAAATGGGTAAACATCATTGAGCCGGAGACAACTTCTCTTACTTCTAGTACACTCTGGTGATCAATGGACGGATCGAAATCAAGAGTTTTTTTTCCGTCGGAGGTCGTTAGGCTCTATTCCACCTAGTTTAATGCCGATGGTAATAATGCATACGTCAAAATACAAGTCGCGTCAAATAAAAAACAAAGTCGCGTACACCGTCAACTCGCCTTTACTAGGGCGCATCGGAGATAACTATGTCAACGTTTACTGCAACAGACGACCAATGCGGTATTTTTTGTTTTATTAATTAATGTTTATATGTTTAATTGTTACCATTTGGTTATTACTATCATACATTTATATCAGTAGTCAAAAATCAAAGATTCACTACCCACATAGTACAAGGTCATCTGCGCCCACGCGAAGACATATAACCAGAATACAGAGAAACTGTTAACTTCGTAAACTGCCTTTAAGACTGCAACTGATACACGTCAACAACATGTCATGACAGAGGCCGCTAGCAACCGAGGCGGGGTGAAAGCTCCACTACAGGCACGAGTAGCGTTTGGGCTTAATTGGGTGGAACAATTTTTCTACCAGCCACGGGTCAAACTAAATGGTATACAGCTAAAGAATTTCTGGGAAGGTTCAATTGAAATAGAAGTTGAAATAGAAACGGGGCTTATTGGATGCACATTCAATTGCTGTATCGGTCCCATGTAGATAGGACGTTACAGTACTTCAATTCATTAAGTGTTGACGATTTCTGTTAAGACTTCAAAGTTGTTACAAACCAACAACACTCAAGGAAACAAACAAGGCCGTGAAACAACTTAGTACACAGCGAATATAATCTTGTTGACTACGAATAATAATATACTGGTCGAGTCCGAATCGCAGCACTATGTATGGGGTTCTGTAACCTTGTATAAAATAATAAAATATAAATAAATAAACGTTCACACACTCACACCCCCGCGCTAATATTGCAAGCGTCGTACGGACATAAACAAATATGACGTCGCAACCCGTCACATAAATGTCTGCGCCGGGAATCGAACCCGTGACCCCTCGCTCTTCCTACGTGTTACATCAACGTACAAATTATAATGTCAACGAATTGTAAATGTCACAATCTGTGAAGTATTTGTTACGTTTTATATTCTATTATATCTATATTAATTTCCATATTTCGTTCAAATTTAAGGAGGGAATACACGAGTAATTAATTACGTTATTCTGTAAACTGTTATTATGGAGTTATGTTCTATATTATTTAACCAAATTTAAGACTTACTAGATTAAGAGATACAATGACAGAAATTCAATTGAATTCAAATATGACGACCCCATAGCCCAGTTGGTAGTGACCCCGCCTGCCGAGCGTGGAGTCCCTGGTTCGATTCCCGGCCGGGGCAGACATTTATGTGACAGATAAATGTTTGTTCTCGGGTCATGGGTGTTTGTAATGTCATATTTGTGTATGTCCATGCCTCCCGCTAGACAGGGAATCCTAGTGTGGGGGTGTGAGTATGTAAACGTTTATTATTTTTATTAATTGTCGTAATTTTACCTCAATATTACGTAAATTATGCAGTTTAAAATTTAAAAAAACAAAACATATTTTAGTATCTCTCAAAACGTTTCTTTTAATATTTTAATGCATACACAATTGTTTTCTTTTTTAAATTTCTGTCCGAAACCAAAGTCCACGTCTACACAATTTTAGTATTTAAATTTTGAATTAAGATTTCGTTCGATCACATAATTTTGACTTTCCTACTTATATGCAAATAGTATACTGGGCGGCATAAAAACAGACAGAAACCCATCGATTCTGTAAGTATTTTAATCGAATATGCGGAACCTTAAAAATATGCAGGGAAATTTCAAATACTTCGGAGCGGTGGAGCGCAGGGGGAGCATAGGGGCGGTGTGGGCGACCACACTACGTCCAGAGAAAGTTTTGAACTCGCAACTGTACCTATAAGATAGCGTGGTATCATTTTATTTGACTTTATATAGTTAACTTTTTTCATTGTCTGGCGGTAAAGTGCAATGCGCTTTCCGTCCGTGTGTTCATTTTGATGAGAACAGCGCACACCCAACTCCATGTGCTGCCAGATAGCCCCCATAGCCACCGGTCAGTTCCCGCATATCAGAAATACATTTTAATAAACACCGTCTTCATTTTCACATCCTTCCTAAAGTATTTACTAAGCTTTTAATAAAACTTCCCTTTGTTTCTCTTCGATTGCACAGAAATAGATCATTTTCCAGGAACAAAATGATTAATATATATTTAGTGATATGAGTAATAAATATACCAAGTATTATGGGAATAATTTGTTTAATGTGTATTTGCTTGAATCGATGCGAGGCGAGTTATCACCGATTTTTCGCCCAACACCGACAGTGAACAGTGAAGTTCAGACGCCTGACCGCGTGCCACGCGTTCTATTTAAATGTATGTTTTCTCAAATTGTTGTACTACAGTGAAGGAATTGAACATAACATAATACGAAGTCTGACTTTATTTACGAAACATAGTTTTTTACGCACAGTTTCTATTAAGATAGGTATTACATACAATAGTTTCGCCTTTATATGGACAATAAAATAAAAACAATATTAAAGTACAGATTGGGTACATTTATTATTAGTATAGATTAATATGAAAGGAAGCAGGCGGAAAAAGGTAGAAATTAGAATTTTCTGTTTGATGAATCTCATAGAAATAATTTGACAGCTGATAAGGGGGATAAACATAAATATATATTTGATAAATAAATTATAAAAAATTGATTTATAAGTATCGATTTCTAATAAGTCTATTAGTACAGCGCCACCTACCGGATTCTGCCAGAGCTTATGAAATATAAGGGGGAAATTCTCAATCACTGTATATTTTCGCTCCTTATTTATTTAAAAAATATAAAAAATGTGTGGATTCGTGTCCCTGATACCGTTGTGTCACGTGACACACTTAATAGTGTTTTTTTAACTCCCGAAATTAACTCACAGAGTTGGCAATCATTTATTTAGGCCATATACCCCTCGTCGGGGTACTAGCTTTATGTGTAAAAAATTTTAACTTTTTTGTCGGAGAAAATGAGTAGTTAACGATAGACAGACAGAGAGAAACTCATGGGATTTAGTACAAATGGAGAATTCAATCTGATAATCGGACAGATTTTATAGGTATTCAACTTCATAGCCAACTCTACGTATATTTCTTACGCGCTACAGACTCGTGACGTCACTCATTATATGAACGACCCCTAATGACACGGCGGCTAGGTGTGTTGATTAATTCAAAGATAGGGAAGCAACAAGAGTTTTTCATCGTTTAAATTTTATTTGGAGGCGTGAAATGGGTAATTTTTCGACCCTTGTCACAACCGCCGGGGGATTCGTAGGAAAACACACTTATCGCCGTGTAACAATGGCTTTCGGAATGTGTGTACCAACTGTACATTCTTTCCATTTTATATGTGATTGCTCAAATTATTTTATTTCTAATATACTTGTGTTTTGTATAGAGTTTTTATGTTTAGAAACAAAAAGAACAAAACAAAAATGTTGGTTTGCATTTTATTTCATATTGCATTAATTTTTTGATGAAATTATAAGTATAAATATAACATAGGGTATTTTAAATTTAGCTACGGCTCTGTTTTAGATTAAGAAGCTAAAGCATCACATACCCATCCATTTTGTATATATTTTATCTGTATAATTACACGAGTAACATAATTAGACATACAGACAGATAGAACAGTTGTAGAATACATATGACATTTGAATTTCCGTGGAACGGATCAATTCGCCCTATACAGGAAATAAATGTTAATAAAGAAAATACACATTGAGCGCTTTTTGGTCATTAAATAAATATACTTTAATTTATAAAACTAGAAAAAACCACCTCTAAATAATAATAATAATAATAAACTTGAAATTAAAAAGAAAACGCTTTTTATTCGTGATATGGGTACTAATTATAAACATAAGGATTGTAGGTACTCCCTGAGGCGTAACAAATGTAAGACCACTACTGTAAATATTTAATTATATCATTCAATAAGCAATATATCTGTAATTAAAAGCCCGTTCATATTCATGGATAGATATTCCAATGACATCGAATATATTCCGATGACATCGAAGATTTTCCGATGACATCGAATAGTTTCAGACCTATCCAAGATCCTCATTCACGAACTATAATAGATGACGCATCGAGCGTTCGTCTAAATTTGTTGACAAACTACGTTTTGTACTGGCAATCGTTTCATTGTGTCGTGATAGATTATCTCTTTGTTACTAAAATTACTTATTGTAATTGTCCGTCTCCGCAGACCCTGTTCTGAACTTTTAGTAATTAACTACTCGGCCCTTCTGAGAGGTGTTGGAAGGTAACCCGGGCGTGGAAATGTGATTGTTGAGTACCTAAGATTTATCTCCGCGTGACCGTCGTGGGATGATAGGTCGGGTCGGGAGTCCTTATTGAAGTGGATGCGAGAATCTTTTTAAAATCCATGTTATACTTACAACTAACTCATACCATCATTCTCTTGCTCGTAATCCCGTTTGAACTCAACGAAGCATGTTTTATTCATCCATTTAGCTTATAACGGCTCCACTCATCGGGTGCCGTCACATTGAGATGGCTCAAAGCCATAGTCAATTACCATAGTGCAGGGCACATACAGATTAGCAGATTTCATCTACCTTTCAGAACACGATAGAGAATTTCAGGTATGCAAGTTTCCTCAGGATGTATTTCTTTGCCTGACTGATTAATAATAATCTTTTATACGTCACACAACCCCGTAGCCCAGTTGGTAGTGACCCTGCCTGCCGAGCGTGGGGTCCCGGGTTTGATTCCCGGCCGGGGCAGATATTTATGTGACAGACAAATGTTTGTTCTCGGGTCGTGGGTGTTTGTGATGTGATAATTGTGTATGTCCATGCCACCCGCAACACAGGGAATCCTAGTGCGGGGGTGTGAGTGTGTGAACGTTTGTTATTATTTATTATTATTATTTCTTTTTAATTTTTCACCCCAAAACTAATAAGCAAAGTTAAAATTTTGTGCATTTAAGATATTGGAACATCTAATACATAGGATCGTATACTCTGAACCTAATTATGACCGTTACTCCAAACTTATCATCGGTAGCACAGAAGAAATCCGTTAGAAGTCTATTGTAATTAACGCTTTTTGAACACTTGGAAGTTACAGGAACCAGGAACGCATGACGCCGGGAAACAGTTTTGGGTCGGTCCACCTCAGGGAGCACGCGGGAACTGCTCAATTAATACATGTTTGACTAATTTAATAACGTATATGCATCACGCACCTCATCGCCGACGCGGCGGGGTGTGGGGATGTGAATTTGTTTTTGTATATCTATTTTATTAAACGTATATAATTCTCGCCTCGTTCGCGTTGAGTTGATTAGGCACCTAATATGAAAATTTAGCACCGTTACGGTAGTATTTTTACATCATGCTGATAAATAGTTCTAATAAGGATAAAAAGTTTTTGTGTGTACATGTAAGCGATAAGTTTTGCTTGGTTTAAGTTTAATATGCGAATCTGAAATAACATGTGAGTTTCAGTGGTGTAGGATTGTAAGCCACAAATCCTAGAATCCAAGCCAACCTCTCTTGTTGAAGGCGCTGACCACCCAGTCTAAGCATAAAAGTCGTGCATGCTCTTTTTTACAAAAATAAGTCAATGCCTGACAACAATCCCACCTGATGGTAAGTGATGATGAGGTCTAAGATGATCATCGTACTAACTTATAAAAACCCATTCTTTCTCCTCTTAAACACTCCCACATCGTAAGTAGGCAGGATCAATGGAGGATGGACGCTTTCCCTGCCTTGATATCTGCTACACTCCTTTTAGAATGAACCTTGAAATGTCATATACATATGATTCAGTTGCAAAGTAACAGAGCCTGAAAAAAAACGGGTTGCCCTCGCGTTTCTTAGCCGTTGATGTGTCGATAGCACTTCGCTATAAAAGTTATGCCGACTCGAATGGTCACATGTTACAACTGTCTGTAAGTGGAGTAGAGTGTATTTTTTGTATTATAACCAGTAACATGCCTTAAAACCATAAGTCGAAACGCGTACTATCATACGGTCATCATATCATGTGGTATCCCACAGCAGTGACATTTTTGGTCAATGTCAAAAAGTGTTCCACTCCGCGTGATCCCAGTCCGTTGGGTCAGATGACTGCTGTTCACGAATATACACTAATATTCAACTCTTTACATTTTCACCTTTCGTACGAGTACATCTTTATATATCGTAAAATTCTAAATGATCACTTTCTGTACATTAAGGATATATGATTAAAATTATTATTAGGGGCCTTTATTGATGCAGTAGATCCCAAAACAATAGTTGTTAGAATTTTTGTCTGTTTGTCTATGCGTTTGTTCGCGCTCATCTTAGAAACGGCTTTACCTACTTGGTTGTATTTTTTACTAATATATTACTGGAAGAATCACTTAATATTTAAAGTTCGTTTCATTACAATCCGTTTATAAATCAATATATTTCAATTTCGTATAACGAGGAAAACCCAGTCCTAAAACAATGCCGATTTCACTTATAAGCTAGTCTAACATAAGATCAGTCTGGTATCTATCCGTCTGTTCGTCTGTTATAATCCCATTTTTCCCGTATTTAGCTACTGGACGGAAAAAAATTAAATCTCTAACATTTATTAGTTTTGGTATTCCTATGACTAGAGTATACCGTAAATAAACAAATACTATTTAATAGCTTTAAAATAAAATTATATTTAAATATAACTTATAAAGGTGCTAATTATATGCAATAAAGTGTCTTTCCGTACGTTCGAAATTAAACCAAGTGATGGAAAGCCCTGTAACCTCTATTAAGACTTGACACCTTGTCTGTAGGACAGCTGGATTCACCACGAACTAGGTATGTTAGTTTTGATCTAATATTGGGTAACGTGCCGTATGTCCATTTACAATGAAGAATTAGCTACACGAACTTTTTTTGACGAATTCGGAGCTCATTGGCCGCTGTGCATGCTGAGTGAGGGGATCCGGATTCGATTCCCGGTCTAGGCATACATTTATTTATGTATGTTTTTTTCTCGGGTCATGGATATTGTGACGCCATAATAGTTTAAGTTCATGTCACCTGCAGCACAGGGAATTGTAGTGCGCTGGTGTAACAGGATCGCGCGGGTGATCACCTTTTCACAGAACAAAAGTTAAGTTATTTCATCAGATATACAGAAAAATAAAAAGGATTTAGTTAATACAAACAATCCGTCCTCATTGCAGGTTACAGCAAAACAAGGTAGAGAATGTACGTTTCACCGCCGACAGGTAGATCGTGGTACTGTAAGCTTTCGCCAACATGTTAAGACATGGCTTATAAATCTTATTGGAGATTTATGGTGTAATGCGTCTGTTTGTGGTCGTGTAATTTCCGAACGACATGTTCACCAAATGTATTTATGTTGTCGAAACGATAGTCCATAGATATCCAAGGGTCCAATTATCTTAGGAATTTTTAAATCAATAGACATGGGATATCTGACGGTGGATGGTGGTCACTGCCGTCCATGTACATCCGCGGTGTCAGCCACGATGAAAGCGGGATTCCTGTTTATTACTGACGACAATCTGAACCTGATGCCGAAATACGTACAAGTCATTTCATGATTGATTCTACGAGGACGGTGCGTGGTATACTGATAGGTTGTGGCCACGTAGCCCCACCATGGGTCACAAATATCGACTAGATTGTATTACCATGCATGTAATGTCAAATGTATCTATGTGAAGACTGCGAATTTGTATTTGGTAGGTGCAGTGGGCAACAGCCTTTAACAGTCATGTCATAGGAGGCAACCCGAGCTTTAGTTGTGGGACAGTGATGTGATGTAATGATGATGGAGTCAACTCTATCAAGACGGTGGGCGCGTGGCAGTCGTAAAATTGTCTTTGACTGTTTACGAATGTGAACCCCGTTTAAACTTTACTACGCAAACACCGCTCGGTAAATAACATTGCGTCCAAACAGTTACAAACAGATTTACGTTAACGTGTGGTTTTATCTTACCTATCAACACTGGAGACGTACAAAATGGTTAATGAAAAGTATTGAAACATAAAGTACAAATGCTTCAATTAATAATTAATTTGATACATATAATAAAATTCTAATAGATCGCTTTCTGTAAATGAACGATATAAAAGAAAAAGCATTATTAGGGACCTTTATTAAGGCATTTGAACGCAACACAAACAATAGTCTGTTTGTCTGTGTGTTTGTGTGTGCGTTTGTACGCGCTAATCTCAGAAACGACTTAACCGGTCTCGATATGGTTTCCACTAATGTATTGCAGTAAGCATCACATAATACTTAAAGTTTGTTTCATTGCATCCGTCCATAAATAAAAAAATTGTAAATTAATATTGTACTTTGTAATTAATATAACGATAAAATCTCAGTCCTAACACAATACCGGTGCTATTTCTAAGCGTAAGGTCTAGTTTATCTGTAGCGAAGCGAGGGCGGTTTGCTAGGATTAAATAAGTCGTGTATATATTGTTTATTTCAAGTAATGAGACAGACATATAAATATTTACGAAACTGATACCTACTCGTGTACGGAACGCAAATCACTCTATCCCAGTACATGTTATATACATATGTCGGCGATGCCAGTAGTTTTAGCGGCATTGTCGAACATAGCGTGGGCGTATAATCGTTTAATACTTAATTAATTTTTAACAAACACTTCACACCGGGCAAACGAAACAAGTAACAGTTCCCAGTGTGGAGGAACCGATCCCTTCGACCGCAGAATGTAAACTGTGGCACCATCCGGCGTCACTCCACTAGCTAGGCTCTGTTGTAGCACGATGTTAGCCGAGTATCGACGTCATCGCGGCGGTGCTGCCATCACTCGAACATCGTGTTGAGTTTCGTTTCACGTCTATACTAATGACCATCTCCGACATATATTTACAAATATTGTACAAAACATATATAAAATGTTTACATCTATGTATTTTTATGTCGCTTTGTTTGTGTGAACCTTTTATAAAATTTTAAACACCTTGATGAGTTAATGTTCGTTTTTATATCTCATAAGTCAATTAATGAACAATTTTATTTAAAATTTTAAATATGTAGTTTATCAGGAAATTTATTCAAATCAAAGCGAGTCGGTGTAATTATAATATAAATTAAGGCACTGTGCTACATCGATGGAGAGTTGACGTATTGTGTCAATCACCGTAGACACGAGCTGTGAGTCTGTCTGTCTGGACGCGATAAATTCAGAAACGACGTATTGTCACCCGGTTGTTACCGATAGGTGGAGTAATTCACAAGAGAGGGGAAAAAATAATTGATAAAGACCAAGAATGTTATGGAGCTCAGTAACCGTAACAGAAACTGTCGGATGTCCGAAATAAAAATATATCCGAACCCGTAACGGAATCCGATAAAAAAGTTACGAATAATTTCGGATAGGGGTAGACTTTAAATGAAACATGTTACGACAGGAATTCACCGTCCGAACCGATGTACTAGCCGTGTCGCTCTCATCTCTTGTCAGTTTTCCATGATTGATTATAATACCAAATAATTCTTAGAAATAAAGTCGGATTGTAAATACGTTATATTTTTTTTACAAATCTTAAATCATTCAATATCTGTTACCGAAATTATCCATTTGATATTCGTAACCGAAACAGGGAAAATATTATTTATATATCCGTATCCGTATCCAGATCCGTAATTTCATATCTATGACATCTGTAATAAAAACCAACTCTTGATAACAACCAGTGAAAATTATTTGGACTGCAATTAATATTTGTTATCATTAGGTTTCCGCAGTTAATTGCGAGCTGGTTTCTATTAATACTTAAATAAATGCTGCGTGAATGACTAATTCATATAATTATCTTCCTGCCACTTCGAGGTAGGTAAGAGCCGCCGATGCGACGCGCAAAGCGGCAACCTGACAGCAACCACGCCCCCTAGTCAGCGTTGTGGGAAACATTATTTGATTTACAACGCCACGATGTCGCTCGTGCGTGATATATATATCATATAATGGTCAGTTACGAATTATAACAAGCATTCCAGTTACTCCCGGATCGCTGTGATCATTTCCGCTTCCTGTGGGAATTAAAAGATTATCGATTTTCAAGTCAAATATGGGCGACAATTTTTTTTTAATTACCAATTTTCTTCGTTAGCCTGCAACCCGCGTATCACAATTAGTTTATGGTGTACTTTCTTGTTTGGATCACCAAAATTCTCATGTGAACCGAAGTTTAACTTTTAACGGCAGTTAGATTCGAAGGACTGTGCGAGTGCTATTCATCATCGGACATTCATATTAGCCGCTGTAGCACTGACAAATTCCATGTCCGCGGGTGACGGTGAATACACAAATTTGGTTCTTGCCTTATTCTATAGATTATAAAAAAGTACTTAATAATGTCTATGCCCAAAGATTTCTTTTGCTCGAGACTGCATTTACATACGCAAAAACATCACAACCAACCAAGACAATGTTTTTTATTCATCTATCCGTCTATACGTAATAATATTCGAATGGTTTTCTGAACGTTAGGGATCTATATGAGAAAAATTACTGTTAACACAACAAAACCTAAAACAATATTTGTTAGAATTTTTGTCTGTGCGTTTGTTCGCGCTAATACGGTTTTCCCTGATGTAGTGCATTAAGCGTCACTTAATATTTGTTCGGTTCATTTCAATCAGTCTATAAATAAAAAAAATCTAATTTATAGAACGCGAAAAACCCAATCCTAAAACAATGCAAGTGCTTCTTCTAAGCCTAAGGTAGTTTTTCCGAAGCGAAGCGAGGCCAGTTTGCTAGTTCATAATATTTATTGTGCGAAATAGATTTGACACAACATTTAACAAATGATTCATAATGCCCAGGCCCGTCTCGAAGGACTCGTACCTAATATTAGATATAATACCTTGAATATGCCACTCTTGCGTAGACACGTTTAGGTAATAATCGTAAAAATGTTAAAAGCTAACATTTGTCGAGCTCGAAAAGTAATTTATTACGGAACTTTTCTTCTTTACATAATACCGGAAAACAAGATTTCTTCACCATTATCAAAATAAAAACCGATCCAACTCAATGCCATCATAAAATATTTGCGTTGATACAATTCGCGAAGTTCTCTTTGGCATCGAATCGTGTCAGGGATCGTGTGGAAATAAGTGAATCCTCGCTCATAATTTATTTTTGTTTAGTATTGTAATCGGCGGTAGGTTGGATTGTACGATCTGTACGATTTGAGAGATTGGGGTCGTATTTCTACATTATATTATGTGGTTTCCCGGGATACGACCAGTCCATTGCTACGTTAGAATCGAATAGGTGTCGCTGTAGTCACATTATGAAGAACGGGTATCTTGACAGGCAATTAATAAGGATTTGACTGTGTGTAACTGATGAAGAGTGTCTCATTTAATCCCTATATTTTACCGATTAATAGTTGCGAACCACGCCGAATTGACATTCGATACGTTATCAAACACGTTACAGTTATTCCATATATGTACATATATGCCTCGGACGGATGAAATAATTTTGGCGCTATATTACGCACTTAAATGAATTTTAGACTCGATGTAGATGTCGAAATCAGACATTCAAAATTGTATTGCAGTTTCTTGTTGATAAATAACGTTAGTGTTGGTGTACAAATATTTCTTACTATGGTTTCCAAATATCAGGACCTAACACTTAAATTATAATCACGGAACCTTATGAGCTTACATTAGAATTTCGCTTGCCCGTTGAATTAATAATGTAATTCGTAAGCTCGACAATCCCATCGCGTCTCGCCACTAGTTCAAGGTCGGGAATCTGTCATAGCTCCGCCCAGTACGTGATACATTCTCTAACTATAACAAGCAGGCATTTTATGGTACTTTCATTGTTCAATTTAAAACCTAACAGTGCAAAGATTTAAGATTTGAGGTGTAGTGAGGAGCCAAGTTTTATACTTGAGTGCAAGTCGACCTGGGCAATGGCTTGTTCATTGCTGTGGCACTACAGCCATTCTCCCGAAGCAGCTGGGCTTTGTAAAACCCATTTTAACCCTACTTCTTAATGTTCTTATATTTTTTTAAGATAAAGTAAAATTCAAATTAATTTAATCATGTAGGTATTCTGTAAATACACTGATACACGTCATTTTTCGCTTCTACTACCGTTTCGAAAAAGGTGCTGTAACATTGAGGAGAAGAAACTTTTCAGCACATCTTTTAAACAACACAAGGTAATTACAAAAGTTTAAACCTATGCGGAACTGGATTCGACACTGTTATATCCAGGCGTCCTTGTAATTAATATTTTCATATATGTATACTGTAATATCCTTTGCATACAAGCTGTATTTTAATGCGTCGCTTAAAAGTTCCAATGGGCGTCTTACTTCGACACTTGTTCTAGTAATTTAGCACAGTTTGTCAAGTTCGTTCTCACTTTTTTGTCGTGGGGAGCTAGTGATGGGATTCATATTTGGTTTTACACAAGATTTTAGAGGACACCACGAATTTGACGCGGCAGGCATTGTCAACATTTGAAGCAAATAGCTTCTGAGGATACTACGCTTACTTGCGCGTACACACGACGAAAACTAACTATTAATTCTATTATATTATTATTTTGTGTAATACGATAACTCTAGCTTAATGACGCCATGTCTAGACGATTTCGGATTATCTTTCGACATCAAAGGTACCACTTATAAATTTTTATCCTTGGCTGGAACTTCGCCCAAAAGGATCCGATATCTTTTGACGATTTCTCCCCAATAAAAAAAAATCAATCCTATAAATTTGAGTTGTATAGGAAACTATAACTGTAAGTAATCAAGAGATATTTAAATCGGAGCGTGACAGCTATAAGCCGAGTGGAATTAGAATTAAATTGTCATCTAAATAACCACTAGGACGATGATGCTCGGGACTGATGGTTCGTCTACTCATTTGCTAACCATTGATATGTTTTTTTGATACGAAAAATCCAACGTCAACCAGGAAGTCATAAAAACGTAAACGACGCAAATACCTCTTTAATATATCACAATAATATCGCTTTATTTTGTCAAATGGCTATTTATACCAAGAATATAGGTAACACCTGTGGGTGTCATCATAGTGATGTGGACAACGGTTATGTGGTTTCTATAGAATTGAATAATATTACTACTGTCAGAAATATATTGTAAACAAAACTATGAAGTTTAAATCTATACTAAAATTATAAAGAGAGGGTAATCTTTGGAACCAAGGTCGTTATTTGAAAAAATCTTTTACCGTATTTTAAAAGATACATTATTCCAGGTGGAGAACGGACGAGTATATATCACGTAAACACACGCGTAAACATTACGCGCGTAGACGCGTAGAAATTAGATAGAATGACTAGTCTCAATTTCTGTTTATTTCAATCTTAATTTTTAACTTATAATTAGATAATAGTTCAAGCCTAAATGGCCGCGCCGTTTAACGCGGGCCGGTAATGAAATATAAAAAAAAAATCAAATCAATATAAAATATCTATATTTCCATCACATCTGTCACTGTCCAGTCATTATAACATTCGCTTTTCGTCTTTACTTTCGTCTGTGCCAATATTTCATTAACATCTGGATCTCCGGCCTGCTTCGTTTCCAATTGTTTCAAACGACGCGTTGAAACACAGCTTGTACGTAAATGATATTATAGTATACAGTCTATACTATAGACGAATATATTAACGACGAGGCCGCCTGGAAATAATAGTGTCCAAACCGGTTCCGCGCAGGTTGAAACTTACTTTGTAATTGCCGTTTGTTATTTGAAAAGATGTGCAGAGGAGTTTCGTTTACCGTTTCTTCTCCTCAATGTTAAAACACCTTTTCGAAACGGTTGTACAATCAAAAATTACATATACAAGTGTATTTACAAAATATATGATTTTAAACTAATCATCGCAGAATTTATATATTTTGTTATGTAACGCGTACTCACGATACGGTTTATTTATTGCCAGTTTCGCCGTGGCCATGATCCATGCAACTGGGTCGAAATATTGGCAATAAATAAAGCGTATCGTGCGTACCCGTTACATAATAAAAATATTTACAATATAATACAATGATTTTCAATTTGAATTTAATATTTTCTCCACGACAGTTCTTGCCTTATACTGGGAAACGTATTTCATTATCCATAGATGTCGGTATGTCATTGAATGTTATGCCTATTTAATCCATGACTTACTGTAGTAAGCGTAATAGGTGATCCTGTCTGAATGAAATTTAACATTCGGATACCATCATCGAGTGTCCAATGCTTGTCGCTACGAATTCGAATGTCCACAACGTAGCGGTTCACCAATTTATTATAATGGCGGAACTTTATTTTGCTGTTGGTTAATATGTATTTTAAAATAACACCATCACACACGTTGCTTTGAAAATGTCCACTTGTATTTTGCTTTGCTATATTTCGCCGATTTTAGGATTGCCAATGTGATGGAAGGCAAAGGGATTTTTATCTGTTATCCAGCAAACCACCCTCGCTTCGCTCCAGCAATTTATTTCAGGAAGCTTCAGAAATTTGAAATACATTAATTTATGACTTTTGTTCACCAATACATCGGTGAAAAACATAATGAAATCGGTTAGGCCGTTTCTGAGATTAGCGCACACAAGCGCACAGACAAACAGACAAAAAACCTAACAACTATTGTTTTGCGTTAATAAAGGCCCCTAATATTAGTTTTCTTTATATATCCTTCATGTACAGAAAGCGATCAGTGACAATTTTATTATGATTAGTATGTATAGATAGCTGGAAAATTACTAGACCCATCCTCTGATGGTACGTATCTGTCTTTATGGACATCAGTAAGCAGTAACCAGTGTCACCGAAGCGTTGTCGCCACAAAGAAGCGAAGAACTTATGTCTTATAACTGGATATAACTTCCAATTTCAACCAAGTTAAAACCATATTGTACTTGAGCAGCAGGTTGTATCGGTACCATTACCAGGACCATACCACTTCTGGTATGGTATTGGAAGCTAATACGGCTTGTAATAAATTGATTGATTGATATGATTGGATGTAAGAGATGATTACGAGTATGATAAAATCAATGGTTCGAAGTGAAAGTTCTTGGGACACTGGAAGAAGAAACTTCAGGAGATTACATCGCGAAAAGAAATTGTACTACGGAAGTGGAGAATAAGGCATTTTTCCTGCGTCCCTCTTGAATGAGGTGACTCTAGGTCTTCGGAGGTCTTCCCAGAGCGCTAGGACATGGGGTTCTTCGAAAAATATGTAAAAAGAACTCTCCTTCAGGGTTGGCGATGTATTGGAGCCTATTCTAGAGTTGTGCTATTGGTGACAACGACTACTTAACAGGAGGTGGCCCGTTTGCTTCTTAGTCCTTCAAACTATAAAAAAAAACGAAACATATTAGTGCAAAGTGTTTTGTATTAATACTGTTTGAGATTAAACTTCAACTGTAAGATTTTAATTATTGTTAATCAGAGGCTGTATCTATTATCGGGTACACAGCTTTTGTCCGATCAATAGCTAAATAGGTGGTATCCCTACTGCGTTGTGACGCGGCGATACAGCAGCCGCAAAACGTCTTAGCGTTTAATAAATCACAGAATTGCGCTTTTCGCAATTATAAACGTAGTACCGGACAATGGCTCGACACTATTTTTAACATTATTAAAAAAATCTGCTGCATGCAACTACTGGCGCAGATGTTAGTTGGGTTCAACGGCGCTTTAAGAAAGGCACGTTAGAGTTAGAATGTACAGTGAAACTGTATGATCAACACCATATAGGTTGATCCAGCGTTCGAGCCAGATCTTTGAGATCAAGGCAATTTTCTGTATTGTATCTAGTGGCATAATAAAGGAAGGTGAATAACGGACGTGGAAATGGTGTCAGGTCTCTTCTTTATTTCGTCGCTGTACTCTATTATACCTAATTTATTCCTGATGATGCCGACTGTCACGGTAGTTGTTTCAAAGTTTGTATTGTTATGATATAATGAATGAGTGTAACAATTTGAGTGAAGTGACAATTGACAGTCAATGAACTAAATAAGCGAGACGCCAATTTGATAGTCGATGAATATAATCGATAATTAGTAATTCAATTTAGAATTTTTTTTTACCTTACGATCGTTCGATTCAGAAATGCAACACTCGTGTCTTTTTTTATATTCTCGATGGGTAATAAATGTCCAGGATTTGTCAACAGAAACATTACGTTTTAATAGACACTGTCGTGTGGGTGTGCTCTCGTAGCTTGCCGAACATATCGTAGTTCAGTGCGGATATCATGACGTGCGGGTTAGAATCTGGCGACAATCATCATTACAACCTATATATGTCACAACGAAATAGGTTGAGGCTTTAGTTTGCCACGATGGCCAAGTGCTGATTGGTACCGTTTGAAAAAATAAAGGGAACTGTCAAGATCTGTAGTAGACAGGAAAAACTAAATGAAAATCGCAATTCCTTAAATTTTTACAGGGAATGGAAATGACTTCTGGATACTTTAGCCTTGCTTCATCCTGCGATACCCTGCGTTACCACGTGAGTCCGATTCGAGCCTGTCTGACGTAGTGATTAACGAGAATATTATCCGAACCCAAAGGTACCATAAGGTTTGTGACGTATATAATGATTTATAAACCGATGCTAAGTCAAACAGAATTCTGCAATCATTTCGGTTTTTTACATATAGAATCTGTTAACAAACTGTTACAGCACCACCTATCTATTTCTATCACAGCAGACAGACTCCGTTTCTGTTGCCATACCAAAGATAATATATGAGGATATTTGCGTAGTATTTTGTAGTCAAGGAAATATTTCTCGATTACCATATTCAGTTCGCAGTAGATCTCTAACGGATAGCGCGTCATACCCATCGTAGGCGCTGGGCATGCCGAAAGCCACGCTAAAATAACTTTTATAGAAATAAGGAAGCTAATTATACCAAAATTCTACGCAGATAGCTAACGCGGGCGGTTTATAGAGGTTATAAAATGTCAACAACCGTCCATTGACGTCGTTAATAGGTTAGTAGTTTGTGACCTTCGTATGTCTTATCGGATGACACGCGTGTCACACTCGATTTTCTCTCCAATGTATTGTCTTCAAAAGTACCTGACATAAATAAAGAATAGAAATAAAGACTAAATTAAAGAACATTTAACGCCACATAAAATAATTTATGAAACCTTTTTAATTGTTTAAAAAACTGAAAATGTAAAATAATGGTCGTTTTTAATTTAGAGCCAAAAAATCAAATCAATTGTTTCGCGTTTGTTTTAGTTTTTCAATAAAAAGGTTATAAATATGGTATCTCTGCCTTATAAATTTTATTATTCTGAAGTCATTATGTCGTTAACCCCTGAAGAATGTATCAGGATCCTGACAATACTTGAAGATAGGCACAGTCAGCGAAATACAGGGAGAACTGTTGGTGTGACTCTTTCTACAGTTCAGCGAGTACCTACTCCAGCGTTTCCATGAAACTGGATCCAATCTTCGAAGACCAGGAACAAGCCAAACAAGAAGCACGACGGCGCAGGGAGATCGCTATATGATGTAAAGAATCATCATTTACGTACCGGTATAGGGTATTTTCGCAAGTTTTGTAAGTTTGGGTGGAATTGGAAAGAGAAGTGAGACATCAATTTAAAGTTCACTTTTTAGGTAGGCGGCTTTTATTAATTTAATTTTCTATGAGTATTAGCTAGCGTCGTCAATACCTTTTGTAAGGTAACTATAGAATTAATACATTTTACCAATAACGGTGTCGCGCCTCGTCGTGGGGACCGACTTTTCACCTTTAAATTCGCGTCACAGCGCGGCGCATATCTAGCGCGCTGCCCCCTAATCCAAGCCATGGAGATATTCTCGTGGCGTGTGTGCCATTAAACCAGAGGATGGGCGGAGACTCGTCCTTGATTCAAAATCAAATTCTTCTGCTCCGATTACAACCAACGGACCGTGCGTTACAATGGCGTCAAATGCCTGCTCTTGGAGGTTGCTGGCGTGCTGTACCACCCAGTTCAAATCCAACAGTGCTCATTCGTGCTGATTAAGATTTTTCATATTTTCTATATGCCTCTTTTTTTTTAAATAGTGGTTGATTTTTTTAAAGTCTTATAACTATTTTATGATCTTGGAGGGCCAATTGACAACTAGATTCATCGCTTCCATCTTACCCAACGCGGCAACAGAGTCGCTCCTAGCGTAGTTATAACAGATGTCTATAGACCGGCGACCAATTACTTTTGTGTTAATTATTAATTGTTGGTTCTACTTTGCATACAATAACCGTGTTTTATTTTTTCGAGGTACAGGAATCCTGAATCATCATCATCTGCCTTACCTTATCCCATTATCCGGGATCGGCACAGTATGTCCTTTCCTTCCATTCATTGTGCTCTCCTGTCATACTTATGTCCACTCCCACCTGATTCATATAACTCCTAATAGAATCCATTAATAATATTGTTAACAATTAAATGTACAATACATTTACCGGTGGGTACTTCTTAAATCCCGTGAAACGGTCTGAGCCAAAACATTTTTTATCTGCCGGAAGTCTGTACGTAAAAACGGTAAGTCTATGGCCTCACGCAAACGAGGAATCGATGCGGCCATACATATATCGACCGCTCTCGACGACACGCCGCGCCGTGAATACTACTACGGCCCACAGCCATTGCGGATTACGACAGCATTCCACGAATATTTTACTCAAAAAATTTAATGCGCCTAACAAATAGACGGTCACCCTTGATGGTACGCTTTCTTGTGTAAAATTGAATTTAAATACGTACTACATATATCAAGGTCGACTGTCCGAATTGTAAATGTGGATCGCCGGGAAAAATAAAATAAAAACGAAAACGTATTTGTATATTTACTGCGCCGTTCAGTGTATGTATAATTAAGTATTATTGTATAATCTATACGTAGAATAGAATTTTAACTGATCGCTTTCGCTACATGAAGGATATTAATTAAAAAAAAAACTATTATAAGGGGCATTTATTAACGCGATAGAGGACAAAACAATAGTTGTTACAATTTTTGTCTGTTTGTCTGTGCGTTTGTGTGGGCTAATCTTAGAAACGGCTAAATCGATTTGTTTATAGTGTTCACTTATGTATGTATTGCAGTAAGCATCACCTTAATATTTAAAGTTCGTCTCATTTCAATCTGTCCATAAATAAAAAAAATATAAATTAATGTATTTGTAATTCATAGAACGAGAGAAACCCAGACCTAAAACAATACCGGTGCTATTTCTAAGCGTAAGGCGTAGTTTATCTGAACCGAAGCGAGGGCGGTTTACTGGTACATACATATAATATGAGTACTGCGACCGTAAAGTTATACACAAATTAAAACGAAAAAAAAAATTGAGAAGTAAAAAAAATTATGTTTAAAAATATTGTGTCAATCGTAAACGATCAATTAAATGCGAAGGTGATCACCGGAAGAAGAGCCTCATCAGAGTGTTGTTAAGATAGGTTTTCAAATTTTAAACGCGGTCGTTAATCACTGGCAGAAGCCTTTGAAATTGAAAGGAAATATAAGTACCGCCAGTATTCGGTTCGACCACTGACCCTGTCATCGATTCACATTCACACTTGAGCAACATGCAGCATGTTATCTTAACGGTACATAAAGAATGCATGTTCGGGCAACCGGCCACTAATAGCTTGGAACCATTAGAATTTTGATTCAATGTGTGCTAAAAAATGTTATATCATAATTTGAGGTCGTGTTCGACCATATTGAACCGAAGAGCATGTGTAGTAATAGTATTATTAATTATATAATTATTAGTATTATTTACCATCTAAAGCTACATCGTCGCTTACCATCTGGTGGGAGTTGTCAAGCATTGATTTATAATAAATAAAAAACAGTGAAACGGTTGACTAATACTGAGTGTTACACATACATACTTGCCTACTGAGATAATGTGTACATAGTTAATTCTATAGTTGGAGGTCGCTTGGTTAACTCCCGAAAATGGTTAGCATTTCATTTGATTAAATTAAATAAGTAATTTACAGATAACTTATCTATGTCGATAACGAAGTTTTTCCTTAAAAATTTGTTAATTAAACCCAAAGGAAAAGCGCTCTGTGGCACCTACGTACGCGGAACAAACTATAGGTAACTGAAAATAATTTGGTACAGTAAAAAAATAGACTTAAAAAATCCGTTTGTGCAGAACGCTTCAACGAACCTGCAACGCCTCGGTGATGCCTGTGATGTTGCATGTGGTCAGGAATGATGATAACAATTTACCATCGGGTGGCTGGTCTGCTCGTTAGTCGTCTAGGAAAAATTCATACAAACATATCCATAAAACACATAACCCTCCTTTGTGTCACGGTGCTTGATAAATAATGTCTTCAATCAATTTAAAAAGTCTAATGATTTATTTTTCTCGGTGCGATTGAAAATTGGTGACACGTCTTGGATTTATTATTTAATATTATAATGTTTGCATATTTAAAAAAAAAAACATTTGCTTTTTACTTTATTATGTTGCAGCTTTATTCACTATTAGTGGGCCGCCCCGACCACGTCGGGGTTAAATAATTATTTTTTATATGTAAACACAAAAAATATAGTTAATGTCCATCCGGAATAATGTACCTTTCCAGTTGTAAAAGAATTTTTCAAATAGTAGAAATGGTTCCGGAGATTACCTTCCGCATTTACACAAACTCACAAATTTCGCACTGTATTATGAATATTAGTATATACTCCAAATGAAGGTTTATTTCTTTCTCTTTCTTTTTGATGAATATCCTAATGCAGTGGCGAAAGCTAAGAACTTTTCAAGATTATGATTCGAATACTCGGTCCAAGAATACAGCGGCGACTTGCCTTCACCATTAAAAATTCTATAGCGATAACTTTTCTTATAACATTAAGTACCGCAATTACCGAAATGGTTCGATCTTCTCCCCCATCTTTTCCGATTGAGGAAATATTTTCCAATGCAAACCAATAGAATTTCGTTTGATTAAAAATAAAACAAAGTACTCGTCTCGTTCGAGATGCTGAGGGAATCTTTGAAATGAACTCGTGGGCTAAGACCGATACGCACGTATTTATTGACCCCTACTATGAAGGACTGTTTTCTAAAAAAAAAAATATTTAAATGATATTTTATAAAGAAAAAATAATAAGTTTTGTAAACGACAGAAAAAAAAACAGTAACTTCGGCAGATTATTTTACTCTTAACTTGTGTTAACTTTCAAATAACAAGAATATAAATTAGTCTTTATTATTACGTATATTTCTCACTAAATAAAAAAAAATTATTAGTCAAAAAACAAATGTGCAGTAAACATGTTTTGTGAATTATTGTGACTTTCTTGATTCATTTATGGCCGACAGACAAAACTTGATTTTAATTTTGAATCGTTTATATTTTACTGTGATACGAATTAATACGATTCCTTATTGTACGGCAATAATACAGTCGTCATTGCGTGTATCATAGTTGCATGATAGAGAAAATGGTGTTTCGAACGACTGTTTAAACATGTTGTAAGTCGGGGTGTGTAAGACCGATGTTACAGTTTTCGGTAGCGTTGTAGGCAAAAGTTAAACGAGTTAAAGTACCCATCGAATTGAATTTGGAACTTATGGGGCTTCATCCATTATTTCACTGGTCGACCTCCCTGCTCGCGTTGCACCCCGCTGAATAACAGACGAGAGAAAACACTAACATTATAGTGCAAATAATAATTATAGTAACACGTGATGTCATTTTTAAACTGAGATCTTATCTAGTGTAGTGATAAAGTACGACACGTATCTTTGTATTGAAGGAAGTTAAACTAACATGAAGACAGAGCGCGATAGTTTAACTATTATAGGGTAACGTACATTACGAAACGTACATTATGTACTCAATGCTGTAAACTATAATGCTACAATACTCGAACTCGCACAGATAGGATCGACTCGAGAGACCGTAGTAAATTAACATCGTCTAAACATCAAAGACCTTTAGGAAAGTTCGGTTGAACTTAGAACTGTCGTTAATATTATTCAAAGCAGAATTTTTCATTTATTATTATTATATATTGCAGTAAACAGAGTTTGTTTAACGATACATTTTAATGAACTGCATGATTTGTTGTGTTAAGAACATAACAGTTCAATATAAGTACATCCCTATATAGTATGGAACTAAGTCTCTGTTTCTCTTTCTGTATAAGTGTGAAAGAAATAAAGTTTCTTTTGAAAGATTATGTTGGTACCTGTGGACCTTGAATACCTCGCTATTCAAGAGTCCTGAATCGTCCGTCTACTCTGAACTCTGTGTCGTCATTTTGAATCGTTTGCTTTTAAATTCTATAATGTACATAAAGATTACTTTGTACAATTACCTTATACGGGTTCGAACTTTGGTAATGTACACTTAATTAGCGTGGTAGATTATGTTCTTAACCCCCTGTCGTTCTGCAATAGGACCCTACCATAGCGGTGTGTACATTTAAATGAATTAAGTACATTGTAGTTTATAAGCCGTTGGTAACTTAATATTTTTATTTTAATGTTAATAGCTGACAAACGAGCAAACGAGCCACCTGTTGGTGAGTGGTCACCGTCACCATGGACATCAGCAAGACGAAAGGTATCACCGATGCGTTGTCAGCCAGAAAATGAAATGAAAGAAAAAAAGAATGTACTGGCTCTCAAGCCCCCAGCCGGAACACGACGAGTCGTTTGGCGGCTGACTCAAGCAGGAGGGTGGTAGCTAGCCAGGCAGGCTTTACGGAAAGATAATAATGCCAGTAATAATATTAATGACTTAATAATAATACAAATGATATAATCCTTACGCGAAGCCCTACCACCAAGCAGGCTGGCTTCTGTCGCTTAAAGTGGGGAGTTTTTGTATGACTAGACGGACACAAAAAAAAGAATTCCACTTTCCTATTTATCGAGCCTACGTTAGATTTTAGTTATCGACCATATTTAGGTATTATCGACCATGTTAGGAGTAAAATTAAAAAAAAAAGGTAATTAAAGATAGATTGCCGATTTTATTTGAATTTTAAACAGTGACTTATAAGGCTTTGAAGTACTATGAAACGATTATTAAATGGTTCATTTTATTTATTTATTTTTATTTATTTATTTAAGACATACCAACAGCATAGTATACAACGCATTATGCAAAATATTATGCACTGGAATTTTGTCAGATATACATGCCAATTATAGGTACGTACAGCTTTCACTTAACAGTAGAGTGATGTGTTATTGTTAATTATTTTATATAAGGAAAATAGATCTAAAGTATAGTTATAAATACACCAATAAACAAAATAGAATTACAATTTTAGTAAATGAGACCTTATTTTTTTTTATTATAATCATTATCATATCCATAAACCCATCTTAAATATAGGTCAATGAACTCGTACCCAATAACTGAAACACCTAGGCGTTACATTCCACCGTTTTGCCGAGGAAAAAAAAGGACAGCTGATGGTGAACACACTGGACGGCACCACGGAGCGGTCATCTGACCCAAATAGCTGGCCGCGCGATGATGGAAGACTGCTTTAAATATAGCGAAGTCATTTGGAAACAAGCGGACGACTCGGAGAACACGTAGTCCCTCGCGTCACCGATAATAGTCCTTGTTTATTTATTGAACTACCTCGTATTATCTTTTTCTTAGGGGATCGGTGAAGCAAAGGTAAGTTGAATAAACCGATTGCGGAGTTGAATAAATGTCGGTCTCTCGTATCGTCTCGATGCCCGAGGAATTATATTTGCTTATCTTAATCGTCGTTGCGAAATATTTCCGGAGTGACTTCCATCCACGAGTTATGTCTATTAAGTGATCGACGAACAAGTTTAAAAACATTCGTGAGATATTTATCACCAACCTCCTACATTAAGCTTTCCAATTATCCTTCCTGGTGTACTGTTTTGTATTGACAGTGGCATATTAAATGGCTGGAATGACAGCCGGTGACTTTATCCCACCTTAGTATCGGAGGCTAATTGAGACTGTTTCAGTGCAATCGCTATGAAACCTAAAGCGTCGAAGTTGACGCTTACCGTGTTTGTGGTGCTCTCTATACGTAGGGTGGCGCGAGTTAGGTCGCCTATTTGCAGATCATCTGTAGCACCTGAACGATGTCCTGGAAACGTACTGGAAGTTTGACTGGCTTGCGAACGACTCAATGCGATATAGGATCTACGGATAAATAAATAAATTGGTGTTTTTCTATATGTCGGAGATGGTCATTAGTATAGACGTGAAACGAGACTCAGCAATATATCCGAGTGATGGCAGCACCGCCGCGATGACGTCGAAATTCGGCTAACATCGTGCTACAACAAAGCCTAGCTAGTGGAGTGACGTGGATGAAGCCTCAGTTTACATTCTGCGGTCGAAGAGATCGGTTCATCCGCCCTAGGAACTGTTACTTGTTTCGTTTGCCCGGTGTGAAGTGTTTGTTAACAAATAATTAAAAGTGTTAAACGATTATACGCCCACGCTATGTTCGACAATGCTGCTGAGAGTACTGGCGTTTGCCGACATATCTATATAATTTTCTGATTTTCTAATATGTTAGCCAATAAATATGTTAGTTAACCTTACAGTTAACTTGATTTATGGGTTTATTGTCTACAAAGCCTAGGTTAAATATTTTTATTTCGTGCCGTAGTAAGCAATGTGCATGTTCTAGCTTGCATCAAAAAGTTACTTAGAAAAGACATTTGGAAACGCTTTGGTAGTAAAACACAGGTACATCACCACGGTCCTGGTCAATGAACGTCAGTTTTGTGACCATTCCTCTTTTATTTACACGCCGTAGTAATATTTTTTGTATGTATATGTTGTTTGTTGAGCCGATCCACTATCATGTTAATACTTTAAGTATTTCGACACGCGGTATACAAGCTTTTTACGATAGACACTAATTTAAGTTCTTCTTGACGGGAGTGGCGTTGCGCAGCGGCCAATGGCGACAACTGTTTTAACTCAAAGTCACTCGATGGCGCGTGAATTGCGTCGAAGTGCAAAGATCTAAATTCAATAGGTCTAATTAGATTTAACAAAATGAACGGAACTAAGAAAGCAGTGGTAAGCCAAAACACATAGATCTGGGTCATCCGATAATAAGTTGTTGCCGTCGTCCATGGATATCCGTATCAGGAACGATGCCAGCCAAAGAACTGATAAACTCGCCTATTAATGTTGGCGTTAACAACCGCGTTGATGTCGTGGCGCTGTCTTACAACTTGCACGAAATCGGATATAGACCAATAAGCGACGAGTGTTCCCCACCAAAAAATATACAAAGGAGTAACCTAACAAGGCGCGCTAGCGTATTGTTACAGTATCCTACGTCAAAATAAGACATCGCGGCTACACTCTCCCCGTCAGTGGTTTGTTTAATGTGGTATCTAGGTGGTAATGGGGGTAAGGATCGAATACTGATATAATAGTAATCCATTTCGTTCCTTTGTTCTACTTGTAGGGATCAGTTAACATTAGGCAGATATGAAAACAGTTAAAAATATTTCATCATTACTTCACTCATACCATAATTCGCCGCAAACCATAATTCATAATTATATGTGCATACGAACAGCCCAAGAACGCAATGCACTTCATACAATTTTACTAGCATCACCTGAATTATAGTAATTTTATAACAATAATTTATTATTCAATTTCATTTAGTATACGCCACGGCTAACTTCATCGGTCGTGTCATGAAATGTTTAAGCGCACTCGTACGTAATTTCTTTCCGATACACAAGCCGTAATGTAGTGTACACTCTCACTAACGCAAAAGCGGTTTTTCAATTGAATGGAAAATGCCAAGTGGGTGGACTTTCTTCATCCACATGTCGTTCAAAAATAAACAAACAACGCAAGTGTAAGTAGGGCGCCGTCTGTGTCAATTTTTGAGGATAACAGCTATGGTTGGGTCATTTTTAGAAGCAAACTAGTTTACAGTTTACTTTGTCGTGTCGGTTTTTCGAAATTTACTAATTGTTTTCTATTTTTGAATATCTAATTTCTTCGTAGAGCCGATCTCCGCGTTCAAATTGATGTCTGATTATTTATTTATTTATTCTTCATTGCATTCTACTTATACTAACCGATACAAAGGGCGAACTTAATGCCTATTGGCTTCCGTACCAGTCAACCCGGTGTGACGGAAAGAAATGCGAGGTAGATGTACAAAGAATGACAAGAAATAAAATTTAGAAAATGATATTGATGTTAACGCTATATAATATAATTATACTTAAGTACATTGTACATAAAAACAACATTATAAACAAAGTGGATATAAGCATAACTCGACAACGCTATCAGTTGGAGGATAGTGTCAACAGATTATTTGTCTGGCACAATCGATTTTCATCGAGTTTACTGCAGTTACATGGCACAGATATTTTATCAAATTTGGACGATTAACATTTGGAGGTAAATTAGAAAATTAAAAAAAAACTTGATTCTTTTTTTTTCATTCCGGGACTTCAAGTTCCAGTCAAAGCAAAGCAAAGCGCGGGCGGGTAACTTAGTTAAAAATAAAGTATTCTCTCGTTATTATTTTTAACGTGTAAATAATACATTGTCTGCGGTTCGTTCCGTTGAAGCTTCTCAACGGAACAATGGATTTGGACGTTGACGTTTCTCACAAACGAAATATTATAAAGTGTTGTGTACACAGCGACTCCTCCGTTCGATTTCACGTCCGAGTTAAGGAAACAATGTAATGTATTTTTATAATCATAGTTCAATAAAAGAAAGTTTGCCGATTTTATATAATAACTAGCAGGATTTCCTCGCTTCGGATCAGATAAACTACGGCTTACGCTTAGTAATAGCACCTGCATTGTGTTAGCACCGAGTTTTGGTCGTTACATTGATTACAAATTACAATATTAATTTAGAACTTTTTTTATTTATGGACGGATTGCAATGAAACGAACTTTAAGTATAACGTTAAAATACTGCAGTACATAAAACCAGAACGAAATCGATTAAGCCGTTTCTGAGAATAGCGCGAACAAACTCACAACAAACAGAGAAAAATTCTATCAGGTATTGTTTTGTGTTCTATTGCGTTATAAACGCCCCTGATTTCTGTTTTTCTTTTATATCATTCATGTACGGAAATCGATCAATTAGAATTTTATTATATGTATAGATCGAGCATCCTGGATGAGATTTGACAGTTGAGATCGTTAAGTAAATCTTTTTAATGATGAATTGAATGTATCTTAAAATTGAAAGCTTTTTTATGTAAATATGCAGAAAAGAAATAACGCGCCGTTACATGATAAATAGACACCGATGACTATGGACATCCATAACATGGATTAGGGGTGTCGCGATGTTCAACGTATTATGTACTTTAAAATCATATATAAAATATTTTTTTATCACAGTACACATAAAACGGTACGAAAAAGGAGATTCAACACATTCGGCCTTATCTCTGCATAATAAATTCCTTCATTTATCTTAAAAATACCTCGGTAGTCACAACAACAACAAGATTCGGTGTGAACGCGACTCTACGCCAGACCCGTCACACAAGAGTGCAGTGCGAAGGATCCCATGCATTCGGCACGTTCAAAGAGGCTGTACGCCGGCGATGTATCAATTACAGTTTTATGTTACGGTAAAAATGGTTCTCTCGTGAACATGCCTATTTGAGGTCGTTAGTTTTATAACCAAACGTCAGTTTTACGACTCGCTAGCGGTCGTCGAAGGGTTTGCGCGCTTAATTGTCGTCAAGTTATAATGACGCCGTGTACGCTGCCTTAGGTAGGTATTGCTGTCAAATGATTCCGATATAATTTCGGTTTTAATAAGAACTAGTAACTCACCCTCGCAATGTTTAAGGAAATTTGTATCTGTCCGTTCATAAATAATAATCACACCCGAAGAAATTTGGTATCAATTTTATCCGGCGTTTTTTTTTTTTCACATTACCCCCCTGTACGAGTGCACACAAATCTCCATCGGTACAAGTCGCATGTGAATCGATGAAGTACTTTTATGAACGCGTTTAAACAAACACTCACGAGATTTGGTTCAATTTATATTCTACACTAATATTATAAAGAGACAGGATGAATTTTGTGAGTTTGTGTGTATGCGGAAATTAGTCTCTGGAACCACGCCAGTTATCGGAAAAAAAATTTTACCATTTGAAAGGAACGTTATGCCGGATGGACATAGGGTATATAATATTAAAAAATCTCCGTTTCTCTGTCTGAATTTGATAATTGATTTGATTTACTTATTATTTCTGAACGTAAAAATTAAATTTCTCAAAGCCAAGCGAGTGTGGGTTACCAGGTAATATTATAAACAGAGAGGGCGAATTTTGTGAGATTGTGTTAAAGTAAGTAAAGTAAAAAAGTAAAGAAGCACGGCACCTATTTGACAAATTATTTTACCGTTTGAAAGGCACATTATTTCGATTTGACACAGGGTATATATCAATTGTATATGTATAATAATTAGCCGTCGAACCCGAACAAAACTGGTGCGGGTCTCTAGTGCTGTGTTAAGGTAGAATTTATTTCAATTTAAATTTGGCAACGCATCGGAGACACCAATGACGTTACATGTGTACATGGGCGGCGGAGAACCATTAACCTCAAGTGGCACGTCTGCTCTCTAACCCGCTGTTACCTTAAAAAAACATATTTTGTACCTTTAGTCGGTTTCTGTCAAATTAGAACATCTCGTAAATAGTTAAAATTATTCTCAATTATCCCAAAGCAGCAAAGACCCAAGGAGCAGTGATAGCCTAGTGGTTCTAACGTATTTCGAATCACGATTCGTGTCGTGATCGAGATCGTGTGCACGGCACACGTCTCTCTTGTTTCAAATAGAGTGCGTATTGCAAATTAATTATCACTTTATTTCGGTGAAGGAGAACATCTCGGCATACGTGAGAGTTCTTCGTAATGTTTTTTTTTACATGGAATAAGTTAATGCTTGACAACAATCCCACCTGATGCAAAGTGGTTATGAAGTCTAAGATGTTGAATGCATCAACTTATAAAAGCCCATTTTCTCTCTTCTCTTGAAGACTCCCACACAGTAAGAAGGTAGGAACACCGACGCGGGTAAATTATTCCAGTTACCATCAGGCGGCCTCGTCCGTTTTTACGTCAGCTCTGCAAGCTATAAAAAAAAGTATATTATTATTATTATTAATTGTCACCATTACCATCACCGTTCCTCCAACGAACATTTTAACGTGCGGCGGGTTTCCATCCTTACGTAGTGAACGTACCGCCTGTACGGACGGCGCGGTATGCGTCTTCATTCATTGGGCGCACTGCAATAGACTGAAATAACTTGCCCGCGTCGGTAATCCCGACTACTTATGACGTGGGAGTATTATTCATCAGAAGAGACAAGCTTATATATGTATGTTAGTTAACGTGTTCAACATCTTAGACTTCACCACCACTTACCATCAGGTGCGAATGTTGTCAAGCATGAAATTATTTTTTATAAAAAAAAATATATGAATAGAGAAGTCACATAGTTAAATATACAGAATAGAATTGAAAATATTTTCTTCGCCAAATTCTATTACAAAAACAGGGACATTAATGTTGTCATATTATTATTATGTCAAGAATAAAACGGAAAAATATCTAATAGTGAGTGCCTACTGTAATAATAAATTAAATTTTATGGCATCGTGTAGTGTGCTCTGAGCCTTAGACATAAAATGCTTGATTACTGTAGACTGATATGCAAAGCGCTTTTAAATGGAGTCGTTTATAAAAGCTTGTTATAATTGAGGCAAGTAATAAAACTGCCTCCATTATTGCTAGGGACTACAAAAACTGTTGAACGGTCTCATGAGAATCGTCGTACGTTGCTTCCATATTATGAATGTTTCTCGCCAATCTTCGTGTCTCATCGTATTTCATCGGGTTCCTTCATGTTCGTATTTCGGCTGTCCTTCGTGTAACACGGCGGTTGATGACTGGCTTAAAAATAAACCGAATACGTTGTATTTCTTATGCCGAGGTTGTTGAGGATGTATTGTTTTTAACTTGTAAATAAATTTCTCTTTCGTATAATATATGTAAGACCATAGATGTTCGTATAGAGTATCTATACTGAATTTTTAATGCAGCTAGCTAGATTTTGTTATCGATGTATACATTTTTGTTTATTTTTTTTTTCTTCGTGTGCATACAGTCGATAATCTTTGGTCCCACGGGACCTATACAAAAAGTCTTTTTTCCATTTGAAAGGTACATTATTCCGGATGAATATAGACTTAGTAAGGGTATTCGTCAACTATATCTCTTTTTGTGTGCATTTAGATCTTCATTTTCAATCTATAATAAAATAGTTCTTTAAACTGAACGAATAGTAGGGCGGGCCGCTAATGTAATATAGCTATTATGGTTGTACTCTATCCATTGGCAATTTTAAATTACAAAGATTCGAAACGCCATCAGTACCCACATTCCGTGATGGAAGATGTATTAAATTGTCGTTTACTTAACAATTATTATGTTCTATTTTGTCTGTGTCGGTTCCAATGTTAGTTCCATGCAATCAACGCCGGTATGGCGCGTATCAAGCGAGAACAATTTTTTTTATACACGTAGGCTTCCATTGAAGGATAAGACAACTGTTTGAATACGGTTACATTATTTGTCACGATAACTAGATTTATTGATAACTAACTGTGCGCGCGACTTCGTCCGCGTGGAATTTAACAAAAAAGTTATGAGTAGAAATAAAAGTAGCCTTAGTTACTCCTTATTACATCAGCTACCTACCAGTGGAAGTCCCGTCAAAATCGGTCCAACCGTTTCGGAGATTAGCCGGGACAAACAGACAGACAGACAAAAATTGTAAAATATGTTATTTGGGTATATGTAACGTATATACATTCATATGCAAGTAGTAAAAAGCGGTTATTTTAATATTACAAACAGACACTACAATTTTATTTATTAGTATTGATTAACTTAACAGTGTCGTGTAAAAACTTTGTATCAATCAGGGTTTTTTTTTCATAAGTTTCACTCATCGTTACTGCCGCTCATAACGGAAGAATTAAGTGGGTTTTCTCCGTAAAAGTCAATTATAAACGGAACACGTTCTTGTGTTCACTGTCCACTGTGTGTACACAATGTTGCATGTTAAAGTGTAGCGAGGGAGTTCCTGCATTTATCTATAACAAGACGCTAGTGCCCGCTCGTGCATCGTAATTAATTACAGCGAACCTGTTATTCAGTTAATTGTTAATATTAAAATTACATCCTTTAAAAGGACATGTATTATGTTATTTATATTGAAAAGTGCTAGTGCCCAATATCGGGCTTCAAACCATGTGGACTAAGGATTTCTGCACGTGACTATTTCTGGTGAAACTTTTCAAAAAAGGTGTCTTTATTGCTCACTTAAGTTATTTAAGAACCTCCCGCTCTTGTGCTAAATTTCATGATTAATTGAAAAACCCACATGGTCAGGCTGTGCTTTGTCTGTCTGCTATTTTAAATAGGAGTTTTATAAATAAATAACGTCGTGTAAACTAATTGTTATGTAACTTGACTAATAAAAATATCAATAGTTTATTCACTTTAAGATAAACGTAAAATTGGGGTATAAGAGACTTGACTTGACTCTAATAACTCCTGAAATATTTCGTACGGTTCGATATTACTAAAATAACATTTTCTATGAGTTATTGTGTAAATTTTTAGATTTGTCTAATTTACAGACGACTCGGTTTATTCATTTTATTAATATTTTTGGCGTAATCACCGGACCTACCCGAACTGGTCCGTATCGATCCGGACCAACCCTATATTGATAAGTATAAGAACCCCCATAGGAACTTACCGTTTATAAATTACTCTCTAATCAACTTAGTGTTTATGCTAATGAAGCGAGCATGGGGGTTTGTGTATCCGTGACGCGTTCATGGGGGAACGCATAAGGAAAGTTGTGGTTTTACCTCATTAATAATTATCGTTTGCTACGTGTGCTGGGCGTGATAATAAGTATATTGTATTATAAATGATAATGAGTTTACTCAAACTTAGTTTACTCAATTTATATTTTATGATACCTCGATGATTTTGTGAGTCGTAAGTAATCGATCGAGTTGGGTAACTGAAGTCGTGGTCTGTAACTGGATTAGTGACCGCTAGAATCGAAATGTCTAAAGCGCTTTCGTGCTTCGGAGGGCACGCCCGTTGTCGCCAGTGGACTGGTGTCGTGTAGCCATATTTGATAACGACACACAATATCATTTAAGGACATCAAGGATTCATCGATTTGGCCATTAAAACTAGACATGACACAACTGTGAATTGCATATTTTTAGTAGTGTATGGAAAATACATGAGATAAAATAATATCCCCTTATAAGATCTCTCGCGTGTCTGTCTATCTATTTATGAAATACCAATTGAAAGAGCTCCTCAAAATGAACATAAATATTTATATTTCATAAGTATGTCGTTATAATAATAATATGACATCTCCGTAGCCCAGGTTGTAGTGACCATAGGTGTAGTAACCATACCGAGCAAGGGGTCCCGGGTTCGATTCTCGGCCGGGACAGACAATTATGTGACAAATAAATAACTACAAGATAAATAATCAAAGGTTATGAATGTTTGTGATGTCGTATTTGTGTATGTCCACAAACATTGAACATTCTCCCGCCATAGTATCTCCAAAACTATGAAACGTATACTCCTATACGTATAAGAAAGGTATACGTATAATTTACAGCAAGAACTAACAGGTCACCCATTGCTTACAGGAACAACTATATGTGAATATCATGTGTTTTAATGTTAGTAGCCAGAACATAATTTTGGGTGCATTAATCTATCTGACAGAGCGGATTACAGAAATTAAATACATTCTACTACCCCCTGCCTTCAAAAAGAAACAATCTAACATAGAAATGGAAATTTTACGATCGACATAAACCAACACAACTACAGGTTGTTCGTTATATATATATTCAAATATGTATATATTCAAATATTACGCTCAATAAGTTTAATATTTGGAAAATGAGTATATTCATAAGTCGTGAAAGTGTATACTAATACAATTTAGTAAGGTTTTGTTTTTTTTTTCATAAATTTATCACCTCTTTAAATGCACCATACATTTGTAAGGCGGTAGAATTTTACCCAATGGGTATCACACAACTTTCTATTAAAATACCACGCCCCCTACCTTGTCTGTTAAGAAATACGTAAATTGAACAAGCGATGAAAATATAAAGGTGTGATTATTTTATTTCAAATTATAAGTAGGTAATTAAATTACATAAATAAACCATATAACATTTGTGAGAGCACATTCTCTGGACTGTAATAACCAATTGCTGTACTTAGGCTTCATATTAGTTGGTGCCTAGCGGAGATTATTTTAAATATATATTTAATTCTTTGTTTCGTATTTATTCCTAACAGCATTGAAAAAAAACACTACCACTTAGATAGGTGTTTGAAAATAGTAAAAGACTACGCAGTGCTTGCTTGCCGACCATAACATTTGTCCAACATTCATCCAAATACATGTGGCTAAGTTATCGCGAACAGACGAATCATTTTTCATATCTAAAGGTGCTTCTTGGAATATTCTGAGCAGTTGATCGATATCAATTACAAATGGATTTCTTATTAATTTATGTGCTTGGTTCCCTGAATTTTTTTCATTAAACCGTCTACAAAATTTAGCAGCCAATCTTTCCAAATAACTCATGATGTGTTCAGAGACATTTCCAGTTTATTGAGTATCGAAGAGAACTTGGGAAACGCTGAGCAATTTTGAATTTGCATTTGACGTTTCCACCGTTCCTGTTTAATAACCAAAGCTTTGATGAAATCGTGTTGAGCTATGATATGTGTTTCCTTGTAGCTTCAAATCTAATCCCTTTAACAATCTAAAAAAATTTGCAAAGTATTCAACAAATAATTGAAATATATCATTTGGAGAACAATCCGCGTTGGTCCGTTTTTTAACTTAACAGAGCGATAATATTTTCCCTTTCACAGCCATGTCACCTCTGTATAAAATAATAGCATTATGAAATCTGATAAGTGTCGAAAAAATTAGTGAATATCGCAATAACGTCAGAAGATTTTGAGGTTGATTACAATTCTTTGTCAAATAGTAGTATGTAACTCCCAAATACTAATAGTTGGCACCAATCGGTGACATCAAACCAAGGGGAACTCTAAATCCCCACTACAATTGGGTTTGTAAATCTGTCCCCGCGTCATGAAAATGAAAATGTCAGAAATGTCTGAAAATGAAATACTTGGCAACTTCTTCTCCGGTGGTGCGAGTACTTTCTCAATAATAAACAAGCCTCTACGTGGGTATCGTCAGCAGAATGATATTTTAGGCTTTTAACTATAAACAGTACGACTTCAGGAGGTGCTTCGCCGAATTTACGTATTGATGGCGCGATCAACGCCGCTGTGTTGGTATTAGTTCGTTATATTTCACGGATCTTTATCACAAAATATTCTTCCGGGTTGTTAGTATTAATGCGCCGTGCTTTATTTCAAGGTGTCTCATAATCAATGAAATTTATGCTTCCAATACTACAATCGATAGGTACTTAAGATCTTGTAACATATGATATATTGTGTTTGATCAGTGCCGTTTTTATGATTACTCATACGGGGTAAAACTTGATTTTTTTTTGTTAACAGTACTCATTTTTTTATAACATATATATATATATATATATATATAGCGAACAGTTAGAATTTTCTGTACATGAAGGAATATATGAGAAAAACTACTATTGGGGGTCTTTATTAACGCAATAGAAAACAAAACAATTTTTGTCTGTTTATCTGTGCGTTTGTTCGCGCTAATCTCAGACGCGGCTTATTTTTCCCGATTTCGTTACGGTTTTCACTAATGTATTGCAGTAGGCGTCACTTAATATTTACAGTTCGTTTTATATCAATCAGTCTATAAACAAAAAAGTTATGAATCAATTTAAAATAATATACCTACTATTTGTTAGCGTAAGGCGTAGTTGTACCGGAGCGAAGCGAGGGCAGTTTGCTAGTTTTAAATAATATTTAACGTATCCACAACCGCTTTCACACCTCACCTTACAACATGCAAGGAGTCACCGAGTGTCGAGCGAGCGTGAGGCCGGCGGGGGTGACGCGGCCAGCGCGATGCCGGGTGGACGACCCGCACGTTATTCGTTAATATTCGATATATGACTCACCGACATCAATTTGACCATTTACATTTTTTTGTCTGTCCGTCTGTCTATCTGTCTGTCTGTTTGTCCCGTTATAACTCAAGAACGGCTTGACCGATCGTCATGTAAATTGGTATGTAGTGAAAGCACGTGATTGCGCAGATGATAGGCTATAGAAAATATCATTAAACCTAATGATGTTTCATTGAAGTAAAAAAAAAAAATTTTTATTTATATATGTATATGTATATATAATTATGCAACTCGAACGAGGTCGGACGTATAAGTATAAAATTTAGCTTATTCTACGTATACAACTAAACCATAGGGGGGGAAAGAAAGGTTTTTCTTCACGTATTTATATTGATATGAATACCGATTTACAGTTTAAATCTGAAGGCACTCGCTGCGACCCCCTTGGATCACTCCTCAAGTGGGCGCGCCCTCCGGTTTGGAATCCCTGTTTTGCAATGAACACCAAAACGATTTTAACATTTTTCGATTGTAGGATCGGAGTGCCACTCAGACAGCGAGTTCCTCGCGTCCTTCGTGCCGGCGGCTCGTGAATGCCTTTGAATGTATGACTGCCGATAACCGGCTACCACTTCCCATTTAAATGACTCTTCTGCTGGTGTGTCTCTTATTGATATAAAAAATATATCGTGCCATTAACACCGCACTGAGGTGAGGTTAGACCACATTTAATTAGACTAACAACCAGATCGTATTTCATGTCGTCACTAAAGATCTATATCTAAACCAGTTCTAAACTCACAATGACTGGGCATAAAGCAATAAAAAATATTTATATTTGAAGTGATACTTACGACCCAAGTGAAACTTAAGGACCGTAACGCCATAATACTTAGATCATATCTTTACCAATAAAAGTATTTACGAAATATAGACACATTTATATACATGTGGTATAAACCATACTTAGCGAACGAAGAGTGCCGTATTTGATTCCCCGTCGGGCCAGGCACTCGTATTATAGATACGTATAGGTATTATAGATAGAATACATTGTATTCTGTACGTCCATGCCACACACACACAGATAACCCTCGCCTGGATGTATTTAGTGTTTTGTGTGAATGTATTTAGTGTTTATTTGTTTATTAATTTTTATCTATGATAACGTAGCTTGTACTATGTGTGTAAATTTGTGGATTGTAGATAGATGATAGTGATGCAGAGCGACTAGATAACATTCCAGTTTACGTGGAAATTTATGTATTTTCAAGAGTTTCATAGTAGTAGTATCTGCTGTTATATTGTGTTAAAAAGACTTAATAATACCGTAAGTCTTTAAAAAAGTAAATAATAAAACAATGAATAATAATGATAACCGTATAATTATTTAGGTGGTAAAAATCTAACGGGAAGCAAAATTCCCGAGTAGGTATTATTAACTGGCTGGTATTGGCTGTGATTTCTTCCCGGATATTTCAATTGGTTCGGATTAGTACAATTCTTGATGTATGTATGACTTTAATTTAAATCAGCCCCACAAGAAAAAGTCCATCGGTGTCAGATCTGAGCTGCGTGGAGGGCAGTTCATGTTGTCTCATTTAGATATTAAGTTTCGGCAAAAATCTTCATGGACCCCAAGCACAGTAATATTAGATGTGTGAGAAGTTCTCCGGTCCAGGTGAAACAATGTGTTTCTATTAAAAAAACAAAATTCTGTAGTGCTGACTTGAAAAGGTTCTTAATCGTGCATACATCGCTCCGAATTGACAGTTATTGTGCGATCTGTTTGATCTTCGAAAAAGTACCGACCGATTATCCCTCGCCCCGAGTTAAGTGGCCGTTCATGTTCATGTTCATGTTTTGGATTCGTTTAGTCCAGTGTCGGCAGTTTCACTTGTTAAAACGCCGGTAAGGTGAATGCACGCAATAAGCGAGCGAAATCAAAAATAAAACTCCAAAAATAGTTGGTGAGGTGAGATGGTAATGGAGGACGGTATAATAATTCGTCACGCCGCTGAGCAATCGGCTCAGGGAAGAACAAATTTAAACAAAAATGGTACCGTTTTCACGGTAATTTTGGCTGTATTAGGGCGGCCTAAAATACTCCCCCCAATCCCATGCTGGCAGAACAGGGTATCGTAAGAGGCGACAGAAGCCAGCCTGCTTGGTGGTACGGTGTCGCGTAAGGATTATACCATCAGTATTATTATTAAGTCATTAATATTATTACTGGTATTATTATCTTTCCGTGAAGCCTGCCTGGCTAGCTACCACCCTCCTGCTTGAGTCAGCCGTCAAACTACTCGTCGTGTTCCGGCTGGGGGCTTCAGAGCTAATACATTCCTACATTATTTCTTACTCTCTTTTCATTTCCTGGCCGACAACGCATCAGTGCAACCTTTGGTCTTGCTGATGTCCATGGACGACGATGACCACTTACCATCAGGTAGCTCGTCTGCTCGTTTGTCGGCTATTAACATAAAAAAAGATTAAATATATTTTTATACTACCCTCCATTAGCCATCTGCAATGGCTTAACAGATGGTATTGGGTGCATCAATTATTAAAAAAAATATTTAATTTAATTCTCACGCGTCATACACGTTATCTACAATGAAAATGTGCCTCATCTGAGAATAAAATGTTGTTGAAGTGTAAGTTGAATCATTTGGTTGGCGAAATTAGTCTCACAACAGCATCAGTAGGCTTTTACTTGTGACACAAATATGTCCTCTAGGGGTGAAAACGTAAAACCTTCACGTATAACGCGATGTACGGCCCTTTTAGGAACTTTTTAACATTTATCACACTTGCCCTTTTGCGAACAAAGAGTAGGATTTTCGGTATTAATCCCACCTGATGATAAATGGTGATGAAGTCTAAGACGTTGAACGGACTAATTTATAAAATCTTATTCACCCCCCTCATGAAGACTCCCACATCATAAGTAGCCGGGAAAACCGACGCGCGTGATTTATACCAGTCCTTTGCAGCGCGTACAATGTATGACGACGCAAACCGCGCCATCCGTATAGGCGGTACGTTCACTACGTATGGATGTACCCATGTTTTGATGAGTTGATTACTCGGTGCTTCATTTGTGTGACGTAACTTATGCAGACTAAAAAATTTTAGCCTTGCTATAATGGCAGAATTATTTTGGTCCGTACGTATGCTTCGCTTCCATAAAATGCTCCACAGCGTTTGATTCCCAAAGGATCTAAAATCTAAAGGCTAGCGATCAACATGACCCCTGCGCCCCTCCCGTTCGCTGCGTTCACGCAGTAGATAAAACAAATTGTAAATGTTTTATGCGAGATACATATTTAGGTAGACAGACCTCCGTAATTTGTCTTATCGATTTGAAAGACAATTTAACTTTCATATACGTGTATTATTGACCTAAAATTCCAAGAGCCTCTGTTTTATCATTTAATTGTAATGAATTAGGAAAATAACGTTAAATCTATTACAACCTTTACGTCCGCTAAATTGCACTCAAATCATTTGGTGTTGCAAGTCACAAAGTCACCGTGCTGCCGATAAATATGTTTTATTTAATTATTATTTATTGCCTCGAATAAGGTCTGTAACACGACAAAGGTGGTTCCTAGGTATCACGGGTCAACGTTCTTTATAACAACGGACAGAGGGTTAAGTCATCAATGTTTCATTATATTGCCTAAGGCCTTGTATCCTCGGAGTGACAAAATCTACAACATCGTGGCTTAATTTCTAATAATGTGGAACTTTAGAAATGTCGTTGAAATCTTTCATTGTACCAATAGGTATGTTAAACTTTATCTGATTACAGGACTAAACCAGAAGTTATTTATATTGTCATAGATTTTATTTTTTGTCGACTATTTTACTCACAAAAAGATTAACACATCGGGAATGTGCGAAAAATGTGAGCAAAAAATTTTTTTTATACTTTTCTACTCCACTATCGATCTTTTGATTTCTGTTAATGGTAGAAATCTAACATGGATTTGTCAAATTGTTTAATTTTGTTAAATACTATTTACGGAATATTTTCGAATAAAACGATTTCTATCAAAACGCAATGAAATTATATAAATTAATTCGTTTAGAATTGTGGTAATATTTGCTTGAATTTCCGAACATAATAATATCAATTAATAAAAATGTAACAAAATTTGAAAAATTTGCCACAATCTAATGCGAAGATATATTCTAATGTATTACAGATAGGTACCAAAAAGTTTCAAGAAAATCAGAAAAATTCTCACCACGAAATCTATGAAAACCGTAAAGTCACAATGACCATCTGTCAACTTTTGATCTATGACAAGTTGAGTCCTTTCACTTAACCCGCATGCAGTGTTCAGTTTCAATTACCCCGTGGTTTGAAGGAAAACAAGCAGAGAAAGGGATGACCAGCGCGCATTGTCACATGAGTGAAAGGGGCAGATATACAAACAAATCGTACGGCCGTAAAAAAGCCAACCATATGCCGTGCGACAGATGGCCGCGACCGCAAGTAGCATCGCAGGTTGATTTGCTGACATCGCACCCACACTTCAACGTATTTACCAAACAATGATGCTCCATCCCCTTTTAAAGTATACACATTAATAGAGATGGACTATAAAATTGGTAACGTTTCATGTATGTATTGGGTGTTTGTTATTAATTCACAAAAATAGGTCAAGTGCATTACGCTCCTCACATAGTTAATGGTTCCGTATTCGGGGTGTGATCCGATATGTACCGGTATTCTCAGTTTGTATTTAATAGTAATAAAATGAAAATTAAAGTTACTTCTTGAGTTGTTGAACTTAACATAACATAGCGAAACTCAAAATAAATTTCGAAAACTTTACATTGTTTGTTATTAAAACCATTTTAAATATTTTGCACGTTGTATAATACTACGAACTCAATTATTTTTATGAGTTTTTAACCCCAAGTAAACAAACAAGTGGCACAGAAACGTAGATATATTAACTGACTTATTTAAAATTCTTGAAAATTTCTACATCATTGTTGAAGACTTATTATTATTATTATTGAATTATATTTGTATTTGTAGCTAGGATCCTGTTCTCCCTTCACCTCAAAAAATCCTCCACGTTTAATTTACAAATAGCCCCGGGAACTGAAACACTTATGATTATCAGGGATTTTAATAAACTTCATGTTTCCCTTTTTTCAGACTCAAGTTCAAATCCTGCATCTCTAATTTTCAATATACAACTTAATTATCACTCCCTTCGGTGAACGAAAATATCGTGAAGTAACCTACACACTCTAGAGTTCTCCATAATTTTCGCAAAGATGTGTGAAGTGCCAACCCAACTAAGGTTAGCAATGATGTGTTTTTATAAACAAATTACTTCAGAAAGCACTACCTTAGATTGTGAAAAATTAAAATAAGTTACATTATATAGCAACCGTAATAATAAATAGATATAAAAGTACTATAAAAAGTAATTGTTAAAAATAAACCTAATAAAAATATAGTATGCAAATGTAATGAATAATTCGATTTAATATATACAATGGTAATTAAGTATGAAGTAACAGAGCGAGAAGAACACTGTATTGCCTAGTATTAAGATAATAAAAATGTGCATAACTACACTAAATTAAATATTCATTAATCATCCAAAAATCTAGAAATAACCCAGGAATTGTTAGAAATAAGCCTACCAAATAAAATAGTATGTTAATGTAATAAATAAATAGATTTAATATAAAACAATAGCAATTAAGTAGAATGTAATATAAAAATAGATAAATAATTAGTGTATAAGAGATAGTAAAACACCATTGCCGACATGTGAATTAGTAAAATTGAAGAAACCATGTAACTAGAATTAATAAAATATGTAATAGGGAAAGATTAAATGTAAGATTTTTAAAATGAATAAAGATAAACAAGGTCTCCGACGAGCTATGTCGGGGGAATCATTTAGCTCGCGGGCCTGGCCTGAGAGCGCCCGGACAGGACCCCTAAAAAAACCCCATCTTAGGCAACTTGGTTATGACCTTATCCCTTCTCATTGTGAAAGTGGAACTGATTCCAGCAGTGTGACAATTTTCGGTTGTAATGATGTTGATGATAATTGCTCCTTTTTATTGAGTTATTATATGAATTAAAAACATCTTAATTTATTCTAAAAGCTCCAAGTAAACAATCAACTTTCTTTACATTCTTACTTAATAGAAATCCCATACAAATTTATCATGCTGAGGGATTATACCTGTCTGTTATATCTATTTCCCGGTACAAGTATGATCAGTATTCTAGATTATGGCTAATATCATCATATTGTTTAGTAATTATTACATTAAACGGACACCAACTACAATAAAAAATAAATTAATTCACAAAATTCATCCAATCCAACAAACACTCTGCGATGTCTCAAAGTAAAATGGTTGTTACGTACCGACAGACCGACAGCCGGACATGACTACGTATTCCGTTTTTCATATTTAGCTGCGGAACCCTTAAAATGTGTACCTTCGAAAGCGAAAGTGGTGACGGAGGATAGCGATTAACACTTGAGGGTTGCGAGCTCATAATAAACAGATCCGAATATATGATAACGAACAGGTGCTGTCGGTTTGGAGACCAGCGATCGGCGTAGAAAACAGCAAAACTGAATCGTGTTTAAAGCTTGATGCGACAGATTACTTGAGTTTAGCAACATTTACAAACAAACATTACTCATTATCGGTTCATCATCAAGTTTAATATTGTTAATCTGATGATACGTTAGGTTAACACAACGACCTTGTGGAACAGTTTCAAGCTAAGCGGAATAATCCGGGTCGATTTCCAGCTAATGCATGTATTAATGCGACGGGTTCAAGCTGCTCATTATTGTGTGTACATCCTTGACACAGGGTATTCTAGGGTGCGATTGCGTAAGTAAGCGTTTATTTTAATCTTTAAATTAATATTTTATTTTATTTGCGGATCTAATGATAAACAGCACTGCCTGGTAAGCTGGAGTGATGGTATGCTCCACGAACTAAGTCCTGGTGCAAATTTTTGGCAGGGTTCCTTGTTGACAGCACTTGTTTCTTGAAGAAAATCCTACGTATCGCTTGCAAATCTGCATTCCTTAGAGTTCTCCTTGGCGGCTAATAAGGCGGGCTGGAAAACGACGCGTTCATAGCTAAACAGACACGGAGGAGCGTCACAGAATCATTGCCGGTCAAAATAGAAGCAATAAATCAACCTGCTTTCTAGCAATAAACATCCCGCTTCTTAATCATAAGGCATCCCGCTTCTTAATGATAAATTATCCCGCTGTTTAATGATAAATCATCCCGCTTCTTAACCAATTCGCCAGCACTATAACAAAAATAGGACGAAACTTTTACCAGTTGGCATATAAAATGAGAGTGGCAAGTAGTCTGACCAGTATAAAATCCTACCACCATTGGAAATACCGTCGAGATTAAGCTGGGTGTTAGAGAATTCAGTGATCTCCAAAAGAAGGGGTTGTTCAGCGCAGGTTGCATCATGAACAGGTAAGGATGCTTTTGACTTAAGACCGGACAAGTCCCTTGGAAAACATGCCCTTGAATTAGGCTCTGAGCCCTATTTTCTTTCTACTCATTATAAATTAATGATTGACTAGTAGTCAAGTCAATGACTACAATCCAGATGAAGTTGTAAGAGGTAATGGAGCCCTAAATGGAAGATAATTGAGAAGGCAACTAGTAGCAGACAAGGCATGAATGACAAGTTTACTGTTGAACGGTGACTAAGTCAATACAACACACATGCCAGAAATATGTTACAAATATTTAGGAATTAGTCTCATAAGTTTCCTATGATTAAAACGATTACTGAAAGAACACTTGGACCTATGCGAAGAATTTTTTTTCATTCTTGGAATGACCAAAATGAATAACCCGGGAGCCATGGGCTAACCGATCGGATCTGATGGTAATTATAGAAATATGTGTGGTGACCACCTGCGGCACTGTCACACGCTGCGAACCACATGTGCTGCTATGTTTCCGCTAATTTGAGAATGTGCCGTAGTTATACACGGCACGGTATTCCAGGGTATCAATAGTTTGGTTAAAAGCATTTCACGTCACGGACCATCATTGCTCATGTATATCATCAACACTATAACTTGTTAAGAGGTTCTCCGTGTCTGCAACCGAAACATGGTTGTAAAATTTACAATGTTATGAACCTTAGCAAATATTACGTTAAAATAATTTATATTATGAAATCCCAATAATGAAATCTTTATTGTTCCTCTCTCTTGAATCCTCTAAACAAGGAGCAAATTACCGTAACGTAACTTGCAAGACTATGGATTCATGTCACAGACGGGCAGTAACCAGTACACAATACGTTGACAAATCTTTTAATATAATTCTCTATGCCCCACGCACTGTTCGATATTTAATGAATACATCCAGCGTCATTAATTATAATTACTTTAATGATATCGATACGTTTAAATAAAATTATCAGCTATAATTGATTGCTTAAGCAGTGTTATACGTTAACCTAATTGGCCGTTTAGAAATAGATTCTGTGTTTTACCGACTCGTGTCTGTTTTTGTCGATGATCACTCCGAGCAGTTGCTCAAATAGTTTTTTGACGTAACCCTTCGAAGAGAATGAAGCATCGATTTTTTTAATATCGACAATCGAGGAGAATCTGCTCGTTAATTGGCACACCGAGATTGCATCCGAGACAAATTACAAATCATTTCACATTTTATTCTAAATGAAGGTAACCAAACAATTATATAAAGAATCGTACGTGTAGTACACTATTAAACTAGGTGGTACAAAAATAAGTAACTGCATGAAGGACGCATTTAGCATTTAGCATTATCATGTGAGAGAAGGTTTGCTTAGTGTCGAGAACGAAGTTCTCGATACAGCTGTAGATATCAGAAGATAAGACTTTCAAATTTTGACCAAGCTCTGAAAGGTAGAAATGTTTAAGAGAACCGACCAGCACGCTAAAAAAATATTTCGCATCTGTAAATGAGGATTTTCGTTTATACCGAACCTATGAGGGATAAGGAACCAATGTATATATTTTGTTGAGCTAAATTGAAATAACCAATCTCTTTCAAAGGGATTTGCGTCAGAAACATTTTCCCGCGTTCATATCTTACAATTTCAATTGTTGCCTTAAATCGAACGAGCTTTTGATGGAATTCAAATGGTATTTTTGCATAAAAACCTTTTTAAAGTAATCATGTATCACTACGACCTGAAAGAAGTGGTCGTTGATGGCTGTTAAGGAAAAAAATAATTGAAGAGCATATACGAATTAGGTATGACAAGATTCATTCAGCATGAGAACTTTCAACTGTGAAATATAATTGCGCGTTGGGTGCAACACCCCTTTGTAGATGTTCAAAAGCGGGTCACCGACAAACTGAGCTGATTGCTAAATTTAAAACAGGTTATTGAGACACTATTACAGATGATCTGTCAGAGTGCAGATTGAGAAGGGTAAATTTTGATCCCCAATTGTTTTCATCTTAAGTGCTTATTTGGTGTGAAATTCTTTATTAAATCCGATGTGCATCAATTTAAATACTATACTACCAAATGATTGCCAGAAGAATTCACTGCTAAGAGCAAAAAGCGACCACACAGACGGCTACTGCTATGTAACACGCACGCAACTTTCTTTCAACGAGGTACTTCGTGGGTCAACATAGTTGTTGTATCTTGGGTTACCCTTAAAAATCAACTCAACGTGATATAACTCATCACCAAAATATGCAACAGCATCGGTCGAGGAGACTGTCGAAGATGATCGACGCCTCTTCTATAGCCTACTCGGTGGATTGAGAAGATCATTTCGAAAATTGGTTTAGATGCACGAAACCACTTTATTTTGATACCAATTATTGAACAATCACCACTTTAACTTAACAGCTTCATTTCTTAAGTTTCCGAGTGCCCCACGTAGATATAAATTTGAAGCGCACACTATTAGTGTTCAATGAACTTCATTCTTTTTTGCCACTTGGATTGGATAATGCTCAATCATTCTGAAACAAGGACAACTAGGCTGGTATCAATTGACAGCACAATGCAATCACAATACTTGAATACACACATCGTTAACCCATCCACGCGTCAGGTAACATGGAATCATCAATTATTCTATTCCACGAGTTGACAATGTTCATTTAGTACGATTTTCGACTATATCCACAGCCACTACAGAAGGTTGGTAAAAGACGCGGCTTGCTTAATTTTACAAGAACTGTGGTTTGCGTGATATTTTTTCGTCCGATCCTGTAGACCTGATGTCAATGTCCGCGGAGGCTTTTGGTCGATGAAATGCTATTCAAATGTAAGCAATAATCGTCAACGCTTCGGTACGTATTTACGCACACTATGTCATCGATAACTCTCTGATGCCTTTGAAAAAAGACATGGATAGATTTTTTACAACTAGCAGGTTTGGTGCTCGATCTATAGGTGAATAACCATGCTGATGTTGGGGCTAAGACAGTCTCTTTTATGTTTGGAATACAACTAAGGCCAGGTACAGCACCTGCCCCTTAGCCAGAGTCTGTTGCAGAACAATTTGCCGAGTGTTGAGTGAATCATAGCGACAGAAGAATAATTGTAATTAAAAAAATACGAACGTAGGGTTTATACTCATCTAATCAGCACTGAAGCAACTTATATTGTAACTCACGTAACAAAGTTAAATAAAATTGCAATAGTATTAACAGTTGATCATAGATATATTGCTGGCACATGATTGAAATGGAATTTCTCATTTTGTAAGAGCTGGTTTGCCTTCCTTGTTGTTATGTTATTCAACATCTATTATTTTTAATTCTAACTTTTTAATTTTATTATATTTTACTAAGTAACATTACAGCATTATTTCGCAGACTATAAAAGAAAAATGTATGTCTAGAAAGTTAAAAAAAAAAACAATGTATATACATATATGTATGTAACGAATGTATAAAAAACGAATGTAGATAGATATAAGCAAGTGTGTTGAAAAAATTATAAAATAAACATAATATTCAATTTTGAATAACGGCATTGGAGTTGACGAATAGCAGCTTTGGTCACGTAGCTTTTAAACTGACATCTGAAATTGTTTAAAACAACTTATTGCACAGTAAATTAGCTTGTAGTCTCGCACCCGCTGACCGCTACTAAGACCCTATTGATTAACAATATTGCAGAATAAAAAAGTGAGAAGGCCTATTGAATTACCTATTATTCCAAAACAACTGAAATATTATAAGAAAAAATAATTGTGCGCGAAAGAGGACAATCCTAATTAAAGGCAATTAGAAGTGTGTTACTGTTATTGTCTCACCATGAGAGTGTAACGTATGAGCGATGATGCTTTGGCGCGCAATGTAATCATACATATATCTATAAGCCGTTGCGAACTTACCACTAATTATTATATATTTTTTTATTATAAATCTCGAACAAATGTTAACTGATTTTAATATTTATTTCTGCATTTAAAATGCTTTTAATAGTATGAACCTGATTAGAATAACAAAAGTTGAATGAGTACCAGGGTTTTACTGATGTTATGAATATCCGCTTAATACTTTTTCATTGTAGTAACGGTAATGGTTCCTCAGACAATCAATCAATAAATCCTATTTGGATAATTTTCGCAAACTTAATTCACCGAAGTGAAGCACATAATGTTTGCAGTAAGTACGTCAGTATTACTTTTAACTTTTTTAATTTTAATTTTATTTACCACTATAACAACGTATTGCGGTACATATGGCGAGCTTAATGCTTAAATAATGTTAAAAGTGATAGTAACGCTGCGTGTTTAATACGGATCCATTGCTAACCCATTCATGCAGACATTTATATGATAGATAAATCTCGGGTCATAGTTGTTTGTGATGTCTCATTATATGTCCACGAAACCCGCAAAAGGGGGATCGTAACGTGACTCGAGAAACGTCCATTATTTATTCTAATTTCAAAACATTAATGAACGTCTTTACTTTACCTTTATATTTTTAATGGACCGACATTAATTTATCTTGTCGTATATCTCTATTTCATTTCCTATTATTTTTGTCCTTGACTCCTACCAAAAGGTTGTTTGGTAGAGATCGATTTCAACGATAAGACCACCTATTGTATATCGTCTCATTATCTTTGCGAGTATTTCGTATAAGCTAGAGATTTTTGGTATACAGTAAAGATTTTTGTATTATATTGTATCTTTTTATCTCACAGTTAACACCATCCTTTCGTTCCACGCGAGCAGTATGAGAATGGCAGATGCGCTTGCGCCGAGACTCATATCTGGCGACACTGCGGTATCTTGCCTCGCCAGCGATTAGCGCCGGAAATAATTCGTTAAGCACAACTTTTGTAGCAATTGTGAAGATAATAAGATAAAATTGAATGTGCATTCTTTATTTCGTCTTCATCTGCCATATTGGTGGTCGTGTGTTTGAAGTCAGCGTAGACCGTGTGTGCTGTCCACGAAAACCAGCAAGCAGCATATGTATAAACCTTTGGAGTGTTCGTTTATTCGCTCGATAATTTTGACTGTTTTTGATACAGATATTTGAGAAGGATTTCCGCATTTTGTATCATTCTTAAGTAATGTAGTTTTGCTTTTCGTCAAATTTCAAAAGTAACAAACGCGAAGGAAAAAGTTATCGAGTATAAAATTTGTCACACAGATGTGTATATGTATGTATATCTGTATGTATGTATGCGTGTATATATTTATTGATCACATTGACTTAAACATATGGATTTTTTATACCTCCTTTAAAAACTTTATATATAAATATAAAAATCTTTATATATCTTCGAGCACTTGCGAAACACAGAGGTATTCAGGTTTCTTCACGATATTTACCTTCACTGAATCAAATGATAATTCAATAATTTGGATAATTAGAGGTGCGTGCCGGATTTAAACTCTCGGCCCCGTACAGAATACCATCGTTCCAACCAGTAGACTTTATGTGGTCCGGTGGGGAAGAAAAGTCCACGAATGGTGTCAACATCTTGCTAAAAGAAGTACAGGATGCCCCTCGACCAAGTGGATTAATGACCCGAAGAAAACGGCGGGGGGCTTGAATTCAGAGGGCCCACTATACGATATATCGGAATGGAGCCAACTATACGAGGCCTATGTCCAGCAATGGACTACAAATGCTGATAGATAAATAAATAGAACCAGTAAACGTCCGCTTGCATCGACTGTATAAAAAATATAAATGATTAAAAATGCTTCTCAGTAAACATTAAATTTTAATTAAATTACAATAAAACGTGCATACATTGTAATTAAAAAGTTTTCAAAATACGTAATAAAAACGGTCTTAATATTTTGCCTTCCCAGAAGTTAAATGACAGAAAAAAGTTAAAAGTTTAACGTACTGTAATTAAATTAACATATTAATGAAGTTTATTGTGATCCGCTCATTAGTGCAGGAAGTAAATTATTAAAGGTTTTGTTCTGTGTGACCTCACTTCACTGGTTATTAAGACTGAGGCGTTTTGGTTGGAATTCGTAAATTAACTCTCGGGAACGGAACGGATCATAAATATCAATAATATTTTGTAATTCCCAGAAAAAAATTACGATGGTAATTTTCATGTAAAAGGAACAGATTCAGGAATAGGTTTCTATCCTTTAGCCCAGTTGTATCGTTGCTAGCCGAGCGAGGGATTGCAAGATCGATTCCTGGCCGATAGAAATTTTTGCGACAGATAAATGTCTGTTATCAGGTCATAGGCCTTTATGCCATATTAGTGTATGTCCATGCTAACCGCAACATATGAATCCCAGTGTGGGGGTATTGAGTGTGTAAACAGAAACAATATCCGAAATTGGATTATACATACACGTGGTATACTTCAGAAACCTTTATTGTACGTGTATATATCTGCTTGGAATTTAAAATAACATTATCATAACTAAAATTCAAAGAGTTGGTTAGATTATGTCACTCCCTAATACATTGATTGAAATTCTTAGTTATTCATGTGGGTTGTAAGGAGTACCATTGGAGGAATCGAACGACAGTACCTCCGAAGTATACCTATTGAAACAATAAACGAATATCATAAATCGATTAGCTGACGGAAGTTCTGAGGTAACAACCAAAAAAAAAACCAACGAATTGAGAATCTTCTTTTATTTTTGGAAGTCGGTGTAAAACACAAAGTGCAAAGTTTGGTGCGTGAAGATACAGTAAGTGTCGTGTGTCGTGATCATCCTCCTGCCCTCATCCCAATTTTATTTGTGGTCGGCGCAGCATGTATTTTTCTTCCAAACTTCTCTATCGGCGGTCATCTCACTAGTAACTTCCATTCTAGCCATATCATCCTTCACACAATCCATCCATCGCTTGTTTGGCCTTCCTCTACCTCTATAGCCATCTACGTCACTGTCGTGTGTCGTGATACGGTAACTAAAAAAGAAAAACGATCTAGATGTGAGATAGATAGATTGATATACCGCTAGCGTGTCGACGGTTTCTCCCCGCCACCACGGTCCATGCGTTTAAGTTTAAATATTGGCAATAAATAAAACGTATCATGAGTACCCGTTACATAACAAAATGTATAAATTGCGCGATGACCTTAGTTTAAAATCATATTACAACTAATCGAGTAACGTAAGGTTCATTAAGTATATTACTGACTAGAAATTTGACGTCACTTTGCCCTAAATTATGACCCATAATTATAAAGTCCAAATATGCCAACAATCATCCAAATCTATTCAGTGGTTTTATTGTTATCCTTGAAAAGAGATACAGATAAATATTCGAACAGTAAGTTCCACTTTTAGAGTATGTGTTCTGCTGTCCCCAAAATATACAAGTTGTCCCGCTTTGATTAAATAAAGTTTATCTGCTACAAAAACTTGTCGCCTGCGTCGTGATTGGTGTAATTAAAAGATAACTACACACCCAAATAAAGAAAGCCAGTCGATTAGAGCAGAGTCTCCTGTTCCGAGAGTAAAAATAAATGGTCATACATATTAGTTGTGGATCATAATCTAGGATACGTTTCACCCTGGGAAATGACCCTGTGCACGTGACATAACCATAAACAGTATGGAAAATCCGTGTACAGAATAGAAAACAAAGTTTTCTCAAATTTCCTTCAGCTACAGCAATAAATGAATATGTTTGTAAGTCATAGAACTAAGAAACGACCCGTAAAATATTAAAATGTGGCAAACTTAAAATTCACTAAATGTCTAAGAAAATGAATTATATACATAAATATATGTATATATACCATAGCTTATATACAACTTGTATTTATAACCCAAAAAGTGTCCATAACATAGAATACCATAAAAAGTGTCCATATTCCGGTGTGCACAACACTGGAATACTTTCAAAGCTATTAAAACTTTATGCTACTTTTATGCAGATATTTCAATATAGAGACTTTTATAACGAGCAGAAGAAGCCCTGAGGACCGAGCCGTCTTCTCCGGATACATTGGCTGAGATCGCACGGTGACAACAAACGTGAATAATGAATAAAAACTAAAAATATGTTAGGCTAGTAACCGAAAAATTAAATACTGAAGTAGATGTCGCCCGCTGATTATCTATTTTGAAGAAATTTCCACAACATTGTCAAAGTTCTCTATGTACTATTTTTCATTAGAAATCTCGTCATTTAATGAGAACAAATAAATTTTTAGCTAAAATAAAAAAATAAAAATAAAATAAATTTTTAGCTTTGCTTTTCACAGTGGCATTTTAAGGGCAGTTTTTTTAAATAAATTGTTTTAATATGACAAAAAATTGTGGTAAGATTAAAATGTTTTTTTTTTTCTGTGAGTAATTATATAATATGCAACGTGATTGGAAATATGTTTGTAATCCGTTAGGGAGATGTAGGGGGAGGTCATTCGCAACCTAATTACCTCCTATGACCCCTTTTCAAATATGAACTAATTCCGAGTTATTTTGTACACACATAAAAATAAACACGAACACAGTAACCACCTTTATTTATTGTCATCCTGTTGTTAGTTTGTTGTTGTTAGTAGTGTACAGGTGTGATTTAGAACACTAAATGATTGTTGTATCGCACTTAATATGTTTCTGTCGTTAATCAAACTTCTGCATTAGTTGAAGGAAGGGTGTATGTGAAAAATCTGACAGGAACAAACCATTTGTGTTGTTTTGTTCAAAATAATATGTATAATGTTACACTTTTCACAAGAACGCACTTAACAGATGATCATTTTGTTAGAACCTCGTGCTTCGGTACCGCACGCAATAAAGGACTTGTTCTACTGCTGCCGAGAAGCGAATTAAACGCGGTTGCGAGTAAGCAGGTGTAAGATTTTTCAACGATATTCTTGTTAATGAACTATGTTAGTTAATAACTTGACATTATACATAATAATTGACATGGTTTAAAAGTATTTTTAAGGTAAAGACCCATATCCATCCTTGAGTTTAAATCAATGTTATTTACTCGCAGAGGGCATAGCTGGCCACAATCTTGGAATTTTCATTAGTTCTCTCTCGTCGAAGGTTGTTCAGCTTATGTACCATCCAGGAATATTTTTACTGTGCTTTCGGTGTAGTTTTGGACAGCCCGTTTAGAAGCGAATTAAACTTACGAGCTTATATAAACGGCGTGCATTATGCGTTCGCTTTTCTCTCGCTATAAGACAAGTACACTAGTCATAAAATGTTTTCTTTTACCTTGTAAGGTACAGAGTATGAGAAGTTTATCAAAATTTTAAAATCTTGCATAGTTGTAGAGCAGGAACTTGTCCCATCATCGGGCTCACTGAGTTCACTTTGTGAGTTTTAGTGGCCATTACAAAGATCGAGGGGCGAACTTCATGCCTTTATGTTGAGAGCTTAAGTTCCTTTCGTAGCTCGCTGGAAATCACGCCATCTTAATAGTATCGTTATGTTGAGAGATGTGTTTTAAAATCTATAAAATTATTCATATTACCGTTATTGACGACCCCGTAGCCCAGTCGGTAGTGAACCTGCCTGCCGAGCGTGGGGTCCCGGGTTCGATTCCTGGCCGGGGCAGATATTTATGTGACAGATAAATGTTTGTTCTCGGGTCATGGGTGTTTGTGATGTGATAATTGTGTATGTCCATGTCACCCGCAACACAGGGAATCCTAGTGCGGGGGTGTGAGTGTGTAAACGTTTATTTATTTATTTATTTTTATAATACAGATGTGTTATATGTTTTTAAATCAGAAAGTCAGTCTTGCCAAAATTTGATATACATACATTTATTACGTACTTGCAAATGCCCTCGCTTCGCTTCGGAAAAACTACCTTACGCTTAAAGATAGCCGCATTTTTCTGGGGTTTTCTCGTTCTGTGAATTAGAAATACATATATTAATTCATTACTTTTTGTCTATGTACGGATTGCAATGAAACAAAATGAAACTTTAAGTATTAAGTGATGCTTACTGCAATACATTAGTGAAAACCAGAACAAATTCGGTTAAGCCGTTTCAGAGATCAGCGGGAACACACGCACAGACAAAAACAAAAATTCTAGCAACTATTGTTTTGTGTTCTATTGCGTTAATATAAGGCCTAATAATATTTGTTCTCATATATCGTTCATGTACAGAAATCAATCAGTTAGAATTTTATTATATGCATAGATTTATAACAGCAAGTGAGGGCTGCCAAAATTGACATGGATATTATTTATTGGTTTTTATTTGTATAATGTTCTCGAAGTACCATGGATGCTGTCAAGCTGCAGTAAGTCTATGTTGCTATATGCCCCTAACCCATTGGTTAAGTAATGGATTGTAATGACGATAATGATACCTACGTGTATGTATATCGTACGAAGCTGTCACATTTCTTGCAGAAGACCGCTGATTCGTTTAAATATTAGTACAAGCATAAGCACTATTAGTACGGGTATAAGCATAAATGTCTTAAATAAATTGTCTTGAAAGTAATCATCCAATTTGTTACAACATATTTAAAAAAAAAAATAATGCTTGTAACGTGAGTTTTTAATTTACAGTGCAACACTTCCGTTAATTCTAACGGAATTTTATTATAAATATTGACACATGTACCAATGAAAGAGCCACCAGTTTTGCTAAGTCTGGAATTTGGTACAATCAGTATAGTCTTATTGCTAGTATTAATGTTGTGAACATCACTCTTCTTAAGAAAACTGTCACAGTATTCGTTAATGTACACAATTTTATATAAAATTTATTGTGACACAACTATCAATATATTGATTTACTTAAAGACATCTAACCGAGGTCTATGACAAGGACATCTAGAAATAATAGTGTCACAACCGATTCAGCGCAGGTTAAAATTTACTTTGTAATTGACATGTGTTTTGAAATTTAAAAAATATGCTCAGGAGTTTATTTCATCGCTTCTTCTCCTCGATGTAAAAAACACCTTTTCCAAACGATAGTAGAAATAAAAAATGACGTGCATAAATGTTTTTTTTTAATAGGTTTATATACAAAATAGCTAAGTTAATAAATGTTTTTAATTTGAATTAAATACCGGCATGTTTCTATTCCAACGGATAGAGATATATCCGTTGGTGATAGTTAAAACAATATACTATTGTGGCTGTAAGTGACGTCTTGCGTGTTAATAAACAAAAATGTATAAATCATTTCTATACATAATCTCTCCGAGGTGTAACGTTTGCCAAAGTTAGCTAAACATAAGTGTGTTAATATAAAAAAATGAACCCTGAACCGACACCAAGGGATCGATAACGTTGGTAATCGATACTACGTTAATGTCGTGGCGCCCTCTGACAGTTTGTGTTAAACCAGGTAAGGATTCTCAACCAAACATTAAGCCATAAAAAATTAATTAATTATCAATAATAATATTTTTTATTAATCATTAACTTGATACGGTGAAGGTAACATACATAATGACTTTAATTGTCTCTATTCCCAATCGTACATAACAGTGTAACACGAAACCGCTTGTAAGAAGAGGGAGGGAGGAAGTCTACCTTATTTCTGTAATTTTTATCTGTGCTCTTAGTATTGTTTTGTATTATCATATTTTATGTTGAAAAATCTCTTGCGATTTGTGTTTAAGCTATGGTGTGTGGTAGATTTGGATGTGAATAGGATTCAACTGAGCTACCCTCAATTAATAAACGATTATTAACAAAGTTACATTTTTTTTTTTTATTAACACGAATCGATTTTTTGGCACATTTTTTTTTAATTTAACAATATAATAAACATGCGGGCATTTGATCTGATGAGTTGTTATTATATTGTTGCAGGTCAATAGAGGTTTGGTTGAAGAGCGGTCGCCGTCACAGCGAAGTGTTGGACGAGCAGAAGCTGAGCGAGGGTCTGCTCCGGCGGCCGGGCTCCACTGTCATACTTTGGCTTACATGTGAACAGGTATGCTTCACAGATACGGAATATACTTTATTTATGAACACACGTGCTGACTAGTTTCGTCCCTGAGTGCAAGTCAACCTCCACTACGGTTACGGTAAAAAATCTTAGGGATGTAAGGATGTGCTCCCTTCATTAAGTTCAAGCTAATTTTCTCTATTCGTGGTGTACGTTGGTGACCAGCGTATGATCCTATAGCACCAAGTTATTGTTGTTGCAGGTACTGCTTCTGTAATTGTTGTGATGAAATAATACGATCTCTATGAATAATACCAGTGAATTATAACGTATTTATAATAAGAAAATGAGGAGTGCGGTTAGCAAATAATATATAAATACAGTAATTTTAAAAACGTCCCGTTCTCTAGTGTTTTAGTCTGTGCACTGTCAGTCAATTTATCGAGACGGGATTCATCCAACGGAATTTTTCGTTGAACAGAACTGTCAAAGTGAATCTCATATTTTTTATTGAGATTTTCACACCAACACCATTTCTGGTGTTTTATGTGAATTTTCCAATTTTTATATCATACGTATGGTGCAATTGTAATCATATATGCTATACCCTGATAATTAAGAACATAACAAAATCAAAATCAATTCGGGTTAAACAAATATTATGTAGCTTCTGTCCATCCGGAATAATGTACGTTTCAAATGGTAATATAATCTTTCAAATAACTTCCGTGGTTCCGAAGATTATTTTCCGTATACAGCTATATATTTGCACTGTCTCTTTAAAAATTTAATAATATAGAACTATATGGTATAGATATAGGATAAATAACATTCCAGGAGTAGTTCTTTTTATACATTAAACAAAACGAGAAATATGTACTTGAGATCACGTAAAACGTCCTGTTATTTCGGTGTATTTTTATGAAAATACATTAAATTAATATTGAGGTTGGATAACACATTAAAGTTGAGTCAACGAGAAGTACCACCATAAACAAAACAATTACGTAAATAATGTAGATATAGACCAGCCGAGGAAGTCGAGCGAAGTCATCAGTGACTTTTAAATGTCAAAAAACTCCATTACGCGGCCATCTTGTAGCAAAAAAATATAAACAAAACGAGTCACCTGCACGCAGAGATTAACAGGTGGCGCTGGCTGGCGCATCTGCGCGTTTAATATTAGAACCGTTTTGATCCATGCCATCATAATAATAAAGTTAAGTTTTGTTTAAAACTGTTGCGTACATTGCAGGGTGCACATTTCGAAGGATGAGTGAAGTTTGAACCTTGTATCTTCTGTTAATATAAAGTTGAATTTCTTTGGGGTCGTTAAGGCGAATGGTTCGTTCGTAAACACATGCCACAACAAAAATGCATGTGTGTATTCACCCGTATTGTGAATTCCGATGTGGAAGTAATTACGTGTGGCGTAGAATTCAATGTTTGTTTGCTACGAATGGCACCTGTAAACTTATTCCTTTAACATTATGCACATGTTTGTTTTGCGAAATAATACTGTTGCATTAACAAACATTTACGGTGTTTATATATATATATATATGTATATATAATTTCATATAAATTCATGTAAAGTAAATGGTTAAAATGAAAGAAGGTGACATACAGAGATAGGCGTATTAGATTATCGTCACAGCCGCGGTGTTAAGCACGAGTGTGACTGAAAAATCTATTTATCAAACGGTTTACACTGCGAACGTACGGATGGCGCCAGGCTTCCATAATAAATTAACACTCAATTTACTATAGATTATACAGGTTTTGTAAAAAGTTTGATAAACCTCACCAAATATGGAAATATAATATTGTTTACTTGCTACTTGATATTGAAGACGGCAATTTGTCCTTTAATGGTGAACAGTACTTGCATTGTCCTGTCATTTATATGAGCGCATAAATAATATACTGCTCGTGGGTGTCTCCAATGATGAATGTTAGTAAATTGGTGTCAGAACACCAAATGAGAAACTAGTGTCCCAAATATGCGTATATGGAATGTGGTAAATATCTGAGGTGTCTGCTTACCATCCGTCCTGAAGTGCATCCTGAACTCTAGAAACAAGACAATGGTCTTACGTCGCCTCTTCTGGTATCCGTACCAATGTAATATCGGCGATATTGCAAGTTGGTAATTTTTTCTATGCCGATAGAAACTGTCTTACTAAAGTCAATCGTGAAATGTTTTTGACGCGTTTCGGTTGCAATATTCGGAAGGTAGCTGTGAAGCGGATTCACGGCTTACATCTTGAACGGCAACGCGTTAGATACGCCCCTGATTTAAAACAAGGGCGGCAGGGATCACATACAATTTTAAGGCTCGTTTGCTGGTATGGCGTAAAGGGGTCTCGCTTACCCCAAGTTAGTAAAAAAAACCATCAAATGCAACGCCTAGCTCAGTTCCACGGACTCAGGAGCAGGTGTTGCGGTGTACCATCAATGGGATGTATTTTTATTTTAATTAAGAACTGAGTAATATTCTTTCGGTTAAAGAACCGAATGCGCTTTTGTGACTTCTTTTACAATTCACAATTAACTAGCTTACGGAGTATAGACACGTACATATTCCGTGCACCTGGTTTGTACGTTTTTTCTCTTTTGCAGTTGTAAATGTACAGTGTCCAGTGAGCAATTTATATAAGGGTTACTTACGGGCGAGGCGCACATCTGGAAAGGCCACGTTGATCTATTTCCGTTGTGTTCACGTGAATTTTGACCACGCTTTTATCACCGGAGACGTCAACACAAAATGTCAAGTGTACCACTATGTTTGTGTAAGTAATCGGAGGGCATGATGAGAATCGATTGGTCCTGAATTTATTTTTGGGTAGCAATCGTTGAGCCATGTCGGAAGCAGTCAGGCGAGATATGAACAGCGGACGCTTTCATCGGTCATTATCTACCTCACCATGTTTGGCAGTCCACACGTTTCGAGTTTTGGATTTTCTGTCGTCTTAACTATAAGGGGATGCCTGTGCCTTATAATAAATAGGTCGATAATGGATTACAGCCAAGTAAACACGGATAGGATTGCAATTCGCCTGCCTGCGCCACCCTGTTGCGTATCTCCGCACTCTGAATAGGGTCAGCTACTCGAGCGGGAGAGAGTAAAGAAGGAATGGAGTCTTTTTTTGTGCATTGTTAATTTATTTAACTAACTTTACCCTGATCGGTAATACCAATAATGTATGTCCATTAATTATTTGTCGCAATCAGCAATTGTCGCACTGTTGGGGACCATTCATAATGTGAAAGGAAAGGTTCACAGTTCTCCAAGTTGGCCAAATGCGTGTTGGCAGTTGTCGTCGGGGACGTACCAGCGACGTTGGGTTGTTCACGTCGTTCACGATCAAGGTCCAACGTTTTCAATAGAAAAGATCTCCGATTACCTGTGAACCTTCGAAACTTAAAGGCATGTGCGGAATTCGCTGCGGTCCTACAAAAACGAAGCCGGTGTTATAAGCACTAGCATATCTTATCCTTATTAGTTGTGCTTTGTTATTTAGATCTACCTACATCTGAGTAGTAAACACCGTTAAATTAATGTGTGCTTAATTAACAAATTAAATTAACGAAATCACCTCATAACAATAAAAATTCAATAATGGTAAAAATATATATCGCCGATCGTTAAATTTGATATCCCAAAAAACTAAGAGTTATTGTCTTAGGAGAAGCCGTAACTTGTCACAGGCGGTTGGGTTAAAGTTTTATCGTTAACGGTACATCGTTAGCGTTACGATGTTCGTGACCAAGCTCTGTATTTTAATTTAAACTTACATCTGCGACCATTAGAAGTCTTGTGTGGTCATTGAACACGTACTCTATTTTCCTTCTACTTCTCATTATTTAAATTATTTATTTTTATGGTAAATCTTCACTTCTCAATATTAGGACTATTCAGGTGTTTCTATGGTTTTCCAAATAGAAGATAATTATTATATAATTTCTGACCATAGAAATATGTAGAGGCGTTCCCGGACATACATAGATGATAAAAGTTACGGTGGACATTTTGTTAATGGATTACCAAATAATGTCTTGGATTGTTTTTCTTTTTGTTCTTCTTGAAATAAATGAAAATGTTTAATTCAGAACAACACGTAAATAATATATCGGAATGAAAATGAATTTTCTGCAACGCATAATAAAAATTGACAAATATTTTACCTTGTTCGGATTCGAATTCTTCTACATCGGAAACTGTGTAAATTTAATTGTTTTATTTACTGAAGCAAAAGGAGATCGCTTTGGTAATTAGGTAATATAATACAGCTTCTTATTAAAGGTGTTAGGTACACCCAAAGTTAAATAATCCTCGGTCTTGTAGTGACCGTGTAGCCACAAATCGCTTACACATTTTTAATTATGACAACGTAAACCAATCAAACAAAACGCCATTGATTGTGCACAAAAAATGCCGCTGACACGCTGAATAGCTCCCTCCATATAACGTAATCTGACTTTTAATTTAGGATCCCGATTAAACACCTCCATTACTAGCTAGAAAAAAGGGTTTCCGTCGTCTTTTTGTCCGCCGCCCGCCAGCAGGTGCGCACGCGCGGCGCTCGCTGTACCAGTACCATAAGAAAAACAATTTACTGTAGTCAGTTTAAATAATATGATAGTGATAGCCCCCCAAAATTACAAATAGGTATGCAAGTCATAGCTGTGCTGTTTCTAAACTTTAAGTTAAGTACTAACATAGTAAATAAGTGGGTATAATTAAAAAATCTTGGCATTCTATACATGTAGATGGGAAGGTACAGCAAAGTGGATATTCACTACGGCGCAGCTACTCATGCTTTACAAAGCACAACTTATATCTCATATGGGATATTTTTCTGACCTCTGATCCTTTAGAAACTCGTGATTACGTAGATTGTTCGAAACTTTAAATTTAATGAGCTTCGGAAATAAAGTAGCAATGTTTACTTGATCCATGCAACTGGGTCGAAATATTGGCAAGAAATAAAAACGTATCTTGAGTACCCGCTACATAATAAAATTTATAAATTCCGCGATGACATTTGTTTAAAATCATAAGAAATGTTTACTGGCGAGCTAAGAGTTCAAGAAATAAACATATTTGTATCCCTACAGATAAAAAAATATTTGTATTCCTCATAACAAACGCTGTCATCAAATCTTCTCAACACATAGCAATAATACTATTATACTCCAAGCTCTATCACACGCGTTCCGGGGTCAGCTAGGGATCTATTCTTGGTCCATTGTTTTTCTTACTAGTGATTAATGACCTTCCAGAAGTTAAAAGCCCATTCAAAATGCTCGGTATACACGGACGACTTAAAACTGTTTACAAAGTTACAGATACAAAGATATGGTGATTCAGTTCTAAAGTGGTGTATTTTGAACAAGCTAAAATTTAACATTGACAAATACTACATGATTGTATTTGGTTCAATACGACATCCCATTAAGTTTCATTTGATCCAAAACTTACATTCTACGATCATAAAATTGGATTAGATAGAATTAGATCATCTTGGGTTTGTACTCAAAGTTCAAAAGGTATTTTTGGGTACCTCCACAAACGTATCCGCTTGTGTATCCAACATCTTTTAGGAACTCTGAATTCGTTGGAAGTGAGACAAAAATACCATCAGACATCTATGCAGCATGTAAGATTTTCCATGGTAGGATCGATGCTTCCGATCTCAGTCATGAGTTGTGTAGGTCCCTTTTGCCCCAAAAGTACGCAGAGGTCATGCGTGCCTGCCGAAAACTGTTTGCAGTGCCGTCAGCGCGCACGACCGCGTGCGGTAACTCGCCCGTGCCCCGAGTTGTAGCCGCTCTTTACGCTCTCCTGGACGCAAATTCTGAATGCGATCTATTTGCGAATGAATGAGGTACATATTATTATCAGTCTGTCAGAAGTTCTGTGGTGTGAAGTGTGAAAATTTTGTCTTTAATTAATTTTATTGGTTTAATTGAAGTACATAGTTAAATAATTTGACACTTAACATGGGATATTTAACATAAGTAGTTTTTTTGTTTGTTTTTTTTTTACTGGTACACCCAAATCTATGGAACATGTATGCGTATCAAAAATATTTTCTATCATGTCGATTCAAAATAAATATATGTATGACAAACGGGCATACAGACACACGTGTGATACTATAGGGGTTTTATTTATTAAAGGATGAACAGAACTACAGTCACGTGTTTGCATTCGATGTACGGAACTTCAAAATTGTTCAGTAATTTCATCTGTCGTATCTTATTATTTTTATTTATTTACTTTAATTAACTTTCAGCTTAATCACCGACTTAAAGAAGCTTGAATTTCTACGAATATTTTATTCGTTGTTTGTTTGGTTTTTAATATTTTTTTCTTATCGCGATCAGTCTTCTACTGGTAATAATTATCCATGAGTAATGTAAATTTTATTCATAAAACTTATTAAATATTAAGCCTTTGAATGTTAAGTTTTTGGGTTTTTCGAGTTGGTGAGATTATAACGCTACGAAGAACTATTATCTATACATATGTATTGTTACGTGTCCGTGTACTTAGATTAGTGAAATGCTGCAATAGTTCCGCAGAGACTTTATTGAACATCAGTCGTAGTCGTTTCGTAGGAATCGAACTCTCCACTGTCGTATTCGGGATCCGAATGCGGAGTTCTTTTGAAGCGAAGCGAAGGCTGTTTTAATAGTATATGATAAAAAGTAATATTAGAGCGAGATACTCGTAAAGCAATGTAATGCGAGCGGTGGGTACATTAAATTCAATCGTTGAATCAATGCGGTTCGAAGGAAAGGTATTTATATATCCCAGCTGGAATATCCGAATGCCGGTGCCATTGTGCCATTGTACGTAACTAAGTCAAAAATGAAATCACTAATTTTGTTACAAAATATAAACGGAAACTACCAACTCTTGCAAGTTTTCAATTTGATAGCGTATTTGGAAACAATTCTAGTTTCAATAGTAATGGGAGCATCCATTAAAAACGTAAGCTATTATATATTGGGAGAGGTTTTCAGAAAAATGTTATTAAATTTCATTTAAAGAAGCAGAAGTCATCGATAATCACAGTTTAGTTTTTAATTAAAGGAATACACTTAAAAAAATAAAAATACTAAGGTACTAAGGTACTTAAAAAAAAAACTTTTTTGGGAACACCCAAAAAAGCAAAAGTGTAAAATTGTTTTTTTTTTATTTTATTGTATCCATTGTATCTGCAAAGAAAAATTCATTGGATTCCCTTAACAAATAAAAAATTGTCTTGATTAACTCCATCTCTTCTATTAACATGTTTACGCAGACGACTTACAACTGTATCGCCATTACTCAGTAAGAATGTATGTGGGAGGTAATTGACACAATAAATTCCGATTTGATCTATGTCAACAAGTGGTCCAGATCTTTTGGACACCTAGTAAATCCTGCTAAATCACATGCTCTAAATTGATGTTAAAAATACCAACGTTGCCAATTAAATGTACTATCACTACCTTATATTTGCAATGAAGGTATTCCTATAATTTAAATTGATATAGCAAAGAAATTAGGAGGGATATTTATTATAGGAAGGATAGTAATCCTGGGTAGCGCACATCGCCGATGACAGCCGGAAGTTTCACTGTTCCTTACATTCGCTGACAAGATTACAAAATGTTTTTCCCTTCATTAATGTAGCGTATACTATACATATTATATACATTATTCTGTGTATTATACTGTGTGTAGCCTATAATATATATACTCATACATAGATTATCCTGATGCATGTTGCATATCACCGAGGAGGTCCTAAATAAGGTTGAGCTCTTGCAAAACTTCTCTATTCGTTTTATCTTCGGACTCAAATGGTTCCGTCGAATATCTCAATTTCGCAACGATCTCGAGTAGTTCTCAATTTGTCTTCACAGTAACACTGAACTCTCCCATTGACCTTCAGAATCGAGTTAGCTTTACTCATCTTCCCAGTGTTTCGTGCAGGTCACAGCTGAAAATTCTCCTTAAACTTCTTTCACATTAGTCCAGCTTCTACATCCATTCCTTTTCAGTTCAGGCGCTTTGTTTGTAGCACTCACCAACTTCTACTGTAAGGTATTGTGAAACGATGTCTGTATTTAATACGCGCGTCGCAGATTTCTACTTAGATAGCTTGATGACGATGTCGTTTTTTATCGGATTAGAATATTTATGTATATATTTGGCTCTTTCATGGGTAGATGTGTAAATATTTATAAGAAAATTCCATTACAATTGACAGAAATGCCATACAGTAAATTTAAAACTCACGTCAAAGGCATTCTTATGCGGAAAGGTTATTACAAACTTGATGATTACTTTCAGGATAGGACTGCTTGGACATGAGTTTAATATTAAGTCAGTTTATAGCCATAAGTGCGTTCTGTAACTGTGAGTAGGAAAAAAAACTCCTCGGGAGTTTCTTGCCACTTCTTCTTCCGGTACCACTCACGGTAGGGATCTGTTGAAGCGATGGCGTAGTTTGACGTTCGAAAAGTGTTTGTAAAAACCAACTTGGAATAAAAATATCATTTCATTTCAAATATCATTTCAGTTCATATCATCTTTGTGTTTGATGTTTATTTAACTTATAATTTAGATACGCACTAAATTTGCCACACTGCATCTCTTCTCCACTCCCTGAGCCTTCTGGATGATATTTCTGATTGCAAATAAGTTGTGCCCTTGCACAAACAGTTCGGACGTAATTAACGGAGGTTCCTTTGCCCTCGGCGCTCTTCCCGACACGTTAACAGAGTTCGGGGAAGGCGTCTCACCCCGCACATATTGACCTTTCAAGACATTTCCGTTGGCCGATAATATGTATAATATATTTTTAAACGGTGATCACTTGAAGTGCTTTAAGTTCTAACGTTCCGAGTATGGAATTAGCCGTTTTGATTAATTTACTATGTGTTTGACCTATGTTGGCGTGCTTAGTGGGATGTTTATATTGTTACGTGTCAGGATCCGTAGGCTCGTAAAAATGCCACAATAGTTCCGCAGAGACTTTATTTAACTTCAAACACACTTCACAATCACAGTTATACTCGTAGATCGCAGGTATTCGCTTCGTAGGGAGAGAACTCTTCGCTTCGTATTTCCGGGCTTCCAGATTTTTCCACGCCCTTCGTTGAAATAAACGATAACAACAATAATTCCCAGCAATCGACGTAACAATAGCGGGTCAGGTAAACACCCTCATTTCTGCCCTCATGTACGCCAATCTCGCCCCTCTTGCCTAAGGCATACGGGCCAGATTGGCCTGAAGTGACCCAGGTAGTTTTTATTACTACCTGGGTTTCTCTTTTATTGCCTCCATTGTTTTTCTCCGTAACGGTCAGCCACCCTTCCAGAAACTTCGTAAGCCTGCCGACTTCGAGAACCTTCATAACAATGTAATTGTACTGTGTCGATATAACGGCACGCGAACGCATCCTTCGTGCCACCTGTTGTCTTCCATCCATTTTCACCCTTAGATTTATACATGCTGATCTTGTTTCGTATGTCACAGGTATTGAGATAGATAAATATTTCGAAACTAATGAATAAATTTTAAAATATTAACGTCATGTTAGTACTGAAACTTATCCTTAAGCAAGAACAAATCTGCCTATGTTCTGAAGCAGAAACGGGAAGAGTGCGAAGACTAGGAGACATTTATTTCATAACAGGCGTGTACAAGTGTGGATTGAGACAAATATGTTTTTGTTGTCACATAAATGCATGCTTGTCAAAATATCTGCCAGTCCCGGCCATGTAGGCCTGCTCGTGTTGTGTGATGCTGTACAAGGACGAGACTACGTCGCAATCTCTCTTCTATTGCAGTCATTTTCCTAGCATTCAATAACCTTGAGGAGGGAGGGAAGCGCATCATGAATTAAGCTCAATTATTAATAGTAAAATAAGCCGATTAGATTAGATTATATTGAACGAAAAGCCAATGACAAAACAGAAAATTAATGATTTATTAAATTAACCCAATTTTATATGATTTGTCAATTTGGCATATACTATTTTAGCGGCTCTCATGACACCTACGATTCACTCTTTTCCTTACTCGATGATGCCTAAAATCTTTGTAAAATATTTGTAATGATGGAGGAACAATAACAACCACATTCATAACTTCCATCTGGCCTATATATCTCCTGCCTCGTTCTCTCCGACATAGTGTCCGAGATATTTCGAGTATAATTTATGCTGGTCTTCGTGTGGCCCGTCTGCTCGTTTGTCATTTATTGTCATAAAAAAATCATTGTCTAAAGTAAAAACTAAATTCGGTCAGCCTTCGGAACTCCGCATCAAACTGTCATATCGCTTACTTTCATAATTTTCTATCTCTGCAGCAAGGTACCAAAAAACATACGTTAAATACTAATATCCAATTATATATATATATATATATATATATGTAGATGTACATGGTGATATTATTTTAAACTAGAATAGTGCTCATCAATAATAACACAATCGTAACAAAAGTTATGGTTAGTGCCATCGTCATTATGAAAAATAAAGCCTACACAACCATTATCAGCCCTTTGCTTCTCTCGTCATTAAACAGTGATAAAATGCAAATTTATCTCAGACCTGCATACAACGCGCTGTCAAGGTCGATTTATGTCCCAATTAAAATTGTAATTGGCCGAACGAATTGCCTTTTAATTTTATAAACAGCCTGTATATCCACCGCACCTGCTTATTTTTTTCACTCCGTCCCCCGACATGGCAACTGTAATAATCCAATACGTAGGATATTATAGTGCTCGTAGACCGTTTGTAAGCCTGTCCCACTTCGAACATACAAACTATTACTCGCTGTAATGTTTCATGGGCGAAACTTTTCATAACTCGACTGTTGTCAGGATTTATGTACTTTAGAAAATAATAAATTGTATACGATAAAATACAGGTCATTTCAGAAATGCAATAATATTATATTTTGTACATTGAAGTCTGTCAAGAAATTTCAGAGACTAAATATCAAATTTATTAGTAGTGTTATGCCAGATTATTTTTTAGTCTTGTTTTTTCGATTAAAATAATGAATATCTAAATATATTTTTAAGTGTTTTTGGTATTAATAGATTTGGTTTAAACTAAACTTTTAATAGATATTGATGGAGAGGCTGGTAATTTTTACCTAATCATCTCGACTCAATTATGTACACATATGTACAAATGGACTTGTTTGGTTACACTTACAACTATGTATTTATAAGTACGTACGAAACGGAAGGTGGCCGACAATTTCAGATTTTATACTATTTAATAATCCTCAAAAAGAAACTAGTCACTCAGAAAATAACAATTTAGTCTCTATAATGTAAGGGATGGTATGTAATAATTAACTTATCCTTCAATTTTTCATAAGCTTATACTGGTTTTATTCAATATTTAGTATTACTACAGCTACTTTGTGGCACCCCGAAATACTGTCAGGTATTGTTTCACATCAATAATTGTTTAAGCGTGTTGGAAACAAAAGGTCAAAACAATTTCATAATAAATGCATGAAAATGATTTATGTTAAAAAATTAATGCTCAAACTAAAACTTCATGGTCATCGTACCACAATGTCTGTTGGGTCAAGTTGAACTTTTGACTTCATCGTTTGACACTTTCCGTTGATAGTACAACAAATACTTTACATGAGTTTATTTTGGTGTGAGGCCACAATGTAAGAACTTAGTGGTCTATACACTTTGATGTCGGAAAAAAAGCCGAATCCGTTTGCACATTTCTACAGGGTTGTCACATGATAAAATATAGTTTTACAACAAAGTGAATAATTGTAGCGTGTGTATGTATAATTATATATCTATATTAATATTATAAAGAGAGAAAGCTTTGTATTTTTGTATGTTTGTAACAAATAAACTCAAAAACTACTGAACCGATTTTAAAAATTCTTTCACCATTAGAATGCTACATTATCTCTGAGTAACATAGGCTATATTTATTACTAGAAAAATAAGGGATCCTTGCTAAAACTTCAGTAACGTGAACCAAGGTGTAAAAAAATTTGCTTAAAAATTTCTTTCATGGCTGCGGTAACTATTGATAAAGTACACCCGAGCGAAGCCGGGGAGGGCCGCTAGTAGTGTACAATTTTAGAATGCGGTTACCCTCAACCTTCTGCCCGCAATACTGTGAAATATACGGGATCGTGTCTCGCCCCACACATTTGACCGTCTACACATCTCTTTTGGCCAATAGCACGAAAAATCGACGGAATTCAGAGTGGCTGGTAGACAACGGATTTCTGTCTATGCGCAAACTAATCAATCATTCGCTAGTACCACCGTTAAGTAATACTAATAAATATTTAATTTGAGTAATCTATACTATATACAAATAACAAAATTTTACCTGATCGTTTTCTGTATATGAAGAATATATGAGAAAAACTGTTAATAGGAACCTTTATTAACGCAATAGAACCCATAACGGTACTTGTTAGAATTTTTGTCTGTTTGTATGTGCATTTGTGCGCACTAATCTCGAAAACGGCTAAAAGAATTAATTTGAACTTTACTAGTGTATTGCAGTAAGCATCACTTAATTAAGTTCGTTACATTTCAATCCGTACGTAAATAAAAAAGTTATAAATGAATACTTGTATGTATTTCTTATTGACACGACGAGAAAAACCGAGTAGTAAAACAATGCAGGTGCTATTCCTAAGCGCAGTTTTTCTGAAGCGAAGCGAGGGAGGGGCGCTTGCCAGTTTGAATAACAAGTTGTTATGGTTAGCGTACCTCTCGTGATAAGGAAAAACAAGGTTTGTATGGAATTTACAGTGGCGTGTTTATGCTTCGTTTATTTATCCATTATTATTACACATTATTATACATACGCTTCGTTTATTTATCCATCATATACATTTGACGTTTAAAAAATGTAAATATACATATAAACGGATTTATGGAGCACGCACGGCAAACTTTTGAAATAATTACTGCCACTTTGTTTAAGTACGACGAAAATTACTATTGGATCAAGTCGTCTCCGTCTTAATTCATATATGTATGTCTGACACTCGGTGACGTCACGCTGCTCAAGTGTCGACTGGTATAGTTTCTGTTGCCGCCGGAGCTGCCACAGCCGCCGTACATCATCAACAAATTTTAATTTAATAATCTGTTTCGAACAAGCTATTCGTACTCAACACGTTAATGTTATCGTGTCTCACTGCACCCTTTTTTTTACATAGAAGAAATTAATGCTTGACAACAATCCCACCTGATGGCAAGTGGTCATGAAGCCTATGGTGTGGAACGCACTAACTTATAGAAGCCTACTCACTCTCCTCTTGAAGAGTCCCATATCATAAGTAGCCAAGAACACCGACGCGGGCAAGTTATTCCAATCCTTTACAGTGCGCACGATGAAGGAAGACGCAAACTGCGCCGTCCGTACGGGCGGTACGTTCCCTACGCAATGACGAATAGCCACCGTACGTCGAGTTGTCCGATGGAAGATTGCTCTTATTACAAAGCTATAATCTTTTAATGTAATAGATGTTATACGTAGGTTGAAACATACTGATATCCGGATTTTAATCTCATCATTGAATCTTTTACAATTATTCGGTAATGGCGTCGTATCAGTCGCTTGTTACCTTGAAATATTTTGAATACTAACTTCGCATACCTCTGGTACAGTTGGAGACAATACGTTCGCACCCATCGCGTGTGCCCATCGGCTCTCCGTTCGTAGACGAGAAACACGAATACGAGACACGTGCGTCCCGCCCATTAAAAATAGTTTGTCCAGCGGTTTTTAACAAGAAGATATAAATAGCGCAGTTCTTTGTCCTGCATTTGGCGGAAGTCAGAGAAATTGGCGTTTGGAAATTTGTAATAGAATATAATTTATCCATCTGTCCTTGGCTCCATGCCAGCGTTCTCTACTCATCGTGCACTGTAACTAAACGACAAGAAGGCTGTGGCGCGCGGTCCCCGTTGTTGATATTCGCTGGGTTCTGTATGAATTAGTTTAATCCATTTGATTCTCGGGCATGATTGTAGGGCTTTTAAGTAGCCATACGACTAGGTACCACCCTCTTTCTAAAACTAAACGAAAGTTTATTACGTGTTTCGTTTAGTGTCGGAGAAATTCAACTAGGCAATTATTTTTAATTAAAATAACATACTACCGGACAACAATCCGTTTACTGTAACAAATGTCAACGAATCGCGGTAACAAATTAAATTTAAAAATAAAAAATATCTGTCAAGTAAATGTCTGCCCCGGCCGAGAATCCGGGATCCCTCGCTCTGCAGGCAGGGTCACTACCAACTGGGCTACGGGGTCGTCCAACAATTTTACGATATTCGATACTGACATAAATTTAAATAATTTTTAGACAACAAAAATCGCTCCCGTCCATCGCTCACACCGAACCTATCGTAGTCGTCACCGAAATGGGCCCGCACGGGAGCTGGGAACGCCGCTTCGGTGCCTTGCTTCACACCGACCAAATTGTATGACGTAACATTTACATAACCATCAAGGACCTTTGTTTGTTTACATCTGGCCGCGGGTTATACCACACAGGGGCATGAATACGAGTGCGCACGTAGACCTTGCGCTACGTAGGATATTTTTTGCCCTATACATTTAACAAATACAGCGTTTGATATTTGTACCGCAAATAATAATAATGCGTGATTTACGTAATTGCTTTTAACCCATTATTAACATTTCACCTCGTGACTGGGCAGTTCTCGAGCGAACTCCACCACGCTGCTCCATTACGAATCGATCGGAAGTTGCGCGGTCAAACGAAGCGTACGATATTCTTATTTACAATGCCATTATTTACAACGCGCGCTCGTATATAACTTGTCTGTCTACCCGCAAAATGCTGCCAGGTGATCTGATGATCGTCTACCGCAAATAGGGTAGTTCTAAGTCTTTCAAACTAGTACACGTAGACGAACTTGCGGCCACAAATAGCGAACGATAAAAAGTGTCCGCGTGACTTCAGCACGACCGTTCTCGAAATAAAATCATCATACGTCCGCCTGGCAACAAATGTCCGTCTAGTAAATAATTTATACGCGAGACGTAAACGTGAATGTCTTTATATCTAGACTGGAAACCGGCGAAACCTGATTTTTACGTTCACACACAGTGATCGCATCCGAAATGATCGTTGGTCGATCTTATCAGACGTTTTTATAATACATTTTTGCTGCTTACTTTATCAATAACAAAACTCCGTTAGAATTGACGGAATTCCAGTGCTGAAAATTTAAAACTTACGATTAAATCATTGCTATGGAAAAAGGTTATTACATACTAGATGATTACTTTAAGGGTAAAATTGCTTGGACATGAGTTTTATATATATTGTATAGCCATAAGCAGTAGTAAACGCTTTCTTTAACTGCGAGTAGGTAACTGTAACGGAGGGTCTCCTGCCATTTCATCTCGCGGGACCGCGCACGCTAGGAATTTGTTGAAGCGATGGTGCGTAGTTTGACTTTGAAAATGCGTTTATAAAAATAAACTGAGATAAATTTTTATTTCAATAATTCATTCGTTCATCCATTCACTATGTAAGAACCGCACGAAAACTTGTGCCGTAGTTTTCTTGATTATCGCATTCAGGCAGCAGCGATATTTGTTCTATTCATTGTAACAATTTTCTATCCGGAATAATGTACCTTTCAAATAGTGAATGAATTTTCCAAATAGGTGTCGTGGTTCCAGGGATTACCCTCGACATACACACGAAGACAAAATTCGCACTCTCTCTATAAAGAGAGAGTATATCATAAGATATTATTAAAGATATAAATTCAGCTGGGAGCACTACGCTCAAGTGTAATGTACTGTCTCAAAGATATTCATCCGTTATTGCCTCGTTGACCGTGAAAATTGTTTTCATTAATACCTACCATCGTAAACCCAGTAATCCAGTTATTTGAGTGTGAGTGTGTGAACGTTTTTTTTTCTCGAAACGTTCGTTCAGTAATGTATAACTTTATACATACTTGAAGTTTTATTTTTAAAAAGCATTGGTTTGCTTTCCATTTTTTTTTCATTATTAATGTAATCGTATGCATCCTATGACATGTTACTAGAGATATCATTTACACTAATATTATAAAGAGAAAAACATTCAGTTAGTTTGGCATGGACAAATTGAAAAATAACTGGACCAATTTTAAAAATTCTTTCATCTATCAAAAGCTACATTATCAGCGAGTAACATGGACCATATTTTATTTGATATAAAAATTTGAAATCCCCACCCCACGAAAATAGCAATGCAGCGCGAGCATATCTTTCGCGGACAACGCCGCTTGAGGGGTTTTCTTGTTAGGTTAATGTTTATGACCACAGTTAAATGTTTTTATTTATAATATTCTGCGATTTTATTGACCACGCCATTATAAATAGCATTTTACTTATGTTATAAACATAGCCTTTTTTAATATCATTACTATAGTTTATATCACAGCTACGTCGTATATATCAGCTCAATTAGTGAAGTCGCTGCCAGGGTATATCATCCGTCCTTAAGTCAACACTGTATCACATAACATATAAAATATAATAGACAATACAACGGTGCAAGGTCACTCCTGGACTAGGTTAAACTTGGTAGCGTGGTAACTTGGGCTTAGTACAGAGTCCAGCGGTCACCACCAAGACTGAAGCTGCCATCGTCTCGTCCATTGTTCACCGAGCGCACTGCGACTTGGAAATGGAAGTAGCAGTTTTTTTTTATTTTATTTTATACTTTATTTATTTTAAACTTTTTTTTAATTTAAATAGCCGACAAACGAGCAGAAGAGTCGACCGATGAAGCGATCACCGTCACCCATAGACATTAGTAACCCTAAAGGTTATATCACTAATGCGTTGTTGGCCAAGAAATAATAAGAAAGAAAATAAAGAAAGAAACTACGTAATCATTATAAATAATTATGCTGGCGCAAACATTAACACGTCAGAGAAAAGACGATAAATCAAACGCAGCATCGTGAAATTAATGATGTTACGTTTGCTCAACGCCTTTCACGGCCGCATGTCAAGAGTGTATCTAACGTTTGGTACAGAGTAACTAACTCTCTCTCGTACAGTTGGCTAACAATGAAGTCTAGGCAGGTATTTAGACGTCTTCTCATTACCAGATCGCTAACAGAGTCCTGGAACGTGACACGCCATCGACACTCTACTTATTTGTTTTTTTTTTGTATAAATTAATTTAACATCGTCTGATAACCCTGCCGAAATGACGTACGTCAAGAGAATGTCGGCTATTCTTTGAACGTCAGAGCGGATGAACCACTGTACGTTTTTACTCTGCGGTATGGTGTTCAGGTGCCGACCGATAATAGGTGTTACACCGTGGGCCGATACCGACATCACAGCAGGGATGTTACGGAGCTCCGTGACCGTAACCGAAACTATCGGATATCCGAAATAAAAATATATCCGAAACCGTAACCGAATCCGATAGAAAAGTTTCGGATAATTTCGAATAGAGGCAGAGTTTAAATAAAGTTCGTTATGACTGGCTCACTCCGACCGAGCCGATACATTAGCCGCGTCGTTCTCATTTTACATAGTTTTCATTATTTAATTTGTTTATAACACCACTTAAAACCTAGAAACATAGTCAATTTTTGTAAGTAAAATATATTTTCTTTCCAGTCGTTAATCACCTAATATCCACAACCGAAATTATCCGAAACAATCGGTTAATCCGAAATAATTTCATATCCATACCCATAACCGAAACCGGTAAAATATTATTCATATATCCGTATCCATAACCGGATCCGAAATTTCATATCCATAACATCGCCACATAACAGACTCCCACGACTCCGACACTGACTGGTGTATGTATGTTTGTACAGCGTTCGAAGACCTCACACGCGATAAGAACGCCACGAATAATCGCAACAAAAAAGTACATAAACAAAAATTGACGTCACTCAGTGATCGATAACGATAACGAAATTTAAAAGTCAATACAACTTAGCTGAACTACTCTGTACCACATTCGAAATTCAAAATCGAAACGTGCCCGATTAGGTATAAGTTTTGTATTTACTTTCCGTTTTCACAATATTCAATTATGACTATTGATTATAATTATACTGAATAAGCTATCATAATATTCATAATTGGATTTTTGTGCTTACGTGACTTCATGCCATTTTCCTTTGAGCGCGCTGTGCCGTTGCACTGCATTGAATGGTCACGTCATATACAGCCATTCCTATGTTTTTTTTATACTCTAGAGATCAATTTCTTTAGAGCAAGTCTAATAGTTACTTCCAATTTAAGTCGTTAACTCTTGTCAAACTTTTGGCAGCAAATAAAGAATTGTAATCGCGTCATCAATCCTCGCTAGAGTATTTTGGTCGGTACCCTTCTCTCCTACTCAGTTCAGGAAAGGTCCGTAGTCTACAATAGTGGTCCGCTAATGGATTGTAGCCAATGTAATCGTTTAACCGCTCATTCATTTCGAACGTGAGTTTTTGCTACCTCGACTAGAACACGTGGCGTCTCGTTTTTGCCGCCATTCAATGTCATTGCCTTTTTAAGTTTTGGCGCGAACTCGTCGCGTTCATTGTCGTCTTTTTTATATAATGAACCGAGTGAAATAACACTGGTTCTGCTGTCGATGTGCGACATATGTAGAATCACTGCTATAAATACACACTGTTCAAACAAATTGTTTTATTCAATGGATTGTATGACGCAAATATGTAATAAGAATTTGATTGTTTAATATGAACAAACATAAAAATGCTAAATTATAGATAAATATAATGAGCAATTGCGTTAATATACTTCATACAGCTAATAAAAAATTGTTGTTGTGGGCCAGCAATGACGGTGATGTATTAACGCAATAACGCAATTTGTTAAAATAACGGCCGCTATTATCGCACCCGTTGGGAGCTAGCCTTGTGGTGGTTGAATAAAAAAACAAAAGAATAAAAGAATAAAAGAACAAGTATAGAGCACATTGAAACGGACCTCTGAACGTCAGGAGTTTTAAAATTAGCTTTGTTGTCATTGTTGAATTGTTGTCACTGGTTATTATAGCTAGGTACGTCGCTCTTTTGCGATTGTGTGTCATAATTGTTGTCAAAACATTTACATAATGATTGTGCTACAACAGTTGATGATGGTGCGGACGGAATCTGTGAGGTTATTGCATTTTGCAAGGCCAAGGTACTGTGGTGGGTACTGTAGACCTTGCAAAACGTTCAATTTCGATTTCGCTTTGTGTAACAATTATTGTTTTCAAATATTCTGTTGTCCNACCTAATAAATAAAATACACATTGATTTGTACAAATTACGCCAGATACATACTGATATTTTCTAATGTATTCTACATATATGATAATAGATATGGAGGAGTGCCCACGAGCTCTGGTCGGTAAAAATCCGACTTCACCCAGCCGTGAGGCAGTCACTAGATGGACATAACTAAAACGCCCGAACTCTTCAGTTGACGAATGATCACCGTCAAATCATTAACTAATGTTAAATTAATCGTACTACTTACCGTTGTACGTTGTAACGCTCTCGCCACGGTATCAGCAGTGACTTCAGTCTGTGAGAATAGTTCCAGCATTATCGTTTGCATATAGACGTGCCATGTGTTGAACGGTAGTTTCGATGGTACATCTTAGTACGTATCAATTCATTAATGGCCCGCGCGGGGCGTCGGTCTGTTGACCACGCTAGTGCGGTCTGGATGTACTGTAGAGCAGTCGGCGGCACCCGTGAGCGAGCGTCGGAAGTCATTTTGCCACTGGGTCCACGACTCATCAACAACTAATTCAGATTCAAATTCATAATCATTTAATCATATAGTTATTCTGTAAATACACTTATGGAAGGCCTATTTTTGCTTCTACCACCGTTTCGAAAAGGTGCATTAACAATGAAGAGAAGAAACGGCGAAAGAAACTCCTCAGGACATCTTTTAAACAACACACCGTAAATGCAAAAGTTTAACTCTATACTATAAACTATGTAATGAAACTAATCGAGATAGTCGCCTTAATGTTCCCAACGATACACAGAAGCGTTTATGAGATGTTCCCACTAGTGGTGACCCATCTAAGTCCTTCGATTACTTACGATTGACTGAAGCCAAGTTATGAACCCTTTTAACTACGAGAAGTTTTAATATATATTAAATATTTACTAATAATAATACTTTAACGAGGCCAAATCGAATAGTTTTTGGAAATTTTAATGCAGGTTCATTTTGTTAACGGAACAAGGGATTATTATTTTTTTTATTTCGATCTGTCTGTCTGTATTCTAGTAGTCTGTGAATTTAGATGTTTCCTGACAAATTTGAATCTTTAAATTATCCAAAAAAATATACGTACATATAGCTTTAACTCCTATAGTGTAATTGCTATAATGTACATTCGTTTTTCATATTTAATTATATTCTTTTGATTATATAATAAATGACGGTATTAAATTCGATAATAAGAACTTCTCTGTATATTCTTGCTCTGTGGTCGATTTAATTCTACATTGACTTCGAACATGGTGGCAAAAGTCACGACCCCACAGAACATCCGCAAACTGAATTAATTTATCCATTAATCGTATCATATAAATAACCTGTTTCGTGTTGCAATTGCCAGCCCACCGTGTGCGAGCGATTTTGGACATTGATTTTGTACTGTTAAAGATTGTAATTACGCAACAGATCAATTCTACTACGTAACTGACATTGAACTTGCTAAATTGTAATACCTACTCGTAGTAAAGTTATAAAGATTCAGTGCGCGATAACAAGTCGAGAAAGAGTAGTGAAGCGATGTGCTCATTTAAAAGTTTACACCTTGAAGCACGAAAGTTGTAGAAGCACGAAGTAATTAAATAATTGAGTAATCTTATTTCGGGACGCGATGAAGTTGTACCTAATTTGAAACATTTGAATTGTAACCTGTCTTAATTTACACTTTCGACTGCAAATTAGTAACATTCTATAAAAGAAGCCTATAATACCTACTAGTCCCTGAAAAGGAGTTTTAAACAAAATTTTATCTCACACCCCGCGAGAGCTGATCCATTTTCCGGGGTTAGAATTATACCTACTACATGCCGGCCCACAATATAGGCTGACGATATATGAAGAATATTTAAATTTTATTCTGTGTTTTTCACACGATGACGTAAAATTCACAATTAAAAATTTAAATATATGTGTAAAGGAAATTATTCAAAATTATATAACCTCGGACATTTTGACGTGGTCAAGAGTATCTCAGCGCCACCGCAGTCGCTCCGTGACCATAATCCATGTAATTGGCCTCGAAATGTATTCAAATTCAAAATAATTTAATCATATAGGTATTCAGTAAATACACTTATGATCGTCATTTTTTTGCTTCTACCACCATTTCGAAAAGGTGCTTTAACAATGACAAGAAGAAACGGCGAAAGCAACTCCTCAGGACATCTTTTAAACAACACATAGTAATTACGTAAGTTTAAACCTGTGCGGAACTGTTTCGACACTAATTTTTCCAGGTATCCTTGTCATTTATGTTATGTACTCATCTATACTATGATATCCTTTGCCTATGAGTTGTGTTTTAATGTGACGCTTAAAAGTTCCAATGGGCATCTCGCGTATCAACTTAGCAATCTTATTGTAAAAATGAACTCCAAGCCCCATAATGGAACGCTGAACCCTTTGAAGATGATATGAAGACGTAACCAAATTATGCCTATTTCTTGTTTCATGATTGTGTGTATAATTTTTCTGCTTGTACATTTTTTTTATAAATACTAAATTACTATAGTATATTATTATTACTGTATTATTTCTGTTACAATGTCCATCACGCGACCACGTGTCTGCTGCGTCATTGCAATCAGGGATGTTATGGAGCTCTGGAACCGTAACCGCAACTGGAATATCCGAAATAAAATATATCCGCAACCTAATCCGATAAAAAGTTTCGAATAATTTCGAATAGGGGCCGAGTATAAATTAAACACGTTATGACACTTGCTGGCCAAGTCGATACATTAGTCGCGTCGCACATACCTTGGGACAGTTATGATTATTTAATTTTTACGGTTATTGGTTTTTTCCGTGATTATAATACCAAACAAAACCTAGAAACAAAGTCAAACTGTTGCCTTGTAAAATCAAACCGTAACCGAAACCGGTAAAATATTATTCATATATCCGTATGCATATCCAGATCCGAAATTTTATTTCCGTAACATCCCTGAAACAAATGTCTCATTATCAGAAATTACATACAATATAATTTGGTTGGGTTTGGGTTCATCTAGACTGTGTCGGCTTTACTTCTGGAATCAAAAGCGACGGAAGTCTCAGTTCGTCGTGATATTATAGTCCTGTTATTCAAAATTTAAACGTGAGACAGCTCTCTTTACAAATAGTTCCTTGAACGACTTTTTCAATGTTACACTTCCAAAACAAGCTATTAGCAGACAATGAATTTACCTTCGAGATAATTATCACAACTATTCAACTTCAACTATTCAATTATTCAGATTGTCGTACGCGAGTGCTTAACAGCGCGCTCCCACGTACGGTCGTTATCCTCATTTGGATAGTTAAGGAGCCGGCAACGAAAGTTCACATGATTTTATGACGATTGATTTGTCTACAATCATTTATATTGCTACAGCTGTAATAGTTTGTTTTTATAGTGCCGAACTGTTATTCAAATTCATCTATTCTAAATAGATACCATATATACATTTTTCATAGTATCTGTCGTAGTACATAACTGTGCATGCCAAGTTAGTTCGGCTTATAATACGGCAGGGTTGAAAGTCCACGCTGGCCAAGTACAGGTTAGCGAAGCTCACACGCGTTTGAGAAGACTATGGAGGACTAGGTAAGCAGCAGGTTCACTAACAATGTTTTCCTTCGTCGATGCAAATGATAATTAATTTTTTATACGCACATAGTTTAAATCGAAATCGATGATACATGCAAGATTCGACCTCGATTCGAAAGATGGAAGCAGTAGCTGAATGTTAACTTGTTGTACAACAGTTGAAACGCGTTTAGACATTTCATAGTTTACCTTACGTTAGTCCTATGCACACGCTGTAGCACGAAACGGATATAAATAATCGCTCTCGGATAAGTTCGTGCATAATTATCGAGATATATGTATATTAAGATTCCAAATGTCACGGGTAACTAACTGGACATAAACGAATAATACGCCAAAAGATCCGGGAATAAAGATTTATCTCTCACCTAAATTTCGAATTAAATCCTAGAATCCCTCGCTCGCGAGACAAACTAACAAACCTAACTACTGAGCTTCACCGTGATTGAGACAGAAAGAGAAAAGAGATTAAGTGCGGCTTTGACAACATCACAGTACAAAGCTTGAATACTACATTCCAAAATCTAAGTGCAATACCACGACAAGATACCAAAACAGGATAGATATGAATCAACCTTGATTCATTCGAATCATTGGTACTAGTACCTTAGCCTTGATATTGTTATTTATCGCTAAACACGACGTGTTTGGCATCTAGTTTATATCTATGAAATAATTAAACCTTGTTGGGGAAACTTAAATGAGGCTTTGATATATCAGTAATTGGACACCAAAATTATTCATGTTTAAGGCTGGATACACACGATGTTGTACTGCGCGTTTAATTACTAAAGAATAGTTGTAGTACATATATTTTTTATATAGCAACATTCACGCTACGTCAAAACGAACGCTCAACGGACATGTTAAGTAAAGTGAGTTATTTTTCATATTTTTATAAGTTACTGTTTCAGTGGCATAGATTTTAACAAGTTAGCAATGACAAATTGCGTCATTCCCGTTTGTGTATATTTTGTGTGTGACACATTTTCGAATTTTGAATAACTTCAAAATGTATTGAATGACTTAGGTGATCGACATGTCACCAATGTCACTCCGACACATCTTGGAGTTCTCTGGTTACGTCACCGCTGACAAAGTATTACATCGTCTAAAAGCAATGATATTCGTTAAATTCAAAGGTGTATCCGCGCCAGCGAACGTAAGGGCCGCGTTATTCACGATGGACGCGTTAAAGTTCAATATTATTTTCATAGGAGTGCTTGTTATTGGCGTAGCTCCCTGGCTACCATTCGGCCATAATCACCGTTGAAATGTTTTGATATATTTCGGTTACATAGTGTCAGACTGTCGGTTATAAAGTGGATTAAAAATGAAATTACATCTTAATTCGTAACAGCCACCAAGACCACCACTCCTTCAATAAAAACTAAGATAATTGTCGATCCGAACGTACGTCTCCGGATCGCAATATGCCGTTATTCCAAATTATAAATTTCTCTTTTCAATTAAACTACTAAATCATTGAGTCGTAATTACGGCAATTACAATGATTAATTAAATAAATGTTATAAAAGAAAAACGGAAAGCATCATAATGGGTTCCTGTCCACCGCACATTTGTTATCTTCATTAAAATTATATATACATATATTTTTATTACGAAATCTCATTAGGAACGCTTTTACTTTTTCGCACAATCCTCAAAAGGAAAGTGGCCGGTAAAAAACGGTGTCCGCATATCGGAGGCGCGACTAGGTCGCACCTATAAGCTCGTTCACACCGCACGCGTTCGCACGCACGAAACGCACAAATACGAGCGGTATGCAGTGTCATGCTTGTTAGCATAGTTAATTTACTTAAATTGTATGGTATTCGTGAATAAATCGAATGGAGAAAACAAATTAAATATCTTTTTTTTTTTAATTTTGTCAATCTACAGTAGTTCTGTTAATTCAATAAACATTGTTTTGATTTGTTGCGAATATGACGTTTAAAGTTAATCGTGCCCGTCGATTGGAACAGAGGGGAGTTTTTAGACCAATATAACTGTCCCAAATTTAACGTTTCTTCAATTTTAATTGGTTATAAACAATCATCCGGTACTTTCATCCTGTATTACAAACTCAAATACAAGGTAATCTTATCTTTGATATGGAGGATCAAATAACTGAAAGAGATTCCAGTTTTATTTACGTGTAATTGGACCCAGAGAAGAAATACCATAGAGTTGTGTATCTGTAATAAATTATTATAAATAAATATATCATTATAAAATATCGTTTCCGAAATTTCTGACTACAACTGCAGTATACAATAAATTATATTATACAACAAAAGTCCTTTAGGTGAAGTGATGACTGAATGTACAGTATATAACATTGTTAATTTCAATAAGAAATGTTTCTAATAAGTAATAAAAAAACTGACGCGTTAGACGCGCGCGTACAACTTGCGTTTCAGCGGCCGTATTAACTGCCTTTTGAATACACCAGCGTCACTTATAGAGTCAAGGGCGGTCACATTCGCAGCTGGCTTCTTGTTGAATTATTGCTTTTTTGAATCCCAATCTACACGTATAAGGATATCTACTACCTTCAGTCTTTTTATAGTTTATTTTATGAAACGTAGAAAGCATTCATTGCACTACGTTACTCTAGTCTGGACTGTAGTTCAGGGATTCATAAGAGCCGAGTGTGAAAAATTGTAAGTTTACCTTATAGCCTCCGGCTTAAACACTTTTATGTAACTATTACTTGAATAAAATAAATTGCTTAACGTAACTCCCTAGTTTGTACTTTGTATGAGCCCCAACAAACATTCGTGATCACTTACTAAGACTGGTGCGTTTCGATTCACGTATCTATCAATATTCCTTAAGACTGATGTAGTGTAAGCCGCCTAATACATTGTAATACTAGTTTTACGAGTCGAGGTCGCTTCGACGGACGGGAGTCAGGTGACAATAAAAACTATACGGAAGCTGCGTTGTCTCTGAATGACAATGGACAGAATAGCCGTTCTAGATAACACACAAGTAATCAATTTATTGTAAGACAGAGGTGAGGGTCAAACGTCGCTACGCTCAATAATATATTGGTAATTAGATTGAAATAAAAATTAATCCAAATATCCAGTGACTTTACATGACACCAGCGGTCCGCTTCTACTAAGATAGGGCTGAAAAATTATGCTAATATATATTAGAATGGAAGAAGAATTGTTCGATCCAAAAACGAGGTTTTATTGATTGGCACCGTCGTATCCGCTACAGATGTGACATGGTGGGCCATGAGCGGAACATAAAGAAAATCGCAAAAACTAAGGATACGAAGATTTTATTACTATGGTATCAAATTAAATAGAATGACATACGACATTGAAAATTCACTTAGCTGCATGACAATGGAAAATATATCTAATACTTTGACTTTCTTACACATACTCGAATTAATGATGAAAAGCACCATTTTCTAATCGATTGGAAACGTAATGGTCTTTCACGCCCTTGACCATCATAAGTTGCAATGTAGTAAACGTTCACTGAAACTGCGGATAGGAAATATTTTTCTTGAGAGTATCTCGCCGTTCCTTCTTCCTGGGGGTAGAAAATCTCTGTCTCATCCAAAAACCTAATTCGATTAAAAAAATTCAAATACAGTTTTCAGTTGCGACATTATCAGCGACACTCGCGCTCCCGAATATTTCAGTTTACGCATTGCCTCTTACTCGAAGCACGTAACACTATATGAAATATACACTACTATGAAATATTTTAAAGAAATACTTATAATACGTGCCTCTGTATGTATATCGTGCGGTTGAAACACCTCGTTGTACTAGGTTTAATCGAATTTGTTCGTTAAACCCAGCCAGTCAAGGTCGGTCGTTCAGTACATTCAAATTCACTCACCTGGGGGCACTTTACACTTGTTATAATTCGTATAGTTTTTGCGATTTTCGGTCGAGTTTTAATATCGACTATAAAGCATCAACGATTTACAGAAGCTTTTTTTGTTCTTGTTTTTATACTTGTTTTATTGTACTGCTATAAGCATGTCATGTTCGGCGTTCCCTTCTGGCGTTAAACCTTCTGGTTCTTAGAGAAGATTCCAACTCAGCAATAGATCTGTTACGAATTGTGACGAATACGAACGTAAATAATCGTATACATATATTATAATAAATAAAAGCAAATGTGAATACTCAAATATTTAAATGAAGTGGTTGGCATAACATTCCAAGTCCAACATGAATAACATTCCAAGTCGCAAATCCTCAAAGTCGCAAATCTCCAAAGTCGAAAATCCGCATTTTAACAAAAACTACGCCGTACTCGATTTACCTGTAATCTGAATTTATTTCCATGATTCCACTAATTTATAACGCGTGACAGACTGACACGAGCAAGTTTAATTTAACGACCACGGATAAAAAAAATCAATTAGAAGTCACGGCTTGGCAAGTTTATTCATATGTTTGAGGAGATGTTTTTTAAATAATATTCTCAGTAAGGATCTCTCTAGAGCAGCCGACACAAAAACCGTCTAGATAAGAGAAAGTTTTGAGCGAATTGCCATAAATGTTATGGGACTTCCAACGTTAGTATTGGTGAATTAGAGGAATGCCCAAAAATGATCCTACTAATATTAAAATGTTAAAGTTTGTATGTTTTGATGTTTGTCAATCAATCACCCAGAAACGGCTGAACGGATTTAGATGAAATTTGACACACAGGATAATTTTATCCCGAGAAAAAATATTCACAATATCAAAATATAAAAGCCAGTTACTGTATAAAACGTTTAGATTACCCAACAGACATTTTCTTAACACTGGCTGGAATGTGGCCGTAATTACACGTTAAGTAATTTTATTAGTTGCAAAATAAATATAAATAAATACTTATAAGTCATTACTTAAGTACATAATTTTTATTTACTTAATTTGGTAACGTTGTTAAACAAGAATTATGTGTTATGAAATCAAATAGCGTGTCTTTTTGAAATTTAGTTTATTACTAATATATATGTACAATCATGGTGTTCACGTTTTCCAATTATTTTATACCCTTGCATCGACTCGGGTAACATTAGTGTTATATTAACAAACGTTGACCGCACCCGCAGGACACATTCGCTTTTCATATCAGGCGTTATATAAATTTTTAATAAACGTTTACACACTCCCACCCCCACTAGTATTCCCTGTGTTGCGGGCGGCGTGGACATACACAAACACCCATGACCCGAGAACAAACATTTATCTGTCACATAAATGTCTGCCCCGGCCGGGAATCGAACCCGGCACCCCTCGTTCGACAAACAGGGTCACTACCAACTGGACTACGGGGTCGTCAAATTTTTAATGTTTACTTACTGTTAATTTTTAAAACTACCGCGTTCGAACAGACAGACAGAAACTTTATACGTTGGAGTGATAACCACCATAAACATCATATTACATTCACGAAGGCGTATAATCTTTTGATAGTCGTACTGGCCACTCTCACGAATCAGCCGAGTGGTATGAATGACGAGCTTAAAGTATTGTTGCATTTTCTTTAATGCATACCACATTACATGCTTGACGAGTATGTTTTTACCGATCGATCACCTAATTGAAGTGGTCATCGATACTCATGGACGTACGCGACTACAAAGACATCACAGGCATATTCAACTTCAACTACCATTGTTATTAATTCACGGTTGATTTCAGCACGATATACCGTCGAGATCGAACTGGACGGTATAGAGCCCACCGACCTCCAACAGACGGAACGCGGTGCCATAGATCTGTTTGTTCAGCAGGAGAGATGGTTGGTGGTAGACTCGCGGGCGGATGAAACCCTGTGCATGTATGTGTGAATCTTTTCACCGAATATTGGTTCTTCCAGTTATGTGAAATTAGCGACCTGCCTCGTGCTTCGCAACCAAACATATGTAATAACATTAGTAAAGAGTGTGCGTGATCCGTCAATCAGCCAGTTCGTCGAGTATTATTGACCAGAACTGTCAAACTGAACTTTACACTTTTTATCGAGATTTTCATACAAAAATACTATAACAAATTTTCGACTTTCGAAGTTTTATTTCACATAAACAGTATCGTGACAATTACGAGCACAGCAATTAAGGAAACGACAAAGTGGATCGAGCCGTTCTGAATTGATGGAGTTTCATACATGCTGCAGTTTATTTTTATTTATATTCAAATATTGACCTCACATAAGTATTGGGTACCAATGATTATGATCTAGTGTTCTCAGCAAGAAGAGAACAAAGAAACAGAAGAACAAAACTAGAAAGTCAATCGCTTAAATTAAGATTACGTTTAATTTTCAGTTTTAAAAAACTGTATCTAATTGCTATATACAGAGCCGAAATAAATCGCTTTTTTACGATAAATTTTCGTTACTTGTACAAGATATTTTAATATCCGCAAGTCCTCACGTAACATGTTAGAATCTAGAATACAAAACGCATATACAAAGGCCAATGCGCTCGTAATGATTTTTTTGTGTAACGATCGCTTCATTTGTATGCGCGACGGTGGAAAGAGCGAGGAGGGTTGAAAACTACTCCCGTTTTTTATTTCGTACATGTTTTCTGAGTAATACTTCTAAGTGCTTCAAGGTGAAAGTTATATGTATTGGGTAGGTACTGAAGAGGTCTTTAAGTGAGTCGTATTGAGGGTTGTGGATATGCTGTGCGTTTACGCGTTTAAAAGTTTAGATATTCTTCATTTGTCCGCGTGTTTTGGTTGTCCTCGAGTTGGTGCGTAGGATAATAGATAACCGAATGCCTCCTTCGTAATAATATTTCTCTATTATATGCAAAAAAACAAAGAACAGAAGAGAACCGAAAACATTAGTAAGTATGTAATTAAGTTGAACGTTCTGGTAAGTAAATGTGGCGACTGTGTCAGGTACCTTGTGAAAGACGTTCCATTGAGAAGTTAGCGGAACCATACATACGAGCACGCGAGTCCCAACTAATCTCTCCTGTTGGAGGTGCGTTCGGCTCACCGACGGATGAGGAAATGATGTCAGGTCCCACTGTAATTCACTGGGCTTTAACGCAATTTAATCGCGATTATAAACGGGCTTAATAGTAAAGTTCCTTACATGCCTATCAATGTGAATTATGCTCTGCATACACACGAACTCACAAAATTCGCACTCTTTCTTTATAATATTATTAAATATTTGATATACAACAGCAAAAGCGTTGGACACTGTCCGCTGCAATACATGATTTTACTTATCAAATCATTGATATTGTGTGATTCAGACTGCTTAAGTTCTCTGTTAGGACTTATTAAGCAGCACTACGGGATGGATAGGTTATTCAAATCGGCACTGAACCTTAAAATGCTTTTCATGCAATGAACTTATTTCTTGGCCGGCAAATCTTTACTAATATTTCTAGCGGAACGGATTATGATTTTAAACTTATATCATTGCAAACGTTTTTTACGTATTAACTGTGAACGGTACTCACGATTTTTTTTAACGTTTTCATGGTCACGGCGAGACTGCGGTGGCGGTAAAGCTGACTTGACACTTGAAACTCTAATAACAGCGGAGTCTGTCAACTTTACGGAATATCGGTAAAATAAAAAAAAAATGCAAATAATGTGAGTACCTGTTACAGTTAAAATGATTTGTTGATTGTCGTGTGAGTATAATACTACGCAGAGCCGTTAGATAAATCTTCCATTAGATAAATCCAGGGTAATTAATCATTTGCGCTTGCCGACCACCAAATATATGTTTACATTTTTCGCCAGTAGAATATTTTTTTCGGTCAAATCGCTATTGAAATCGTTTTTAAATTGCTTTTTTTTTAATTGAATATATCTGTCATTTTGTTGTTATTCACATTTGTGCCAAGAGTGTTTTTTCACGAGCACACATAGTTCTAATGGTGGTTTTACATTGAGAACAATTAAAAACAACGTTATTATGTGTTCGTTGTTTCTGAACTATGTTCATACAAGTACCTATATTTTAAGTGAAATAAAAATACATCGTGACCATAACTCAGAGTGGCGTGGTGACATCAGTGGGGCAATACGGCCGTTCGAAGCGTGTCAATAAACGATAAGACGCTAAGTAAAGAATAATTAATCAGTAGAATGCATAAACCTTATTAATTAATTCAATTCCATGCTCGATTCGAGCATCGTGAATTTCATTGATTGAATTTTAACTAACGATGGCTAATTGTTTTCGATTTGTAACTTAAATAAGTACCTAATATTAAAAAAAATGTTAATTCCTACTTAGGGCAACAAAGATTTTTATTTTATTTTAGTTACTTTTTATTAAATAATAACAATTAATATATACATTTGAATCGTGCTAAATATCTTATATCAGTGAAATTTTCTATGTAATATATTAGAAAACACTGTATTAACATCAAGTGTTATCTAATATATTAACAATTAACATCAAGTTTTAAAAAATGTACTTGAAATTAAGCGAATGAATAAAAGGTATTTTATTAACGATTGAAAATTTTGTGGACGAGACATTTTGTCCCTCCCGTGCAGACCCCGACAGCGGCAACGCGTTCAGAGGAACTCCGGTTGCGTTCGTATGGAGAATCCACAGTCCTCTGTGTAGTGCCGAAGAAGGCCACCAGGTTTTAGTGTGGTAAAATCCCACATAACCAGGCGTCGCTCCCAAGGCACCGGGTACCTTTTTAAAGGTTTCCCTCTCGAAAAAACAAAGAAAACGGTTAACCCGACGTTCAACTTCGTCATTCAACCGTACACCTCAACACTGCATCTCCTCACCTGACCTACATTGTATTGTTCGCATATGCTTCTGTCATATGTGATTGTCTTCGAATCTACTGGACGGATAAAAACTGCATTTAATATCATGTAGTTTGATGATCCAATATCGACCAAATGAAGAAAATAAAAGACTTTTCATTAAGGTGATATATTAGAAAATAATGACTGAAGAGATTTTCGCAAAAAAATTTACAAATTCACTTGTAAAGAAAACACAAATAAGTATTAATTATGAAGGGTCATTAACGCGCAGGAGGGACACATATTACAATGACGACATATTGTGATTAATAGTGCTCAAGTAACTTAAGATATATGTTTACTAAAACATGTGAAAATTACTATTTTTATATAAATTTGTGAATTAAGTTAAGGGTAATCGACAAACACTCCGAATTTCTTGGCATTGTTATTAAAAAACTATAAGAAAAAAAATCTCTCAAGGAGGTATCTCTCCTACATGTGATATTTAAATAATAGAACACAAATATATAGGTTTATATAATTTAGAAAAAAAAATATTGAAAAAAAAAATAACGAACATTGAATATCTCTCGCCTGGTCTCCGAAACTTGTTCCTAAAATTTTGCCAATACGAAATAAGTGTGTATGGACGATATGAAAATTCTTCAATTTCTACAAGAAACGAAAAATTTTGTTCTCTGTTATTTTAAGTTTTCTGCACACCCTTAGGCCGACTTGTACAGAATGCTATTGAGCGTTAGGTTCACCTTATGTAGCACTTGTTTTAAAGGTCGATAAACTACAAATATAAATAAATGTCACTGTATACAATTGAATACATTAATTAAGAATCCAGACTTGACCGGTTTTTATAAAGATCCAGGTCATCAGACTTGTCTATCACTCCTTACCAACACCAATCCCGACCACCTGGTATTTAGTCCCGAGCGAATAGAATTCCTGCCGAGCCCAAACAATATCCAACTCATAAGACATAAATAACGCGCTTATCGACCGAACATGTTACATGCAATTGGGCAACTAAAAACATGTTGCACTGCAGTTTGTAGCAGTAGACCGTCACACTAGTGATGGGACGGTCGCTTAGTTAGGTATTTGTATTCACGTCGGCGTGCTTACTTGAAATCAGTTATCGCAATATCACGCGAGGATTCATAGAGAATCCTACATATGCCGCTCGAATCCCCGACAAGATAGAGTAACTTATGATAATTTTCCCCAGTAATATAAATAAGTGCCCCGAATTCATATTGGCACAGACTTCCGTCTGCTGCGGTGATCACTTCAAATCAGGTGGACAGTCTGGTCACTTGTCGAACCCATACAAAAAAATCATGTTAAGATCGGGACGATAGCTCCATGAGTGTGTGAAGTGCTCAAAGTTTGACGACCTGTATGAATTGCAAATGATCGACCTAGTTAAGCAACGGCATTTGGTAACGACAAAATGTGGCAAAATTCACATGTCACGTTAAGTCGCACCGATAATTTGTTAGATAGAAGTATTAAAGCCACATCGTAGGCCAGCAACGGCAAGTGATCAAAGAGCGAGCACATTCGTAATTCCAGTGACGTCACTGACTTGTTACCGGCCGATTAAGAATAGAACTCGTTGTTAACTGCCTTTCCGAGAAACTATTACATTTTAGTTTAATTTTTTTGATATGCCATCAGTTATACAATTTCGAATAATTTGTTATGGTATTGATACATTTTGGAATGTGGTTGTAATCGATACTAAGTATTCATGATATGGGACAGCACTATTTCTCCAGTTCGCTGCTACGCAGTAATATAAAACTCAGTACGTCGTTCGAGTTGTATGGAATTGGTCGCGAACAAACAGAATCCATGCATATTATTACCCACGGTGTAATAATAAGGCAACGTGATTCCAATTAATATCTAGTGTTATTTTAAAGCTCTAAGCGGCAAGAACTCGCGTGAGATTTTCTTCTACTTATCTACATATATTAGGGGTTATCTACCTGTTCTTAGTACTTTAACGTTAACTAAACGTTAACTAAAGCGATTTGCGTATAATACATTATACTCTGTATAATTATCGTATATCATCTCAAAGTGACATCACCATTCGGAATAATATTTTAATACGTAATAAAACGAAGTACCTACAAGTAATTTAGTAAAGCTGCGTAGCAACCATAAGAGGTGGCAATGAAGTAAACTCGCTAGTTTTACTTCATTGGTTGTTTGTACACGGCCAGAGACTCGCCAATAAATATGCGTATGTACATTTCGATATTTCCGTTTACACCGACAGGTCTAAAACATAGTCCCTGTAGCTCGGGACCAGAATACGGGCTACGGTATTCCCTGCCTGTGGTAAGAGGGGACTTCCGAGATTGCGGGCGGTGAGTGCGAGCTCGAACCGTCCATCTGGCGACCCCGGGAAGGACGACATTATGTGTGGCCGCGTACCCTTGTTATGATCGGATGATACGGAACAGGAGCTTGTCCCTCCCGGGCAGAACCCGACAAGGGCATCGCTTTGAGAGGATTCCGGTTGCGTTCCGTCGCAGAGCCCGGAGTCCTCTATGTAGCGCCGAGGAAGGATACCGGGGGTGGGGGAAGGTTAGTGCAAATCGCACATAACGCGGCATCACTCCCACGGCATCAGATACCTTTTGAAGGTTTCTCTCTCGAGAAAAAAGCAATGTCTAAAACACAAAGAATGACGAATCTTGCCGAGAGCAATTCATAAAGTGATGGACTCTAAAACCGTGTTAATGTAAGGTGTTAATTTACAGTAAATTTAATATAGATGACTTTATATTGCTGCATTTATTGCCTGTAAGTAAAATGTTTTTCCCTTCAATTTTGTTTTTCGGCAATAGATAATGCGGTACCGTGCAGGCGAAGAGCGTTTCAAAATGGGCCAGTTCAACATTGAACTGCTTCTGAAAGTATCAACCTATTAACATACACTCAAAACGCAAAACGTCGAGTAATATTCGTGTTATATATGTTACAATTAAAACCAGTTTTTAGGTAGAACGCGTTTTCCCTAGTTAGAACTAGTTTTTACTAAATGCCTTTGTTAAAATTAGAATTAACTAATGCTCAAAATTGAATGTCAGTTAAAACTAGTTCTTAATAGACAAAACACGTTTTTCCGAAGTGAGTCTCAGTCAAAACTGTTCTCAAAGTTCATGGTATCTATATATATACATATATATATTATTCGATTAAAAATGTACATTACAAGCTTTAGTATATCTTAATAATTTTACCGGTTTAATCAGTAGTGTTTAACGTCATTTCATTAATTTAACTTATCTGTGCTCCCAATCTTTGACATTGAACCGTCAGCTGTCACTCCAGTCGAGGCGTCACACATAGTTACTTGGTTGTTTCATATAATTTAGACACATAACTTTTACAACAGACGTGTAACTTGACTTGACATTGATTGACAGTGGCATTAATTAATCTGTGACATTAACACCTTCAAATTCAAATTCAAACTTAAAATCACTAATGATGTACGTATTCTGTAAATACACTTATGCACGCAATTTTTTGCTTCTACTACCGTTTCGAAAAGGTGCTTTAACATTGAGGAGAAGAAACGGCGAAAGAAACTCCTCAGCACATCTTTTAAACAACACATGGTAAATTACAAAAGTTTAAACCTGTACGGAACTGGTTTCGACACTCTTATTTCCAAGTGTCCAATATTTATTATCATTAATATATTCATCTATACTATAATGTCCTTTGCCTATAAGCTGTATTTTAATACGTCGCTTAAAAGTTCCAATGGGCAACTCACGTATCAACTTTGGAACTCTATTGTAAAAATGAACTCCAAGCCCTATAAAAAAACGCTGAACTTTTTGAAGACGTAACCAAATTATACCTATTTTTTGTTGCATGATTTTTGTGTATAACTTTTTTGCTTGTACATATTTAATTTTTGTAGTAAATACTAAATTACTATAAATATATAGACTGGCTACGGTGAGTACACCTATTTTTTTTTAAGTTTTTCTCTTAATGACTCACGTGGCTGTAATCTACATATAGCTCTGATTGCTGTTTTATTTAATACAAATATTGAATCAATGTCCGCTGATTTTCCCCACATTAGGATACCTACCGTAAATCTATACCGACTATGAAAATAGGCAAAATAAACAATGTCTGGCTGTCTCTGCATCAGTATCAGTTTATATCAGTCCTTACCGTCATAACTGCATTTTCGTGTTTCGCAATGTCTAATCGTTCATTCTACCATCAAATATAGTATACGTAACGCGCAGACGAGCCGCCTGATGGTAAGTAAGACATATTTTTAGCCGTTAGATATCAATCCAGGCAGTATTTACTCGACAGATAGGCTCGATAATGTGTATATATAGAATAATTATGATTTTAGGTAAAAATAATCATTTTACTCAGTCAAGTTACACACAGTATTTATTATGCCTACATAATAATAAGTTATAGTTAATATAATTTATAATTTTATGTAAAATGAAAACTACCGGTTTGCCCGCTTTTCGGGTGTGACAAGGTGAACATCACCAGAGTGTACCTTCCACGCACCTACGAATCATTTGCCGGCTAGCAACATAAGAGTGAATTGCCGCGATTATTAAGACCTTCGTTGTCTGTGGGTCAGGTCAGGAGGAGCGGATGTCACGACCATGACAGCTCAGTTGAAGTGAATAGCTTAGCATAATGCTTAATAGCACGTTGTTGACGCAATGATGAGAACTTCGAACTCGCTGACGTAACCGCTCTTTTCAATACAACACGAATTATATTTTGTTATGACATGCAGATTGACCGCATAATGTAAATGATCAACGCCGTCAATGTACCCATATTTTTAACATCCTGGCGGCTTTCTGGCTAAGAAGAGAACGTCGAATCGGCATGGCATGGATTCTCCAACGCTGTAACCGAATCCGTTCAAGCATTTCTATGATGATTTTAAAACGAGGATGCTGATGTACTATCTTGAAACTCAAAGTCGAAAACATTTAACTCATTCGATGTTTGTTTTTAAACGCCTGTGAAATTCATCTTGCATCTGCGTGGCCTAGTAGTTTCAATGTTGTTCACCCTCGGGTTCCAAAAGTCCGTAATTGCACGCATCTCTTATGTTTCGGTTTATGTGCGTATTAGAAATAAATACTAGATTTGGTGAAAAATGGCCTTAACTTCTCTCGCGGTAAAGGGATTTGATCTATAGGAGTCCCTTATTTAAGAATCGTCTTAATGATGATTCAACTTGGTCGCCAAAAAATAATTTTGACTATGGACACATCTCCTACTCATCACTGCAACATCACCTGTTAGGCTCATGCAGCAATGACCTGATCAAAATTGCACTAAGTAGTGTATTTATTACATTTACAGGAAGTCCACGATGAGCGTCTAAACGCTCGTGTTGAATCCATGCTGCAGGAAGGACTCATCGAGGAACTTCTAAACTTCCACGACAGACATAATAAGCAGAGGATTAGGGACGGCAAGTGAGTAAATGCATACAGGCATATTATTTATTAGTTTGCCATGTGTATATATA